>OX401414.1:5960063-6560063 GCA_947846245.1 Cerastoderma edule
GTAAGGCTGTTGGTTGTCCCTTTGCCGAGAGAAAGGGTTTAATAATTTATAACTTCCCGTTCAAACGTAAACAATGCGAAAATAGCCCAGATCAAAGGACTGTATTTTTCCATTAAAATTAAATCAAAGAGTTTCCCGTGTTTTGGAACCCATGAGATGTTTCTTAATATCGCAGGTGATAATAAAAGATGTACATGTATATAGAGACCGATAGGTTTCGTTAACCCTTAGAATGCTTGGTAATTTTCTAAAATAAAAATAGATGCTGTGTTGTCTGCTTTCCAAAATCTTAGATATCTGCTTACTTCTGTTGAAGAAAGATACTCAGAGCAGCAAATAAGTTAGATCACAGGTCATGCGTCAGTTAATTTGGTTTCTGGCCCGGATCTAACCTTTTTTGCCTAAGAATGAAGTCGGTTCCAGCACTATAAGTCGAAGAGACTTAAGAGAAAGATCTTGATTAATTGTACATTTCGAAAGTGATTATTTACATAAAAGAAAAGTTGAAAGTCACAATAAAATGTCATTGAAACATCACAATTTTGTATTGATGTTTGTACAATTGAAAAAATACACTGAGAGCATATTTATCTCCGGATGCATCAGTTTATCTAAGATTTTACAGTCTGAATTTGGTTCATCTTAAAAGCGATGATACACTTTTGGACTCAAATAAATGTAAATTCACTGTATACACACTATGAAAAATTAAAGAGGATCTAATTTTACTTTCAATTACTACGCTCGTAATTGTTTTGTATAACAGAGCAGCTTTTAGAAAAATAACTTTCAAATTTTCTCACATCTGTGAACAACCACCTTTAAACAAAAGACATCATCTGTGGCCTCATGAAAATATGACTCTTATGATATGCTACTTTGAAAACCTATCTTTCTCAATTATGAAACAAGATAGAGAATGTTGAATTGAAACTTATGCATATTTTAAGCATAATAAGTTTTGTGAAACGCAATCCTGGCACTTCGAAAACATATTACCACTCTCACAGTATCAAGATGAAGTGTATGCGTTCTTCGTTCAAATGAACTTAAACTCTCATTAGTTCGACTTTTAGATGACAGACGCGATTTAGCAGATCACATTCCAAATCGACAGTTATAAATTGTTTCCCAAACACCAGCCTGATAGCTCGGCAAACCGTACAGTCGCAATAGACTGTGTAGATTACATTGTATCTGTTTAATTCTGGTGCCAATACGTGTTAACTGATCAAAGCATTTGATTTCCCAAAAGCCTGGATACTTACTTATTGCAAGGTTGTATTTATATAAAAATCATGCGTCTCACCGAAATATAGGGAGTCGTCTTGGGCGCCAAACGCATTGTCCTTATTTTAACTTTTATAGACGGCTGGAAATATTGCCTAAATCATTGAAACCTCGTATATAACTGCAAACATGATATGGTGACAGTCTACTTAAATAAAGTGAAGCTGTGTTATGGTGGGTGCATACTTATTTTGATTATATATTTTTACATATTTTTTATGTTTATACTTATTTTTCAATAGTTTTCTAGTTTGCATCAATGTTCATTAAGTGAAAGTCGCGCTTATGTCAAATGTAAACACATTTGCACGCTTTTTGTTAAATCTTTTAGACATTGTTGCCATTATTGAGAATTCAAAGTAACCGAATATTCTAAGACAGGATATGCATCTATTCGGCTAACGTCAAAAAGATTAAATTATTCTGAATAATGGCAATATTATAGTTGTATTGTTGGCCAGTGACCTTTATTAACAAATAAACTACACTTGTAATTTGTAGAACCCATGTACATATCTTCAAAAGACCATGATTGTCCAATGAATAATCGGCTTAAATTAGTAAAATTCGTGTAAGACACGATACGTGCTTGCAAGTTATAGTTATTAAGCGCTTACCTAGGCAAATGATAAAAGGGTTTGAGTTTTTTATGGATACTCGTAAACATCACTGCCGCGTTTTCCAGGTGTTAAAGTTGTAAGTGAAACTGAATCTTGGCTCGGTTCAATAATCCTTGGTGCTTAACGTTAACAAGAAAACAATCATGGAACAAATTGCAAAAAGCAAGGACTTAAAGTTGTTGGTTCACAAATGTGAGGGATTTTAGTAGTTAAAAGGAAATTTCTTTGAAACTATAAAACAACTGAACAGTTGTACAATCTTGCGCTTTCCTTAAACTATACCGTAGCCCCGCTTTTCGAAGGTGCAGTAAAGTATATACCACACACAAAAGAATATCTAAACATAAAAGTTCAATTTACCTCATGAAAATGCTCAACATAGAGAAACTTCGACGTATAGAGGTCTTGAATATAAAGAAATAGAAGTAAAGATAAAAAATCGGGATCCCGTAATAATCTTTGACATACAGAGGGGGCGATTTCTTTAAACAAAAATTGTAAAGAGTCCACTACCCCTCAATTTTAGAAAAAAATGCGGGGCTTTATATAATATTTCAAGTTTTTCAGGATTAGCTAAATTCAAACATAAGCTTGAATTATATTGGGAAATATGCTCAGTTAATTTGAATGGGAATTTGTCCATTTTAAGGTATCAAAGATAAGGATTTTATCACTGAGAGGAGTCCGACACTCAAAAGTTCGAGATAAAGATATCTTACAGAAGGCGCTCCTAGAAGTGCGAGGTTATCGTCCAACGCGTATTTTGCTTTTTGTGCTATTTTCGTTCGTCAAAAGAGTATTAATTTTGTATCTCACAGAGTTGTTAGACCCCCAGCCAGCAGGTATTAATTCCAAAGACACGATTTTTATGCGATTAAAAGACCATTGGCCCTCCCTTTATTGTCACGTGTCCGCGCATTAATGACATGACAAAGTCCATAATATTGGTTGGTCTAACAAAATAAAAGAAAACAGAAAAAGTACATTTACAGGTTTCTGCAGATGCAAAAGTCGTTCACCATTTATAAAGTAAATGGTGCACTTAGCTATTAAATAAACTTTCTAAATTTGGATTATATGAAGTATACAAATCATCACAGGTTGTTAATCGAACTATTCATTGTGATCTTAGTCTTTTAACATACGTGGGTTCAAATCCCGGTGAATGCATTTGGATTTAAGTGAAAGAAAGTCTCTCGACTGACTTCCGGATTACCAATGATTTTACCCGGCTTGATAAGCTCTTATAGGCAGATGGGTACGGTGTCTTTCTTCATCATTTAGAGGCGGGCATCGAAATATAACTGAACTAATGTTGACGCGATATAAACCCCGTATGAATTAATGGATTAGATTAACTATGATACGAGCTGGACTTCAATAGAAGACATTCTTTGAAACACGCACATAGAAGTTCATTCATAGACTCGCCTAGGACTGGTGGAATCCGACAAACCGATATGTTACTATAAACGTGTTGATACGGTATAAAACACAATACAAACAAACAAAAGGCTCATTTAAGTTTTTTGTCTCATGCCTTCGCTCTGCGGGTGTTCTTATGCAACGTAAGCAATCTTATTTGTTTACGAGTTTTGATTATACATCATCCCTGCTGCTTTCCTCATCAACAGAGAATATTAAAGTTTGAAAATCATTATAAATGGCTCCTTTTAGATTCAATTACCGATTAGAACCGGCATTGGTATGTCTGAAAAACATTGGAATCCCTTGTTGCATTATACGATATTTACGACATCGTAACAAATTTTACTACAAACTTCTTGAAAGTGCTAGGATTCGTTTGTCTTAAATCCTTTATTAAAAGAGGAAGATGCTCATTTATATTTTGACATTTGACATTTGAAGAATTGTATCTACAAGTAATTGTCTTGTTTTATATTCTGTATTTGCATAATGAATACATATCTTTTCTCCTTGAAGGACGCATTTTTACGATGTCATACAGAAATGTTAGATTTATGACGAAAACGAATTACCCATGTATACACATTACATAAGCCAGATGATTCTTTGAAAAGCATATGAATGAAATGACATAAATATGCGTTATTCTTCACGATGGAAAGAGGGAATCGGGAGAGTCAGATGTTGTTATTGCCTGGGTGTCTAGACGATGTACTTTTATACCTTACGTTAAAACGATTTCTAGGAAAATTGTCTCTGTTTGTTTCGAAACAATCTTCCATAAATAGTTTTTGAGTGGTCCCAATTTAATGGAAAAAAATTGTCCTTGTTCGTTTTGAAACAAACCTCGATAAATAGTTTCTGAGTGGTCTTTATTCAATAAAACCCAAACAGACTGCATATAAAATGAAAGAACAATCACGGGCTTTATGAATTTGGGTCATAAACAATTGTTACAAGAGGGGAAAATCGCTCACAAAGAGAAATATGTTATAATCTCCAAATGAAAGAAATAAATTCTGCAGTGGACACATGGAAATCAATGTCTTCCAATTAAAGAAAAAAGAACAAAGTTTTAAACATGTATATTTTTGGTTGAATTTAAAGAAGCTAATTTTGAACAATTCAAATGATTGGAAACCATTGCATTCTCCTCCTGTTCAAACCTGCTTTTCGTGACCATCACCTGCTTTTCGTAAGGAAACTCAGCCATAAATCACTAAATTATTATTGAAATATCTAAAAAAAACCTGGAAGTATGCATATTGGTCCATAAGCTACTATATCTATATTTAGGACTCTCACGAAATAAGGGCCTTCGACGATATGTTTGGTCAGACGGCAAACAATGCGGGAGCCACCCTACATGACCAGATTGTTATCTTTGTTCAATAGTACATGTATGGCTATGAACATGTAATGCTTAATGCCAATAAAAGTTCTGTTCTGTTCTGTTCTGTTCTTTTATATTATGTTATAGTATTAAGGTCGAACACAAGGTCATTATACCAAGATCACAAAAGCTATTAAACTTGATTACCATGACCGGTCCTGTGTCATGCCTGTAACAGTTCCGTTGCAATGCAGAATTAACATACTCCTAGGTCAAGAATAATCTAATATACGCCATGACGTCCTTCATGTTAACGAACCTTACAATGTCTCAGCGATTACTTATTGTTCTCTTGTCATGCTGAATCACGTTTTAGAGAAATCAAATTGCCCTATATACGTTCATATATAGGTCTTCTCTGTAAAACCGTGCCGTCGAACCTCCTTAAATTAAAATGAAGGAGAATCGCCGACTTTGGTTTGCGTTCTCGGAACCTACTCAAGTATGTTGTCTTGCTTTACCTCTAAAAAGATTTATTGCTCAACTTTGAAAATACCTATAAGTATCGACAATAAGTTGTGGTAAAGGATTGAACTCGCACTTCACGTTTTTGCTTAACTTTGAGTATAAGAACGAGTGTATATGTAAACATCGACGTTAAGTTGTGGTATAGAGATAAACTCGTAGTTAGCCTTTTGCTTAACTTTGAGCATAAAGATGAGTGTACATGTAAGCATCGACATTTATATGTGTCAAAGATATGAACTCTCACATAACTTTATTACTTAACTTAGAGTATAAGTCTGAGTATACGCATTGACATTAAGTTGTGGTATAGAAATGAACTTGCATTCAACCTATTTGCTAAGATTTAAGTTTGATAATGATATTGAGTCAATTTTAACGCAAAGACGTGATAAATGCTCAATAAAATCGACATCAGGAAACCGGCTCATTCCTCTTACATTCACCGTTAAGAGAAGTTTAAAAGCGCTAAAAAACTGCAGTTCTAAAGCTGGGAAAATCTAATTATAAATCATTATAGCATATATTCAAATTTAACAATACAATACAATACAATACAAAATCTTTATTTCACTCAATTCCTTTTACAGAAGATATGAGGTTAAAATAACATGAAACATAATGTAAACGAGGCGTCTGGGAAACACCACACAATCATGACAACATAAAGTCTGTTATAATTATTATTTATGTTTCAAAGATCTATTTCAAATATTATGTTCCACACACTTTGACCTCATCGTTTACATTCAAGTACTTCTTCAAGTATCGATAAACGTAGGCTAAACTAATGGCGCTCAAAGGGAAGAAAAATCACTTGATACACATAAAAATGTTGTCATTCATTAAACACCACAAAAGTGAATGTTCAAAATAGAGAAGTTCTCGGATGCTAATGGTTTCTGACTTAAGTATGTGTATTAATAAATATGGTGAGACGAAAAAAAGAAAATATGTCATAATTATGCTTTATTTTGAATTAAAAGTAAAAACAAACGAGTTATAAAATACTTCATGATGCCTGGTGCAAGGTTCGAACCCGCGACAAACATCTGGGATATTGACTGATTGTTGATCGATTAGGAGAACACTTAACCTGATGCGCTATTGTGGGTCCTATTATAGTAGGTGTGAAATTTGTATTTCAATTCAGAAAGTCGGGGTCAATAAAGGGAAGCAAAATATTATTTTTTCGTTGAAACAATAGATAGGCATATGTGTTCAAGACTTTACTTTCATTTATTCTTTTTTCTCAGATAAAATTGTATGAACTTGGGATAAGTACTATTAAGGAGAATAGTAAAGAAAATAATATATTTAAACAAATGAACAACTAAATGCAATGTTAAACATTGGGTGTATATAATGTGACTACAATCACCATGCAAACAATCCTTTGACCCCTCCCTCTGAGAGAGAGAGAGAGAGAGAGAGAGAGAGAGAGAGAGAGAGAGAGAGAGAGAGAGAGAGAGAGAGAGAGAGAGAGAGAGAGAGAGTGACAGAGACAGAGACAGAGAGAGAGAGACAGAGACAGAGACAGACAGACAGAGAGAGAGTGAGAGAAAGAGAGAGAGAAGAGAGAGAGAGAGAGAGAGAGAGAGAGAGAGAGAGAGAGAGAGAGAGAGAGAGAGAGAGAGAGAGAGAGAGAGAGAGAGAGAGAGAGAGAGAGAGAGAGAGAGAGAGAGCCATCTTTCAATAATCCTTGTTCGGCGCGAGTATTTCTTATTTATCCAGGAAGCAGAATTGAGAGTTCATTGTTTTAAAAACCTGTTGCACGGTCGATGTAAAATGAATAAGTTTGATCGTCATAAACGCGTAAATGTACATTGTTTGCAAAGGAAATACGCGTTTCACAGAAGTTTGAAGACTTTATCATATCAACAGCACACTGTTGCAGTTTGCATACATGGAATACAGGCTTGAAAGACGCAGATCTGCAATATGTTAATGAAAAGAAAACATATTAGCACGTTGAATATAACCAGAGGAAATCCACTCGATGCAATTGAATTCAATCCATTTCCAGTAAGATAAACAACAACTGTAAATAAATGTACGCGCCCTTCGTCAAGAGTCACGGAGGTCTTGTGGCAACTGTTATCAAGATTTCATTCGACCTTATAGAGTTGGCACGGTATCAAACATATCAAGACATGGGGAACATTGCAATGTATTAATGTCCATATAGAACACTCTTGCTTTAATAAAAGTGATTATTTTATTAAGTTCTGCATGCTTTTGTATCTGTTATCCTTCAGTGAGAGTGAAAAATTGATTCTGCACGTATACAAATTACAACATCATACTGCAAATATAAAGCACCGGAACGTTTTAAGAACATAACATAATCATAACATAGCATAACACAATTTTATTCGTCATTGGATATCTAAAACATGTTCAAAGCTTACACAATATATTTATATAACATGTGTGAAGACGTTCGAACAGAATCATGAATTCTAATCGCTAGCACAGAAGTATCGGTGAAATAATGTGTTACAATCGAAATATTGGAGTTACTTCTCGATAATCCAAGGCAGACTAGGAATTAGGTAGACAGTGTTAATACTTCCTTCCACAGAGAGGTTCACTAGTGTTTTTTTCAGCTATATGATCCATGTACTCCAAATTATGTCAAGAGTGTCATGTAAAGGTGTCTTCGTAGACAGTTGTTGTCTTGATAAAGGTGATTTGGCACAAATTGAGCGCAAATATTTGTGTAAGTTAGTCTGATTAGAATTTCTAAATCACGACAAATAACAATGGCAAATATACAGCATAAAGACTGTTTTGTTTATTAAAGTGTCACTCCACTTTCCACCGATTAAACAAAGCATTTACTTCTTTTAGCTTAAGTTTAAAATTTACTTTTTTACATCGATTTTGACGGAAGCTTGAAGCTTATTAATGTCACTCCCGATGACGGATTCCTCGAGACTACACCAGTACTCGCGTTGATTTGTGGGTTAATCCTGGCAATTCTCACCTCTTATAATGAGGATTCGAAACCGGGACCCTCGGTACAAGAGGCCCACGCTCTACCACTACCACGTCTACCTTAACTGCTGCGTCTGATAGTATTCGTACATATTTGGACATAAATTAGACTGATTTGGAAAATTTCAGTCTGTAATTATTCGCACGACATCTAGTCTGTAATCTCACAGTGTGCTCGAATGACTTCTTCAGACCGTCCCCAAACTACACGTGATCAAGAATCGGTAAACAGATTCAGATACAGTTGAGACGGTACACATTTTGTTATAAGTAAGCATTCAAACAAGCGAAGGAAGTGAATTGGTGTAATTCGGTAAAAGATCAATCTAGCTACCTAAATAAGGCAATCTGCAACTAGAATTCAAGGTTGAGTTGTCGATTTTACACATCTTCTTGTCAAACTAAAATGCACCATCTCCCTTATTTAGATAAAAGAGACAAAAACATCTGCTTAATTTTGGTAATGAAAGATACTAATAAGATCACAGACGTCAATTTACTTAACGGCCTGCCTGGATCCAACCTATTTGTAAAAGTATGAAGTAGGTTACAGCACTATAAGTGTTGAGAGCGATGAGAAAGATATATGTGCCATTGTATTAAACAACGTTCTTTGTATCGTATATAGTCTTAGTGTGTAGGTTAAAGGCGAGGAGGAAAAAAGTTCGAGATGTCGTTTTTTTCCGATTTTTTTCTTTAAAAAATCCGTGTTTGCTTGAGGTGAACAGCTTTCAATAAGTCTATATTTGAATGACTGTAATCAGAACTCAAAGTCTTACCTAGGGCGTATTTTTCCAGTCGTAGAGTACAAAATAGCCATTTCAAGACCCTCTGCGTAGATATACTAATGGCTTTAAAAGAAAAAATATCAATTGATATATTTGTAGGTTCATTGAACTGAGGAAGGCATTGACATTTTGTTTGAGCTTGTCAGTGACTTTACCTAAGCTCAATGTATAAGACGACATGCAAAATCAAGTGTTTTAAAAGTACCACTGGTTTTTGGAAGCTATTACGACTGTATTCGAGAAGTACCACATGTCGCAAAATGCCAAACAGCGATGTGTGGTGTTTAAGGCCGTATCAAAAATTGTTTAATTATGTTACGGCTTTCCTGGATCAATCAATACTAGGCAAGGGATCTGAAGTTTCTTGCCAAAGAATACTAAAATGGAACAAGAGGTGTCGATGGGCCTTTAACCTTGGACCTCTTACTTCTAAGGCAGTCACCTTAACCATTGGACCAAGTAGGACCCTCTCAAACAGCGATGATGTCTTCACGAAATCAATTACATTTCTAGACATTTGTTAGCATTTGTTGATATTTGTCGACACTTGCAGACACTTGTAGACACGCACTTACCCTAAGGGGGGTAACAGTCCCCAACCTAGGCGTTATTGTAGACAGAATTACGTGTATCAGATTCAGTATTGCTAATTAAATCCCCGCAAGTATAGTTCAGTCTCGAATCTTGTAGAGGTTTCTTTATTGCGACCCCGTTTAACACATTCCTCCTTAAGGATGTCTTGAGATATAGAAATGAAAGCAATTCTCTTTCAAATGGTATTTGACATTTAGTTATAACATCAACATACCTTTGTATATTTAACGTACAAAATATATCTCATCTTTCTGATTTCCGAATCGATTCCTTTAGTAGGCATCACAATTAATATGGTCAAAAGAAAGCTTGTTCTATGGTATGTATTTGGTAAAAATAACTAAGACGTAGGATTGACTACCCATTATGAACAGCAAATCCTGTTGTTGTAATGTCTAAAACGCCCTCTGAAGCAAATGTTCCAAGCTAAGTGCATGTTCTTAGATTTTAGTCACTATTTCCCAACGCTGTGCCTGTTATAAAAGAATTATCTGCCCCGCTTTCATTATATGCGGAATGTAAATGAACAAGGATGTATTGTACTAAAAAAGGTCCCCATCGAAGAAACAACGGTGAATTCATTATGTCAACAAAGTTTGTTGGTTCGTGAAAACCTGTGACTTCATTTGGATTTGAGCGTTTTTCTTTTGTAACTGCTCCATTGGGATAAATATTGATTAAACAATTCAAGGGTTCAATGCAAGACTGTATTAAGTGGTTCATGTATGTGAAGCACTTACTATAGTCTTGCATTGAACCCTCGAATTGTCTGTAACACAATTCGCATACATTTCTTGACCAACTTGAAGCCATCGAAATCGTTCAGAAAAAAATTATTGGTTCTGCCATTTATTGAAAAAAACGTGGTTTGTTCTGTACTTGAGATCCAGAGTTTGTAGAAACATATTCCTCATGTCTAAGTTGGTGTCTGGTGTTAACTCCAAAACAACACCAACAGCCTAATCCTGAAAATCGGAGCGAAAAGAAATACATGTGGTGGACATGTATCTATATATTGTCTTCAATATATATGATATTTAGACGATGGATTCAATTATCATTCAAAGCAATCTACCCTTGTGTCACAGTGGTTTCTATGGATATCTACAATACATGACGCAAAGCGAGACCAGTTGGAGGCAAGACATTAAACCAAGCGAAAGATTATCGATGTAGGACGTAAACGAAGAACTCCAAGGATTCCTTCCAACTTTCATTTCTGGAGACAATTTAAAAGAACTCTTTGACATCTAAAAAGGAAATGCCAATTATGTATTATTTCCTCCCCGACTGGAGATTCACAAAATGGCGCCTCATTACGAGTAGTTTTCACGAAAACGATAAAACGAACGCTTGGTGAAGTTCTTGTTTAGTTCAGGAAAGGAAACGGTGGCGAGTCTTTTTCTTTTACCTAAGGGTTGGTATAAAAGAATATGATGAAATAAGAAAAAGAAAGAAAACATGTCATACGCTTTAAGGTACATTGGTGTATTGAAAGTAAACAACAAAAGAAAAAGATATTCATCTTCATTTCACCGGTTGCAAGGTTCGAACCCGTGACAATCTAGGAAATCCTGAGTGAGTGTTGATCAATTTGACTGACACTTTACCAAATGCGCTATTGTTGGTCCTACTACAGTAAGGTGTGAAATTTGTATTTCAATTCCAAAAATGAGAGTCAATAAAGGGAAGCAAAAGATGTTTTTTTTTTTGTTAAAACAAGAGATATGCACTTGAGGTAATGAGTTGACGGTCGTTCATTCTTTTTTTGTCATATATGTTTCAATTAACATGGGGTTAGTACAACTGAGAGTATTACTAAGATTTAATCTTATTTTTTAAACAAATGAATATCCCAATACCATGTTAAGCATTGGGTGGATATAAAGTAACTAAAATCATCATGTAACCATCAAAAAGGAAACAATCCTTTGACCCCTCCTAGAGAGAGAGAGAGAGAGAGAGAGAGAGAGAGAGAGAGAGAGAGAGAGAGAGAGAGAGAGAGAGAGAGAGAGAGAGAGAGAGAGAGAGAGAGAGAGAGAGGGAGGTAGAGAGAGAGAGAGAGAGAGAGAGAGAGAGAGAGAGAGAGAGAGAGAGAGAGAGAGAGAGAGAGAGAGAGAGAGAGAGAGAGAGAGAGAGAGAGAGAGATTTGGTATGTCTTTAATCACTGTACAGTAAAGATTAGAAACTATGGAAGTGACAATCATGTTACTTAATTATCATTTTTATCATGTAGGGAAACTATACACAAAACACGACTACATCAAAGTATATCGTTTAGTAAATAACTTTTAACAAAATATTATACTTAAAGAAATACAATATGAGAAGTCTCCTCTTTCGCTTTGGCTACATTTACGCTTTATTCATTTTGGAAAAGCAGGCTTTGATTGGAGGGCGTGTGTATGTCACTTTATAGATATTTGCTGTCTTTTCATCAGTAGAAGACATTATAATTAAATTATAAAAACTTTAGCACCCAATCTGTGAGACAATTCTTTTAACGGTTCGAAAGTGTGTTCTTTTTTAATTCAAAAGACACGCAGCCTCAAATA
Organism: Cerastoderma edule; assembly: GCA_947846245.1. Taxonomy (NCBI): domain Eukaryota; kingdom Metazoa; phylum Mollusca; class Bivalvia; order Cardiida; family Cardiidae; genus Cerastoderma; species Cerastoderma edule. Next base: position 5,972,197 of record OX401414.1, read on the forward strand.
CGATTGATGAAACCTATAACGAAGAGTTAGAAAAATAATACAAACTATCGGTAGGATCCGTGAATCTGACCAAAATCATTTGATCATTTGGTCAGAACGAATATACAAATGGCACCATTTAATTCAATTGAACTGAAAATTAAAAGACATATTTTGCAGGTAAAGTAAACTTCATGTACTTGAATGTTTTATTTCTTTGAATTGATATGTAATTTGCCTTCTGCGAATTTCTCGAAATGAGTAAAAATATCCAGGACTCAGACTACAAATGAATCGACACTTAAAGCATGTACCTTTGGCAAGATACGTTAGAAAGCAATCGCAAGCCTTTTCATAAACCGAGTCTTCAAACCCAAATCACAGAATCTGGTGCTTATGTTTGCATCTCAACAGTAAAAGACATTGACATTGGTGACGATGACAGCATTAAGCACAGTGACTGATTGATATACAAGACAATAATGTGACAATGTTAAAACTTACAAGAAGTTTCCAGATTGCTTTTCCTTTACACAGAGTATATATGAAAAATACGTGACATTGAGAAGTGCGTTGTGTGAGAAAATCGGCAGCGAAAGAGATGACAAATATTTCTCACAGGCCACACTCTTTGAGGCTGTCTCTTTCGAAAAAGGTAATGCTATCCCATGATAACTCATTAGCTTGCCTACATGTCTGAGATACTACATAATCCTCCTTCTATATCAACTAATGAGTCCTTTTTAGGGATAATCATCTATGCCGTGATACATTCTCATGACACATTATATTCACGGTATTTTCTATGTTTAGTGCTTCGATAGAAGACCATCAATAACAACACATGGATGCTCTTAAAATTGCCCTCTAGAGGGTATCGGGTAATTTGATACGAAGTGTACATTTCTGCGTTCACTATGAATGGCGTTTTTCTTTGGGGAAATAATTGATAATTCGAATTTTACAGAACAAGGTAAATAAAAATGACAACCATGAACAAGTGCGTTCGGCTGGTTTGGATCTTTCTAAGGTAGAACACCCAATATCCGCCATTTTGAAAACATTCTGTCGTCGGATTACTTCAGTCGGTCTCGGTATACATCGGTCGGGACCGGAACTATTCGCATTAAACCAAATAGATCCGGTCCCGATCGATGTATTATGAGAACTACCAAGGTATTCCGACAAAATGATGTTTTTGAACAAGGCGGATTATGGGTATTTTACCATAAATGTATATTGAATTCAATGCTTCATGGGCTATAGGTATCTCACCACTGGTCAAATATTTTCTAAATCAAAAACAGGCAAGGGCTTCGGAAAGTATTCTCTGCGATACCGATAAGGAAGACAATGAGAATGATTGTGCACGTTTAACAACACGGAATATCATAGAGCTGCGACAAATCAAACAATTCTATCAGCAACTTGCCATAGCTTAGTTAACTCTTTCCCAAACAACACATTTTCGACTGTCCCAAATTGAAAGAGTTTGCAGACGACATTTCAAAATGTGATGAAATTGGAAAATAATCATCTGATAGAGCAGAAAACATTGTTGGAAAAGGAAAAATTGCTCGTCACGAGCAATTTCTCCTTTTCCCACAATATTTTCTAAAGTTGTCAGCAACAAAGTGGTCAAATGTCGTTATTGTTTGGGAAAGGGTTAAAGAAACGCTAATATTCAAACGGCGATATATTGTCTATTCTGATATTGAAGTTTCATTGCAATACCAAAGACAAGCTGAATTAGTTAGTTTTCTTGTCACTTGTGAACATCAGAACAAACGTAGTTACGCATACAACACGATATACACAAGAGAGCTTCTATCGATGTCCCACAAACCATGTCTAAAAGCTATATCAATCTCAAACATGCTGGAGTCACGTAATATAAGGAACGATCCATGCCCCAAGGTCATCCGAATATCTCGCATTGAGGATCAGTTTTCATTTATTCCTCTTTGTCATGTCAGACAAAACATTGGGCGATTTATTTTTTTATTTTTTTGTTCTTTATTTTGAGGCTTACAGGTAATAACAAGTAGGGGGGCCTATGAAGCAAAGTGGTTAGAGCTAATAACTTGAAAGCACAAAGTGCCTCTCCTCCTGGGTTCAAATCCTGGGGACGCAAGTTGAATTTCCATTAGAGATAGTATATCCTTCTTGCAGAATGCTTCCTAGTTCTGCCCGGCTTGACAGACCTTAGCGGCAGTTAAGTATTGGAGGCTTCCTCCATCATGAAGAGTTGATTTAATGTTGACGCGATGTAAAACCCATATATAAGATAAAAGTAATCTAGGGTAGGGGGTCTTCTTTTGTGTGTCAACACATGGTTCTTCAATAAGTCAGAGAGAAATAATATTTTACATTGTTCTCCGACAATTTGCATGACGTCCAACAATAAAGAGTAGAGTATACCAGGCATATGGTTTTAAGAGAAATACCCGACTTTTTTTTATTTTTTATTTATTATATACATATTATATAAAAGTGAATTATCTATTTAGAATGCACAGGAAAATATGTTACTTTTGTGTAACGTTTGTGTGTGTGTAGTTTGTTTTTATTCAAATAAATGAAAAGTCAAAACAACTTGGTTGGTTTCTTTATGCATCTTTAGATGACTTTTCAGTTATACTAATGTGTTAAGCTCGCTTAGCAATGCATCACTTAAAGTATTTCCTCCTCACTAATTCTTTTCAATCCATCCCCTACTTTCTCATACAAAATAATTATGTCAATATCCAGTATGTTATCCATGGACACATAAAATGACAATATAAATCAGTACAACTAACATTTGACAAAATGTACTTCTAAACACAGACTATTCAAAACACCATCAGTTTGGAAAAATATTAATATTGTCAATGCCTACAGAAAGAAATAATTTTGATCTCTTTTTTTCTTGTTACAAGCTGATAATATGATGGTGAAATATAATTCAAACAGGCATTCAAAAAAGACAAATAGATAATAGACTAGATCCACTTTTTGCATTGAAATTTTATATTAACCCATTGGCAGAAGAAGACTTCAGAAACCAATTTGACAGCAGAACAAATTGCTCGACATGAGCAATTTCTTTTATAGTCACACTGGTTTCGTTCATGCAATACTTTGTCATCTGCTGCTGCTTTCAGTTTGAAACTGTCTCGTAATGAAGTATGTTGAACAAGCTAAACTTATTGACAAAGAGAAAGGAGAAAATCTTTATTTTTTAAAGCAGAAATAGCTATAGTTTTGTGTATATAAATCATACAAGTTAAAAATGCGTGTTTGGTTATGTCATATTTTTCTTTTTACCTTTTATCATGAGATTAAATGAGACTAATATTCATTAATTAAGTAGGTTAATAAAACTAATGTTGAATTAGTATATGTATATTATCGTGAAAATCAAAATCAATAGGCAGAGAAAATGGTGGAAGCCTATATATTATATCAAAACCCATTGTAACAAAAACCGACTTATCAGCCATCTGGGTACCGTTTTACTAAACAGTTTACGCTTAAGATTTGCGTAAGTCTAAAACAACAGTTCCTCTTAATTCAATATTGGGTGAAGCAATATTGCAAAGTAACACATCATTGGAATCGTCTCTCCGAGACGCTTCCAATGAAGTGCCACTTTGCAACATTGTACTTTCATTGAAGATACTATCCATGTTTATCAATTATGACTTACGCAAACATTTTCCGTAAGTTGTTTAGTAAAACGGGCCCCAGGTCTATACATTTAAGACAACACTGTTTTACGCAGATTTTCATGAGTTCGAACAAGAAAGAGTAAAGCGAAGCAAAGTATATGCATTGATATTATCTTAACCCTCTACCAAACAATAACAACATTTAACCACTTTGTTGCAAACGACTCTGGTAAACATTGTGGGAAAAGGAGAACTTGTTCGTAACGAACAAATATTTTCTGCCCTAACAGAAGATTATTTTCTAATTACGTCACATTTTGAAATGTCGTTTGCAAACTCTTTCAATTTGGGTCAGTTTAAAAAGTTGGCGTTTGGTAAAGGGTTAAACAAGATTACAATATAATAATGAGACACGTCAGTTGAAGTATCTCAGAGAGACGAGAGCTCAGGTAGACGGTAACAGTGACGTGTCATTTTGCAATATCACTCTTACCATTATCGAAAAAGTAGGCAACGTTGTTTGAACTTGCGCACATTCTTGGTGTAAGGTGTTTAGTAAAACGACTTGGTAGGAAGAAGCCAATGCATTGAATGCACATTTTCTCCCAACACAGCCCTAATCGATGCCCCATATCAGCAGTGATGCCTTCGGAATAGCACCCGAGGGATTTCCCGCAATTCGATACTTATTGGACACGCTCAGTCGGAATGGCGATCACCAACAGAGGGAGCTGCGACGACGGGCCAAAATCGTTCTTGATGCGCATGCGCAGTCAATTCGAAGGTCATGTGCAAACAAGAACAACGGGATAATGTTTAGTATAGAATTGGTTTGTTTGTAAACATACGTTTGTATAATACAATTGGTGTTTTGAATTTTTTTACGTCGATTTCATTTTTCTGATGCATTCGGCTTTGGGATAACAGCAAAGACATATTTTTAGACAGTAAATACTATTAAATCGAAATGACCATATTACCGAAGACAGTGCCTTAAAGAACAATGCTTATTTCCGAATAGAATTCGTTTATATGTCTTTTTAGTCTTTTTGGCACTTAGAAATTCTTATTGACAGCTCTTGGTATTATCGTTACATGTGGATATCTCGATTAATTGGGATTAACTTTTGTCTCCCCCAAATTACGCCGCGTGTTATCCAACCATTTAGCCAACAGACTCACACCTAGCTGAACATGGAAACTTTCTTGAACTGGAACTTTCTAGTAATGGTATTTACATTTTCTCCGTATTGACCTTCCATTTTACGTATCCGATTCAAACGCCATTTGAAGAGCAAACCTTTGTTAGATAATGAAAATTAATCACAATTGGCATTTAATAACCTTTACAACAACATACAGATTCCGTCCCACTCGAATTGTAAAGCTCTTTCACAATAAAATATATTTGAACTAACAGTTTACAGCTAGTACAGTTATTTTTCCATTGGAAATTTATCTAAATATTGGTCGGTCCTAATTTTCGGTTAATACTTTCATTCCACAATATATGAGTCTTCCGTTAACAACACTTACATAAGATAAGCAATAATTCACTGTCCTGCATGACGCGTATATATACCACAATTTTAATCTTGATTAATGCGGCTGGTTAATACAGAACATTATCAAATGTACAATATCTGATGAATTATGGGAACACCATTAATAGATTGTATTCCGTGAACTGTTTCAGAAAAAAAAGAGTTAAAGATATCGACAGGTGCCGTTCGAAGGCTCTTGTGATGAGATACCACAAGTTGCATTGGAATAAAAAAGAATCATACGCACACAAAATGCTTCGTGTGCCATCGAAAATGGGAAAAACAGATTTCTATGTAATAAAATCCCAGACCCGAACAATTTTGACCGAATTCTTCGTAGGAGATTTTTGACTGGCGTAAATCGAATACAATAGCAGACAATTTGTGTTATATATAACAATAAAAAAAGAGAAAAGACACATGTTATCCCGGAGAAGAATCGGTGACAAAATTAGGCTTGCCGCAAACATTGTCTTTTTATGCCATTTTGTTTTCTTACATGTTCTTTTTAACATCGATTCAAGCAGGTGCCGCTCTGCACCGAATAGTTCCGGCAACGACCTTCGTTTTCCTACCGAGAACGACCGAAGTAATCCGAAGAAGGAATTCGTTTCAATATGGCGGGTTGTGGGTATTCTACTTTAAATTAAACCATTTAAAAGAATTGTAAGCGTGTTTAAAAGGTCATATCACACTATTACAGAGCTCAAGCAGTGTGCACACAATGAATAGCCACATGTTTAATGGATGGAATTAACTGAGGATGGAAAGAGCGATTCGATGATACACGGTCGCTGCTTTTCCAAAAAAGATCGTATCTCTTCATCCTAATGCAGGGAGATACAGCCTTTTCCGAATTACAAGCGGCCATATTCCAGTCATGAAAAGCCCGTTTATCCGAGCGTCGTGGCTTTTAGACATTAAGATGGAGTGAAATTGATTAACGCTACGCTCCCCTTAATCCCCCTGTCCGCTTAAATAGCATCCGGGTTATTTGAACACTAGTTTGGAGGAAGTACACGAAGAATATTGAAATGGGGTGTTTGAACACTGGTTTGGAGGAAGTACGCGAAGAATATTGAAATGGAGTGTTTAAATACTGGTTTGGAGGAACTAGAAGTAGAAAATCAGTCGCAAGTTTAGTTAGTTGAAAAATAGGAGACGTCATTGGAGGCCCTTGTAAACAGAGAACACTGTGCTTCTCGATTTGAACCGACCAATCAGAATTGGTTATTTTAAATATGTAAACAAACATTCGAGGCACTTGTAAACAGAGAATAATTTGCTTCTCAAGTTGTGTTGTTGTTGTTTTGTAAAAAAGTATTCGACGCCTATTTTGCAGTCTTGTTTTTTCAGGGAGCACTAATCAGCAGTAAACTAATGGTTATGTAGTCGTAGGTTATTTTGATTTAGGACGTAAGTCAATCAGAAAGATCCCACCTTATCTCACATTTTCTTAGCTTTTACAATTATAACACTTTTGAACAAGTTTCATTTCAATCTAACCGAACACTACTTAAACACTTGGTGATTTTGTAGTGGTTTGAGACGCACAAAGATGTGTTGCTTTGAGTATATAGACTCGGGTAAAATACAATGAAGGTTGCGCAGCGAGTCGATTTAAAACAATATGTGTCGTCGTTCGCATACAGACTCGAAAATATGGGATACAGTTACTTGTTCGTTAAGATTCATTGTAATTGCATGTCATGTAAAGGTGAACCCTGTATACTTTAAAGAAATTAACAGCGCGTAGACGAGAAGCATAGATCAGGATTAGACTTTTATATACTGTTCTACTTGTTCACAATATAACACAACATGCTTGACAATTGACTTAATAGAACAAAACGACAAAGAGAAGAAATCCAGAGAAAGGGAGAGAGAAGATAGGGACAGAAAAAAGGTTGGTAATGCATATTCATATGTATTGGCATTTTTGAAAACATAGATCTAATGTATATATCTATATCGTAAGTAGGCATATCTTTTAATGACTGTCCATTTTGAAATAAAGAAGTTATGGCTGGTTCTGTTTTAGATATCTTACATATGCCCATTGTTCGTAGCTCGAGGGTTGGGAGTTTGTATACGTATGTATATTCCAAGCTAAACGTAACATTTGTGAAATGCCATGTATGGAAGGAGTAAATTGTTAGAGATTACGAATATGAAATGTCGTTTTACGTTTAAAAATATTGTGGCGATATCGAATTCTTAGGAATGAACAAGTTAATTGACAACACACTCCACGAATATGGTCAAAGGCGGCTTTTCCCATGCTTTTGGCGCGCAAATACCGTTAACAGGTATCTCTAGTTCTTGTTAGTACGTTAGGTGCATTGTGGTTATTCGCATGATAACACATTGTTTTGCTGCCAACTTACAGGTTCTACATATTGACAGTCTTGTGCAATACTGAGCTATATCCCTCACAAACGTGAAGGACTTACAATGTAGTTTGACATTGTTCAGACATCTCAGCAAAGAAAATAAAAGCGTTGTTAGAAGGTGGACTTTAAAAAGGGTTGAATTAATGGGGCTTTGAGGTTCGTCTAATTTCAATTAATGAAAGGTCTTTAATGTTATTAGAAGCCTGTGTTTGTCTAATACGTGTTAATTTTTTAGCCCTGATTAGATATTCTATTTTCATACACTACATTTCTTTTGAAATAGAAATGTGTTTTTGTACCTAAAGTTTCGAGGAGTATCCTTTTGAAAGGAAAGGACTGTTCGCTGGGCTTTTAACTCAAAGCTAGCATATACAATCTGATATATAGAGAATTCAAAAATGAAATGGTAAATCATATTTTCTCAAAATGTTCTTCCACATTAGAGCTGCAAAAAGCATTTAGAAATTCAATAGTAAACAATTATTTGTTCAATATGTTCTTCTCTACAACAGCAGTAGTAGAAAATCAACACAAACAAAAACATTGTGAGCACTCCTACACCTGTCCAACCCGTGTAATTCCCCATAAAAAGACTATTAGCTTCTCATCATAAGAAATTAATTTTCAGTTTAAGAGAACAGAACAGAACAGAACTTTATTCTACCCAAGTATAACATATATACAATGAGGATACATTACAATACATTACAAAGCTATAAATGAATGAAAAGAAAAAGGAAAAGAAAACACATAATGTGTGGAGAAATAAAGAGACATTTTCTTAAGTTTATTGATTACATATTTGATTGCATTTATTTTCGGGAACTATTCAAAAAAACTTTACAACTAAATGGCAACGTCTCGATCAATTAATTGTTATGTTACTTTCGATATATGTTACCTCATAACATTAGTAAATTCCTAGGTCTAAGCTTGGTCAAAGCATTAATGCACTCTGGACAGATTGATAACTATTAATTATTACAATTCACAGCGATGGGAGTTCGAGTGTAAGCGTGCGCTTTGTCCCTCGAACCGACTTTTCTATCGAGGTTAAGTACCGATGACACTTATCCATTTCGCTGGTTCTTAACAAGTGAAAGCCATCGCTTTGGTATAATAGGCTTAGACGTGACCAGAATCCGAGATCGTCGGAGAACAGAAATCTGGTTTCAAATACCAGACGTTTACAGTCAGACTGGGTTTGATGATAAAAAAAATAAATAATAATATATTATACGAGGCCATTTTGTCATGTGTTCGTCCTTGTTTTATCCCTCCGTATGTCTGTGTGTCAGTAGTTCTATCTGTATGTTTTATTCTCTTTGTATGTTTGTTTGTCCGTCTGTCTGTCTGTCTTGTTTCCCGTTCGTTTATCTTTCTGTCTATCTTTATGTCTGTTTTTCTGACTGTCTTTCTGTCCGTTTTTCTGTCTTTCTGACTATCTTTCTATCCGTTTTTTTTCTGTCTTTCCATACGTTTTTCTGCCTTTCTGTCATTTTTCCTGTGTGTCTTCCTTATTATCCGTTTTTCTACGTATTCTTGCAACACGTCTTTACATATCTCTGTCTATCTTCTTTTAGCCTGAAAGTTTGTTAATTTTTTCACCACACCAGACCAACATTAATAAAAGTATGAGTTCAAATAAGTTAATCTTTTGAAATAAACACAACAGAATATGCTAATCAAATATGCAAATATAATGTAGTTTTAACTTTACCCTTCATATCTGCAATGTGCAGATGTTTCAAGGTCAATTACAATTGATGCAAATGAAATCAACCAAACCGTTGTTTTTTGCAGTCATGGAATGAACCCTTTATTCTAGGCCTACACCGCAAAAATAGTCAAGCCTTGTCAATGATGCACAAATAATACCCAAAGAACTATTTCTTCTTTGGCCCTTGTGGATTATAACGTCAACTACACTTAAATTTGTCTTGAGAAAAGAATGCGTTTCGTGTGCATCGACTTGACATTATCCTATTTACCAAATAATGAATTTGATCCAAAAGCCTGACATAAACTCTATGCAGACTATACATACTTGCGCGGTAATGATTTTTTCCTGAATTAATTTAACGTTTGATAGTTACTTTCGATATAGATCAAGCAACACTACAAATTATGCACTTTTTTCCACGATATCTTATTTTGTTTAGATGACGTCATCTTTTGACGTGAATATAAACAATGACGTTCATAAATATTTTATGTATACAGTTTAAGCCTATAAACAAAAATGTAGTTGGAAATAAAGATTCTCCTGATGAAGGCCTTATCAGGCTGAACATTTGAATATATTGAGCTAGAGTTGTTTAATCTTATTTTGACTTTCAAAATTTCTCTTATTTGAAGAAGCACATTTAAATCATTCGAATGATCAATTGGCTATGTGTTTCAAACAGTTTTCATAGACTGGTCAGGTAGTTAGTTAATGACGTTCATGATTTAGTCTGCCAATACATCATACAGCTTTGGACACTTCCTTTGATCTTTGACACCTTTCATCAAAACACTGCTCCTTCGTTTTCAAGGCTGGTGCATGATTCAATTAGTTTGCCGAACGGTCCATTGCACCTTGATAGGTAAAGCGTGCTCGTTAGTTTTAACATGTACATGTGTTACATATTTCCGTTTACAGTTCCGCCTGTCAATCACTCGGGAATTTGCAAACTCAGCAGAATAGAAAGTTGGCCTAGGTATCAGAAACACCAAAGCGAGTTACATAGCATAAGAGAAAAACGAAGGACAAACTTACTCATAGAACAACAAGTAATTCTTAAGATAAAAGGACTCGCATGTTTGGTTCCCAATGGGTTAACAAGCTAAGTAAGTCGGTTCTGCTTTTTTTCCTATTGTGTCGATGTCCTTAGCTAAATTCCGTCGTTACATGCAATGCCGGAAAATATGTTATATACGTCATAAGATAAAGGCATTTGCACATTTGGTTCGTATATTGTTAACATCTAAAGAAAGTCGGCGTTTCTATTTGCCCTTTTGTTATGTTGTCCTAAGCTTAAGTTCGTAATAATATGCACTGACGGTAAATATATCATAAGATAAAGGCATTTGCACATTTGGTTCGTATTTTGTTAAAATCTAAAGTAAGTCGGCGTTTCTATTTGCCCTTTTGTTATGTTGTCCTAAGCTTAAGTTCGTAATAATATGCACTGACGGTAAATATATCATAAGATAAAGGCATTTGCACATTTGGTTCGTATTTTGTTAAAATCTAAAGTAAGTCGGCGTTTCTATTTGCCCTTTTGTTATGTTGTCCTAAGCTTAAGTTCGTAATAATATGCACTGACGGTAAATATATCATAAGATAAAGGCATTTGCACATTTGGTTCGTATTTTGTTAAAATCTAAAGTAAGTCGGCGTTTCTATTTGCCCTTTTGTTATGTTGTCCTAAGCTTAAGTTCGTAATAATATGCACTGACGGTAAATATATCATAAGATAAAGGCATTTGCACATTTGGTTCGTATTTTGTTAAAATCTAAAGTAAGTCGGCGTTTCTATTTGCCCTTTTGTTATGTTGTCCTAAGCTTAAGTTCGTAATAATATGCGATGTCGGAAAATATATCATAAGATAAAGGCATTTTCACATGTGGTTCGTATTTTGTTAACATCTAAAGTAAGTCGGTTTTGCTGTTTGCCAAAATGTATTGTTCTAAGGTAAAATTCTTCATTACATGCTAAGATAGCAAATACCTCTTAACCCATCATCAAACAATAACGACATTTGACCAGTTTGTTGCAGACGACACTCGAAAACATTGTGGGAAAGGGAGAAACGGCTCAATGTTTTCTGCCCTATCAGAAGGTTGTTTTAAATTTCATCACATTTTGAAATGTAGTCTGCAACCTCTTTCAATTTGGGACTGTCGAAAATTTGACGTTTGGTAAAGGGTTAAAATAAAGGCACTTCCATATTGGGTTTACAGGTCAAGTAAGTCGGTTTTGCTGTCTGTCCTATTGTGCCGATGTCCTCAGCTAGAGTTCGTAATAACATGCGATGATTAAGTACCTCGTTCGTCTATCATGATGACAGTGTCTCTCTCGTAGTCTGTTAATGGATTGCATCTCATAGACCGTGGGCTTACATAGCTTTGATTTATTAGTGCCATTCCCGGCTCTATGCACAGTTTGTGTAAAGGTAGGAAATTCAAATAATAATTCATTTCAAATAGAATTACTTGAGGGTTTATATAACATTATGTTAAAGAACATTATGCCTGTTGTCGGCTTTGAGCTCCAAGTGTTCCGCAGGAGTATATACAATGAAACCTCGTTTATCCGGACCCCGATTATCCGGATGTCTCGCGATTCGAACGAAAATGTAAGGGAACGGAATTATTTGATCAGTTTGTTGCAGACGACTTTTGAAAACATTATTTTTGAATTTCATCATGTTTTGAAATTTCGTCTGCAAACTCTTTCAATTCGGGACGTTCGACAATTTGGCGTTTGCTAAAGGGTTATAAGTATACATATAGGTGCATATAGACCGTTTATGTCTTAATGTGTAAATATCCAGGCCCTGCTTCAGTAGTCCGGAAGATTCGTTAATCCGAATAAATTGTTGGGAGCAGACGTGTTCGGATTAACGAGACTTCACTGTACAGGGAAGACACTTCAGAGTCAAAGCCCAGTTGTGATGAATCATCGAAAGCCGTAACATAACTCATACTGACAAACAAACCAACTAACAATAAAGTTGTTCGTATGTTTGTGTAGGAACGTCTGACATAAGCAAATCGATACGCTCTCTGTGAATAATAGTCTCTAACTATACGATGCATTATTTGTGTGCAATTCATGACATAAGTTTGAAATATTGAGGAAGTATTTTTTTTTTATTGAAAGCAAGAACGTTTTCTTGGCTATTAAATGTGTAAAGGAACTGGCTACGACAGGCCTTAGATCATCAGACCATTAAATTGTGTTTTCAAAAGAGGACAAAACAAAAATAATGATAAACTCGAACATAGAACAGACACTTCACTTTTGATCGAATATAACACGACGTAAATATAGAAAATAATGGCATATACAATTTATTTAACGAACAAGAATCACGGATTTCATTGATCTGTTGGCAGGATTTGAACGTGCACGTTTTTGAAATTTACATAAATAGGAATGTTATGATATTTGCTTTTATTTCGGTATGAACGTTTAGCTAGTGTATCATGTACCTTCAGAAGTTTTTATTTAACCTGCGTGTTCACAGATGTGAAGAAATTTCAAATTTACAGCCTAGTTTCTTTAAAGTTGCACAACAGCTTTACTGTTCCATGGTTTGCGCTGGATGATAACCATTGAAAGCAAAATAAAATCGCATTTGAGTTTTAAAAGGCCAATATTCAATTTAAATCAATATGTATCTAAACGCAAAAGCGATGCAACGGGTTTATGATCAATCGCATCTAGTTAGATTTATCCTGTAACTAGTGTCATTTTGGAACCGATAGCTAGGTGCCGTATAACATTTGTGATATCCGGCACTAACCATATAACACATGCACGTGACAAATCATGACGTCATAAGAACGCCTTGACGTCATGTTTACATCATTCTCTACTTATTTTTTCATTTTTTCTCGTGTTTTATTTACATCTTGTTTGTTTGAAAGTGTAACATGGTACATAGAATAGAAAGTTTGTGTCTTTGAGTGGGAAAAGTTATCGGGCTTGGCTTCGGATTATTATCCGTTTCGCATTCGGCTCACCGTATAATATTCCGAAGCCTTGCCCGATAATATTCCCGATTCACGACACCAACCATTTATTCTCTATATATTGACTCTTTCTGAATATGTTATGCCTTCAAAAACTACTTTTAACTGTGTATCATACAAAGACACAAAACCTGTATTGATTCAACGACATTTAATTTTGACTTTCATGTTTTCTCATCGATGAACAAGCAAACTTAAAATAGTTTGACCCCTATAATATAGTTCGTATCATGTTATTAAATTAGGATGACAGAGTGCATACATAATTGGTTGATTTGATGAGTGTTTATATATAGGTAATCCGACATGACTTCTTGATTGTATTCCTACTTTGCCGAAATGGGATTGTTCGAAAATGGCTTCTTGGTAAAAAATACGTCATAAACCTAATTATATTATAAGCTATGTCATCATTCTTTTTGGACTATGATGTGTGCTTTATTGTGTGTATGTTATGATTTAAGATTAAAATATAAATACACGCATTTTGTCTATGTGGATGCAGACTTCAAATTATATTAAATAATATATTTTTTCTTCAAAGTTATTGTTATGAAACATTGTAACATTGCCATTTTTGACATATTCACATTTGCTTCTTTTATGTACCATTCAGGTCCCATATGGGTTAAAGAGGGAAACCAAGAAAAAAAATTGAGAACATAAATCGGCTTATTAATACGTTACTTTAGCGCCTGGTTCCCCGTCAATGGTGTTTACGACAGCCAACCGGAAGTCTGAGAAATATAAATAACAATTAGCCCGGTTCTCTGAGACGACTAGTCCGAATGATCCAGACGTAGATATTTCGCTCAGTTACAGCTTGGATCATCCGAGTTATGAGACGACAACAGATTCAAAGAGCGGCTAGATATAAAATGGCGCCCCGCAATCAGACCGGAAACATATAGGGCGGGAGCTGTGCCCGCTGATTTAATATGAATTTATCGGGAAATACGTAGAAGTGTTAGATACGTTAGAAGCGGACGTTTGTCCTAATTCGATTTCAATTGTTAGTACTCGGGTATTTCCGTCAACTTAGAAATACACATCGAGCGTAAGTGTAGGGTTACACAATTTGTTGTTTTTGTCCCGGGTAGAAAAACGTTTTCTGAAAGCGCCAAAGTTGAGTAGCTCTATGTACATTGTATATGGAAGTGCTGAACATGCTTTCAAATCATTATCATTTTTTGGTCGGTAACCCATACGCAATAGTGGAATTATATCGAGTGTCTCCTTCACCTGCGTAAAACATTTCGTTTACGAGTATATCGGTTTCCTTATTCAAACTAAATTAATATCTATATGCTGCATGTAGATCTATATTCGAATGTGAAAGTACAATAAACGTAGTCTTGCAAGAAACAATACGACAACTTCCTCATTATGTCAGGGCCAATTTCATTGGTTAAACGCGTTGAGTTCATATTACAGTAATTCGTTTTACGTCTCGTTCCTTTAGGGTATACATTTATTTGAATGCTGTGTTTGCCAATCTATCTGCAGTGCTTGAGACATTTCTTGGTATCTCTATCATTTGAATTTGTCATTTGTCCTAATGGAAACTGAGCGTTGAATGAATGGACCTATAGAACTCCAGACGCACATATTCTCCACGACGGAATTCGTCATTGATATACCGATTCCCCCATATAAGAGCTTGGATCTGGTCCCAACTGAATAGAACAGTATACCACAAAATAAGACAGGTACCAGTAACAAAAGATAATGTGTATTGTACTATATATACTGTAAATATATTTAGTTCAATACACAATTTCTCTTTTTTCTTTTTCTTTTTGTTACCAGTACCTGTAGAAAATACCATATATCCAAAGCATTTTTCCCTTGGCTTATTGTAGACACCATAATGGTGTTAGGATCAACCGTCCATTAGGAGCAATTTCATTTACAGTGGTTCAAAAGGGTTCTACCTGGCCCAGTGGTTAACTTAGAGTTCGGGTGCTTCAGGTCCGATACAGATTTTACGTTTGCCATACGATTCGATACGCAAGGATACGTTAATTTGGCGTGTAACGATTCCATACGCTAGGTTACGTTAATTTGGTGTGTAACAATTCGATGCGATTTGATACGTTAATTTGGTGTGTAACGATTCGATACGCTAAGAAACGTTAATTTGGTGTGTAACGATTCGATACGCTAGGATACGTTAATTTGGTGTGTAACGATTCGATACGCTAGGATACATTAATTTGGTGTGTAACGATTCGATACGCTAGGATACATCAATTCGGTTCGTAACGATTCGATACGCTAGGAAACGTTAATTTGGTGTGTAACGATTCGATACGCTAGGATACGTTAATTTGGTGTGTAACGATTCGATACGCTAGGATACGTTAATTTGATGTGTAACGATTCGATACGCTAGGATACGTTAATTTGGTGTGTAACAATTCGATACGCTAGGATACGTTGATATGGTGTGTAACAATTCGATGCGATTTGATACGTTACGATATCATCTGGGGCCTGATACTTTACGTTACGATACGATACGAACGATTTTACGCTGTTTTAGGGAACTCATAGGATATCACTAATGTACTAATAATCATCATATTTAGTTTTTATTGACTTGTATAAGTATTTTCTAGTCTTCTTGTTTTTTGGCTTATTTCTAGTCAAATTCAGAAAAATATGTAATTATAGAGTAAATTTGAAATTTGCTGATAAGCTCAATTTGGGTTTTCATTACGAACATACGTTGATATTGAAGTAGATTTTGACTTTTAAATGACTTTTTTAGCCGAGTAATAACTTCAGAATTCATTTTGAGTGGTTTGCTGATAAGCCTAATTTTGGCTTTCAGGAATGAACATTTTGTTTCTTATAACAATCAGTTAGTTTCAACAAATGCTCATAAAAGGGTTTGGACGAGTCAATATGCCTAAGTTTATTTCGATTCAGGTTCCTCCTTATACTTTATTTCACAGGTGGATTTTTATTCAAAAGTGGTAATACATAGCAACCAGTTTCGAAATAGTAATTTCGATAAAAGTTGTAGTTATTCAAAATCATCTTATTTGATTGAATTTCGATACATTTTGAATTTTTGAAAAATGTCTCAGTCGCAAAAAGACTTAAATTGACATTATTGGGTGAGTTTGAAATTTGCTGATATGCCCAACTTTGGCTTTGAATACAACTACATCATAACTTGTTCAAGTGTCTCTTAGTCGAATTAATACTTTAAAAAGACATTGATATTGATTTTGAAATTTGCTGATAAGCCTGGTGTGGCTTTCAGAAGGATACATGTTTTGTTCAGAACATATCATTTTAATTTGTTAGCATCATCAAATGATAATCAAAAGTTGTCAGAGTCAATATTTCTAAGTTTATTGCACGTATTGGCGAAGTTCGTGTCTAGTTTAGTAAAGGAACAGTGGTGTGGTTTTTATGAAAGGTTTCCTATAAATGAATACAATGAGATAAATAAGATGAGCTAAAAATAATATGTCATACCCTTTAAAGCGTATCAAAAGTAAAAACGAACAAGAGAAAAAAAGATTTCATGTTACCGGATTCAAGGTTCGAACCTGCGTCAAACAAGGGAATCCTGGCTGTGTGACGATCTATATGGAGACAACTTTACCTAATGCGCTATTGTGGGACCTATTAGGGTAAGGTGTGAAATTCGTATTTCAATTCAGAAAGTGGAAGCCAATAAAGGGAAGTAAAAAATGTTTTTATTGTTGAAACAATGTTAATGCACGTTAGGTAAAATTTCTGGTGTCAATCATTCTTTTTTCTCATATGGAATTTAATGAACTTGGGTTAAGTATAAAATAGGAGAAGAGTTGAGACAATAATCATTTTTAAACAAATCAACGACTAAATACAATGCTATGCATTGGGTGTACATAATGGGACTACAATCATCATGTAATCACAATAAAGGAAACAATCCTTTGACCCCTCCCTTGAGAGAGAGAGAGAGAGAGAGAGAGAGAGAGAGAGAGAGAGAGAGAGAGAGAGAGAGAGAGAGAGAGCGGGTGAGGGGTGAGTGAGTGTGTGTGTGTGTGTGAGAGAGAGAGAGAGAGAGAGAGAAGAGAGAGAGAGAGAGAGAGAGAGAGAGAGAGAGAGAGAGAGAGAGAGAGAGAGAGAGAGAGAGAGAGAGAGAGAGAGAGAGAGAGAGAGAGAGAGAGTGAGAGAGAGACAGAGACGGAGAGAGACAGAGAGAGAGAGAGAGAGAGAGAGAGAGAGAGAGAGAAAGAGAGAGAGAGAGGAGAGAGAGAGAGAGAGAGAGAGAGAGAGAGAGAGAGAGAGAGAGAGAGCACTATATTCAGAATCTCTGATAGATTATAACAATAAATATCTAAATCATCGTAAAACATTTTATACTCGCACGACACAGATGTCCTTGAATACTTCTTTCTGTCAAATTGTTGTTGCAAAAAACCCTGAGAGTTTAAATTATAACCTATCCCATCTCTGTAACGTCGGGGTTAATTCGGAGACGAATTATGCTCTCAAAGCCTGTAACATGGGTATTTGTCTTGGTAAGGTTTTGTCACTCAAGTAAGATATCTGAGGAGAGTAGATGATTACCTATCCTTACATTAAAGACCGTCTAGACAAAAGTGGTATTAATGATTTGAAAGAAAAAGTCGTTTTTTTCCAGGCAAATGACCGCATTTCGAAGTGTAAGTGAAATATGGGAATTCAGATTCTATGCAGTCTTTTAAAACAATTAAGACAATATAATATACACATAGAGATAAACACATGTTATTGAGTTGTTCAAAGGTACAATATAAGTTCTTAAATCTAAACTTTATGTGGTTGTAATTTTTTTTATATAACATTTAATCTTTATCTTAAGATTTCAAAATTGTAATAAGAAACGTTTTTTACTGTTTTCATAACATCTTCTGACTCATTCGGAACACCTCGGCCATTTCTTAAAATAACCTCGGAGGCAATGGGGAGCCATTTTTGAAAGTAGGTCAGCAACGAAGGGCATGTCCGTTTGCAATCGTATCTACTCGGAAATCCCCGGCACAATCCGGGGATTGCCGAGTAGATACGATTGACAAAATATGAATCAAAGATGTGTTGATATGGTCATCTTTAATGAAAAGGGTAAAAACAAACATTAAATTGTGATATATAACCAATTTGTGTGTATTTAAATACATATTTAGTGCCTGTGTGCATTTTGCGTTAGCCGCCGGAAATAAGGCGAATTACCCCAGGATGTCTGGTGTATTCATGTACTGCCTACGAGGTATATCTTCCGACTTGTTACGGGGATTGCCGAGTATATACGATTGCTTCTGACTTACACAGAAAGGAAAACAATCCCCCATATAAGTCACCTAATTGTACCGTCTCTCGTTCTCTGTCTAAAGGAAACGGGATTCAGTTTATTGTTTATGACGTACTATCAATTTCAGGAAGGCACGATGTTTTATGATTGAGTTGATCCACTCATCCAAAAGCAGACTGGAAAGTACATACAGTGTATAGTATGTTCATGTGTTCATTAATGTATATTCGTATTTTGTTTTAAACCATTAGTTTTTACAAGTTAAAATTTGTAATCTACAAGTTGTATGACTCTAAAGTACACATATTTTTTTCGTGTGTTTTTAAATGTAAATTGATGATTCGTATTTTGTTTCTCTCCAAGTTGCATATATGAAATTTGTAATCTACAAGTTGTATGAATGAAAAGTACATACAGTATATTCGTGTGTTCATTAAAGTATATTCCTATTTTGTTTTAGATATTATCTCCAACTTGCATATATAAAATTTGAAATCTACAAGTTGTATGAATGAAAAGTACATACAGTAGTTTCGTGTGTTCATTAAAGTATATAAATTTCAACTGCTTTGCAGCCCTTTTATTGGTCCCCGACATAGGTGTATTAGGGTCGGGGTCCATCCACTAATACACCTTACAAAAAAGTCATGATTAAACAAGCAAATTAAAAGAAAAACATAACGAAAAATATATCTATACATATGTAACAATTATTACTTGTCAACTTATTAATAGATTTCGACCTCCTTGGGTTTTTGAGGGAGGTTTTAAGAAGGAAAAAAAAGGTAAGAAAAAAGGGGGGGAAGGGAATGGGACAGAATTTTGATAACAAAAAGTGGTTAGTCCAACAAGCAGACTTAATCAAAAAGTCTAGTACCCTTGGTCTATGATACTTCCTTTCATTTCCTCCAAATTTAAAAGATAAGTCACAAGCAGAAGCAAATAAAGTATCTAATATTTCCTAATCTTTTGCATCCCAGAATTCAATATAATCAGACAATGTACATAGCTACTGCGTTTTCACATAATTGTATAACCTATCATGAGAATTCACAAGCTTTCATAATCAATTGGATACAAAATTCTCATGTGTTGGAATTTTTAACACTGTGTTGATCATATCACTTGCAATAATATCTTAAGCGGACCACAATCTAAAATTTTAACACTGTGTTGATACTATCACTTGTAATAATATCTTAACCGGACCACAATCTAAATATTTTAACACTGTGTTGATACTATCACTTGTAATAATATCTTAAGCGGACCACAATCTATAATTTTTAACACTGTGTTGATACTATCACTTGTAATAATATCTTAAGCGGACCACAATCTATATTTTTTAACACTGTGTTGATACTATCACTTGTAATAATATCTTAAGCGGACCACAATCTATAATTTTTAACACTGTGTTGATACTATCACTTGTAATAATATCTTAAGCGGACCGCAATCTATAAAAGACAACAACAATACAGTCAAAACCAAACAAACAAACAAACCCAGAAAAGTCAATCCATTTCCTCCCATAAAAATGGACAAGATAAATAATAAAAAAGGTATACTCGTATTTTGTTTTAGATATTATCTCCAAGTTGCATATATAAAATTTGTAATCTTCAAGTTGTATGAATGAAAAGTACATACATTATTTTCGTGTGTTCATTAAAGTATATTCCTATTTTGTTTTAGATATTATCTCCAAGTTGCATATATAAAATTTGTAATCTACAAGTTGTATGACTGGAAAGTACATATATTATTTTTGTGTGCTCTTTAATGTATATTCGTATTTTGTTCTATATCTTAACTACAAGTTGCAAATCTATAATTTGTAATCTACAGGATGCATGACTGGAAAGCACATGTAGTATTTTCGTGTGCTCTTTAACGAATATTCGTATTTCGTTTTAGATTTTAACTACAAGATGCAAATCTAGAATTTGTAATCTACAGGATGCATGACTGGAAAGTACATGTAGTATTTTCGTGTGCTCTTTAATGAATATTCGTATTTCGTTTTAGATTTTAACTACAAGTTGTATATCTAGAATTTGTAAACTACATAGAATGTTGATTTTAGGACAGTTGCATCGCCCTGGGACGAAAACCAATAAATGGCTGCCAGCAGTCGATGGTGAAATTCAGAGTTTAATGTGTTGGTGTCCAACTACACAGTAGGACAGTCCCCACAACCACATTATGTGGGCGAAATATTTGAAGAGTAAGGGCGTCAGCCTCTTATACCGATGGTCCAATGTTCAATCCCTGTTAGGCGAGGGAAACATTTTCGTTTCGAGATTAACCCACACATCGGCGCGAGTGCTGGATTGGAACATGTATCTAGGTAGCGGTCATCAAGAGAGAATTTAATAAGCGTCATGCTTCCGTAACAATCGATGTGAAATAAGTAAGTTTAAACTAGAACCACAGTTACTCAACCGCAGGGAACACAAAGACCAAATACTCACCAATCTGCTGATTATCGATCCGTTTCTATCGTTTTTTATTCATATGGGTTTAACATCGCGTCAACATTATTTTATTTATGTTGCGATGTCCGACACTTAATAAAAGGGGGAAAGTCCCTTACTCAAAAGACCAAAAGGACTTGTTTAGCCGGATAGAATCATCGGTACATTTGTATCCCGTTAGTCAGTCGAGAGAGTACAGCACCTTAGGCGAAAGTCCAAACGCCGTCATCGAGTTTTGAACCTACACGGAGAGGGGCCATGTAATTTCAAGTGTTGTACTATAACTACTAGACCACAGAGGCCCTTGCTATGTGGTCCATGATCCTGGAAGCAAACCAACACAGGATTGTGACTGCTGAATAAAACATATCATACACACCGTATAACGTTCACATAAAAACCATACAACATTCATCAAGGATTATGACATTAATATTTGACAAAGAGCTGTCTTGCTGTAATGAGATTCTGACAGCTTTGGAATATTACAGGATCGTTATTTAGTGAAAAAGACGAGCATTGCAAAAGTTTCTCTGATCAACAAGCTTTTACTGGAATTTCATCCCAATGCTCAATGACATCTTTCATTTTTACAACACCCTTTCTCTAATTTATTTTCATGATTTTCTTTATGATCCGATTAGATATCAAAGTCAGACAATAATAAGAATTGTGTTTGTCTTGTAGGACTAAGACCATTTTCGTAAAAGTATGTAGAGTCGAGAGTGATTAATCTTAGTTTTAAGAAACTATTTCAAAATCGATATAAGATAAATAAGTTTTAACTAAGCTAAACTAAATTTAACTGAACTACTGTTGCTTGTATGTTTGATACATCAATACTACAAACAAGCATAACAAATCAGGTCAATCGATTGAAGGTCAACTCTGTATTGTTCCTGTACTTATACATACACAGAACAGTTCGTTACCATACGGCATTCTATGCAAATAATGAAGGCTATATCGACACTCAATACATGGGTTTCACAGACATCGGTGCAGCGGTAGAGCGTCAGCCTCATGTACCGAAGTGGTCCCTTGCTCGATCCCCGTTTGGCGAGGCGAAAATTGCCAGGACTAACCCACACATTGGCGCGAGTACTGGTTTATCATCCATGTAGCAGTCACCGAGAGTGAATTTAATTAGCTTCAAGCTTCCGTCACAATCAATGAAAATAATTAAGTTTAAACTAATACAGAGGTGGCGAAATCTGTTAAAGCTCAATCTTTCTCTGCTTCTGTCCATACAGTGGTTATATAATTAATTTCAGTTTAACATCATTTACCAGTGAATGTTTCAGGACAAGCTGGACAAAACGGTTTTGCTTTCCCTGCAATATTACAATACTCTCGCTAAAGTGTTGCTGTCAATATGTCTTATCTCTGATCGATCAACAGTTTACTAAGCCACACATGAAAATTTAGATCCGTCAAATACTGACCATATATACACGCTTTTAATCCTTTACTAAACATCAAATGTTCGACTGTCCCAAATTGAAAGAGATTGCAGAAGACATTTCATTATGTGATAAAATTAGAAAAATGATCGTCTGATTGGGCAGAAAACATTGGGGGAAAAGGAGAAGTTGCTCGGTAAGAGCAACTTCTCCTTTCCCCACAATGTTTTCCGGAGTCGTCTGCAGGTATCTGGTCAAATGTCGTTGTTGTTTGGTAATGGGTTAAGTGTTCACTATCAGAAAGCACGGAGTTTAAATATTATATTAAAGACTAGAAATATGTCCGAAAAATTTCGGGCCTTATACGTCAACGACGGAACAAAAAATACCAAAATGGCTTACTCAAGATGAAAGTTTGTTTTGTCAACAATAACTATATCATTGCAATGGTAAATGTCATTTTAACACCCAATTTCCTTATCCTAATGTCATCAAACAAATAACTTTGTTTCCTCATATAAAGAATTCATTAAGAAGTTAATAATGTTTGGAGTTGATGACACAACAAACGAATTATCGGGCCCTATAATGTATTACGTAAAAACCATCGTATCATTACCTGTCTGTACTCAAAACATTTTTCCCTCAAAGGGTTATTTTCATTTGTCAACATTGCAAAACAAAACAAACAAAAAACAAATAGCACAAGTAATATCTATAAAACAAATAAAAAAAAAAAATGCATTAAACTGGATCAAATGTCAGAAACCATTGTGATAAAAGAACAAAATTCTCGTCTCCTTTTGTCACAGTGGTGTAAGCAGTTATGTAGAAGACAGTGTTCCAGGGGTAGAGCATCGGCCTATGGACATCCGGATTCAAATCCCATAAGAAACGGGTTTTGCCCTGCGACCTTCCATTAATCCACACTAAGCGTGGATACTGGTTACACATCCGGGAGGCAAAATCGAGAGTGATCGATTTAAGTTTTTTAGGTCCGTTTTAAAAATCAAATGTAAAATAAACAAGTTTAAAACATTCCACCACTGATGGAGAAAAATCAGGAAAGTCAAAATGGCATAGTCAAAGATATAATAGAACAAATGCCGTGATAAAATCATTTTTTTTTATGGTTTGAAAAGAATGATAAAATCATATTTTTCAATGGATTGAAATTTGCCATCCTTTCTTTCATGTATTTTTAATTTCAATGTAAACTTGATAATTAAGGGCAGGAAATAAGTATGGATTTTTTATAACATATCTATTGATAGTTATTTTGTAAACATTTCTTTCAAATCAGACAAATTCGGAAATTGGCCTTGTGAATGCCTTTGAAATGATGAATAATTTCATAATTACATTTCAATTTATACTTTAACGAAGGCAAATCCAAATTTTCCATCAGGGGTGGGGAATACTTTAAACTTAGATTTACCACACACTTAGCATGTTACCAAAGATGTCCGCAACAAATCCGGCAACATGGGGGAACATATGTACATTGTTAATGGAGTAAAAGGCTGAAGACTGGAAATAGTTTTGTCCGAGTAGTCGTGTGTGTAGTAAGCGGGAATCGTATTCCCAATGAACGTGTCATAATTAATTAACACTTGGATAATCTGTGGCTGTTTGAACGGTCTAGCAGATGTTACTTCGATGTTTACCGGGGTTTATTATCCAGAATATTAATTGCGCGGGAAAGAAAACGCGGTAATATACTAACATGGCTGAATGGATCGAACTTGTGAAGTGTAAATGATGGGCTTTTTCTACTTTGCATGCAGTTATTCTTTTAAAGCTAGCAGTAATAAACCCGGCATCCACATACTATACTGTCTTTCGAAAGTAACATTTTTGTTTATTTCCCTTCTTTGACATCGGTTTAATTCTTTGTTATTATATCGGAATATTAATTGCGCCGAAAAGAAAACGCGACAATCTACTCACATGGCTAAACAGATCGAACTGACGGAGAGTAAACGGGTTTTTCTTTTTACTTTTTATGCAGTACTTTTTCTCTAACGGTATTAAATGAAGATCCCATAGACGATTATGAAAATATGGTTCTTGTGTTACTTTTACATATAATGTTGGTCGTTATTTTACTCCTTTGACAGCGCTTGATATGTGCTACTTAATTTCTCAACTCTCACATTTATTTACAGTTGACAATTTGTATATCAACGTAATCAACTAAGATCTTGCACCATGCCAATCGTTACTACTCGTGTTTTCATTTGATAAGCCGATGAGTTAAGATTGGTACTACGTATGCATCTGAAATGAAAATGTTATATTCCTTTAACTATAGGCATAATTCAATCTGGCCTTTGTAGATATTGTGCGTCACGATCAACATCTACTATCAGATCAATGTATGTTTATCATTATTTAATATTGCAGTTATGACATGATTAGTACAAATGAAACAGTGCGTTGATGATTCAATTAATTTTAACCAGATGTACTTTGACGGTAAATATTCTTTCATGAAGTGATCTTTTCCTATAATCATGTATATTGCGATCTTTTCAATGTGTTATCATCCTGTCAAATACATAGATGGTAGAATTGAGAACCTTTTGTTTAGTTTTTTGCAACCTTTTGTTACGATTCCAAAACGGCGAATATTCTCGCAGAGACAAGTATTGTTCCTGCGTGGTCCAGTGGTTAGGTTGGCGGACTAGGAACCCTTGTGTACCGGGTTCGAGGCCCGCCGACAACTCTTGTTTCTTGGGAGTGGCCTTTGGTAAGTCACATCAGAGCCTTAGCCTAGTACTGGCGGATGCATGAAAGCCGCAACATAAAAGACAAATTGTCTATACGGCTTTTAACACCATACAAACAAACAAACAAACAAACAAAGTTTAACAAACAATTAAGTATGCAAAGAAATCAAACGTGTGCAAGAAACACAACCTTGAACGATATATCTGAGCGTTTTGGCTCATTCTAAACGTTTGTCTTGAAGCATTTTCTGTTTAATCGATTCGAATTGTCGAAACTGAATTGAAGTGTACGGAATGACTTTGCAAGGATTCATTCTTTCTGGAGTATTTAAACAATTTTGTAATATAGCTAGTCGTATATGCATTGATATTCAACGTGAGAGAATATACTATAGTTTGTTCTTAAATGTTTGCACATTGGGCGAGGTATTAGTTCTTCAAAACGTTTTATGGATTTCAATGTCAGTTTAATTTGGTACTTGTAGGTGCAAATAAAATACGCAACGACAAAGATATTATCGAACATTTGCTTACATGTAGTAAAACTAAGAACTCACAAATAGCATTAAATGAAACGGACTTTGTTATAAAACGCACTGTGTAGCTTGAAATAGATAAAAAAAAAATAGTGATGATGATGATGATAATGATAAGATAATTATTGATAAATATGATGAAATGATAATATAACTAAAATAATAACAATAAAATACTAAAAATTAAAACAATGATAATAAAACAATTCGTATAATGAAGAAATAAAATTGATAATTAAGATAACGACCATTATTATGATTGCTAGTACAATTTAATAAATGTGATTATGATGAAATAATGATAAATTATACTTTTGTTGATATAGATGGTCAAACTAACAGGAATAAAAATAACTGTTAAATAACGACAATAGTAGAAATGTTCTATAAAATGGTCATACTCGTTCTTTCAACGATGGATTAAATGATAAAGATAATTATGCTGATGACGATAATCGAGGTTGGGAGAACAAAAATGACAATGATAATTATTAATCAAAATTGATACATTTAATTAAATCCTTTTGAAACCGATTTAAGACATAAATGTCAAAGTCTTTACAATATAATAACACTTTGACAACAATCTTGATATCAAAATCAGATGCACTGCACTAATAACACTGTTTGCAAATAAACACACATTAACATAATTATATGTTTCTTTATTTAAAATGAATGCATACTCTTGATTTTTAAACATGATCATATATCTGTTTATCTTGTTCATAAAATATATATATAATACCATAGATAAGACATATGTACAATAGTGTCAGTACTCATAGATTCAACCATTGTAAATACAGAAAGAAAATCGACTTACCCGACAGTGTCAAAATTAAACCAATTTCCACAACAAACAATAAGCCACAACGTTTTAATACATGTAACAACATTCTCGTCCGTCGCACAGAGAACAAACACAATATTTGAATTTCACACCGTGTCTACCAATATCGTTTGTCCGTTCTTAAGCGCGAAAGCTAACACGCTGCGAAATCACGTAGATTCTCACCAACTCCCGCGAGATTTCACCCGCGAGAATTCAATACGGACATTTCGCACATGCGTGGTACACTAACGAACATGCGTGCTAGTCAAAAAGTGTTCACTAATTTTTGTTTTCAAAATTCGCTTTTGCAAACACAATTAAACCCTTAAAGTGTTCGAACCGACTTCATGCTTATGCAAACAGGTCAGATCTAGGCCAGTCGCCAAGTAAATTGGCGGCTGGCCTGTGATCTTACCTGTTTGCTACTCTGAGTATCTTTCCTCAATAAAATGTTAAGCAGATATTTTAGGTTTTGGAAACAAGACGACACAAAAATCCATCTCTAGGAAATTACCCAGCATTCGAAGGGTTAGACTCTTTACCAAATGTCAGATGCATTTTCGTTCTTATCGAAAGCAGACGGTCGTTGAGTTATTGAAAAATGATTTGTGAGACATCTCCGTGCTAGAATTGAACCTTTTTCTTGAGAATATCGGACAATATTTGAAATTATTTATTTATTGAACGATCGCTTTCAAAAACGGTCCCTTGTCGTTCTGTGCAATTCTATGATGATAAAATGGTATTTGTGAGAGATGTGAACTTTAGTGTTGAAGCAATTACCCAGGAGTCGACACCAACTTCTATACCAAGTTCAAGTTCAATTTTCAAGTCATTTATTGAAAGGTCGCTTTCAAAAACGGTCCCCTGTTGATCTTTGTAGTTCGATGATAAAGTGATATTTATGAGAGATATTAAATTTAGCTTTGAGATATACGAGCTTTCAAGATGAGACATAGTAAAGTATAGAGAAAAATAAAATTGTTTTTAATCTTTGATATTCCACAAAACTGCAACGTGTATCTTCTTTGAATGTTAACACTTTTTCAATACATACTTCATATAGGTAAATACCTTGAAATAATTATTTTATTTTACAATAAAATTGTAAAAATATCAAAGCGTAGGTTGAAAGAAGGGACATCAAACTTAGCTTTCAGAAATGATAAATTGATAGAAACGATAGGGTTGCAAGTTAAACGTATGTTTTTGTATGAGCAATGTTTCTTTGTTCAGCATAACCAGCTTGCAAAATATTCTAACATTCTGATAAAGTAGATTACGACTCACTAACACTTAATTAAGAGAAATAATTTAAACCGCTAAAGTAAGTGATCTTGAGGTCTTTTTCTTTTTATTTATATTAATGTCAACTTATGAAGTCCATTGTTACAAAGTGTGAAGAAAACTACAAATCGGAACTACTCGGGTATTTCCGTGAGCTGTAAAATACACCTCGGATATAAGTGTAGGAATACAATTTTTCGGGTAAATCGGCATCCGGCATTTACCACATTTTCTAAGCGTGCGCGTTAAGTAGTTCAATGTGTATGGAAGTGTTGGACATCCTTTTCAATCATTTTTTATCAGTAACTCATACCAAATGGCGAAATTGTTGTTGTGACATGTATATTTGTTTCCTCAATCAAATTAAACGACTTTTTAGATTTCACATTTAAGATCTATTTTTAAAACGAAAGTAAAGTGACGTCATTCTCGCGCGAAACAATATGGCGTCATCCCTATTATTTCAGAGGTGTTTTCATTGGATAAACCCGATGTGTTCAGATTGGAAAACTACATCATACATAACTGTAAGGCCATATAAAACTCAACAAAAGCAGTTACAATTATGAGGATGAACATAAATATACATTGTCCTTGAGTTCTGATATTTTACAGGCATGAATGATTGTTCTTCGATAAATAATGGTTCAAACATTTAAAAAAAAATTCTTTTTACACCGCTTTCATAATCTTTATTTTGAGGATGAGTGTTAAAACCGACGGTCGTTAAGTATTGAAATAGATTCGTAAGACATGCCTGTGCTAGAATTGAATTACTTTCTTGAAGATATCGGACAGTATTTCAAATGATTTATCTATTGAACGATCGCTTTCAAAAACGGTCCCATGTCGATTTGTGTAATCCTATGCCGATAAAGTGGTATTTATGAAAGATGTGAACTTTACTATTGAAGCAATATTACAGGGATCGACACTAACTTCTATACAAAGTTCAAGTTCAAAAGTTTATTAGCGTAGCACATACATGTTGTTACTTACATGTTAAGATATAATCATACCAAGGCGGTCTACAGGGCCTGTAACTTGTACAATTTATGGGTCATACACAACTTGAACTGGACGTTAAGATGTCATGTTGTCAATTCTTAACTATAATAAGATTAGGTTTATGAATTTCCTCATTGTAGATAAAGCTAATACGTCACTCCTTCTGAATTATGTTGACAATATTCTGTGGAAAGGTTAGATTTCATATAGACATTCCTCAATTGTTCGTGATTACAAGAACCACCCAGGCTTCATAATCATACACAACAATCTTAATTACCTTTTTTTACTAATTTCTTCACCCTTTGATAATCAAATATTGTTTTACGTGTTTAGTATAACTTTCCTTAAAAACCACATGGTATAATACTTTGTACAAACTATGTATAATATGACTATGTACTATGTACTTGTTTAATAAAATATGTTCTGTTCTGTTCTGTTCTGTTCTGCTATGATGTTGCCGATCCTACAGGCAGTACAAGTGGTCAAGGACCTGAGACTCTGAATGAATATCAAACTATGTAGCCTGCTTGTTCATAATCCATGATTTACATCAATAGATTTGAACCATTTTCTATTCTGTATGACAAAGCCCTAGCAAACGATGTGTGCTGTAAGAGAGTTCGCACTAGACAACCTTTCACGTACCATGATAAAAACATTTATAAAAAGTCCGATCATAGATCAATCGTTTGTCCAACTCCCGTATTTATATTGTCTCCTCTTGAAGATGTGGTTGTACATGTAATAATCCTACTCATGGTTTATATTAAAACATCTAGTGTCGAGTGATCAATCATATCTATGTTCTTGTGCCATGTAAAGTGAGGTCTTACACTATTCTGTAGAAGGGCTGCTCAACAAGTATTATGATTTTTCTTCAATCCACATAGATCGAGTTATGAAAGGGAGTCCGTTTTAATTGACCTCATTACATGTGCCAACAGTACACGTCGAATAAAACGTAAACGTGATTTTTACGACATCGATCTACCTAAAGGTGAAAATTGCTGGGACTAACCCACAACTCAGCGCTAGTTCTAGTGTAGTGTCCAGGAAGCAGTCATCGAAATTAAATTCTACAAGTACAAGCTCAATCGGAACTACTCGGGTATTTCCGTGAGCTGTGAAATACACCTCGGATATAAGTGTAGGGTTACAATTTTTCGGATAAATCGGCATCCGGCGATTAACACATTTTCTAAGCGTGCAAGTTAAGTAGTTCAATGTGTATGGAAGGGTTGGACATCCTTTTAAACAATCTTTTTGTCAGTAACTCATACCAAATGGCAAAATTGTGGTTGTGACATGTAAAGTTGTTTCATCAATCAAATTTAACGACTTTTTAGATTTCACATTTAAGATCTATTTTTAAACACGCAAGTGAAGTAACGTCATTCCGCTGGGAACCAATATGGCGTCATCCCTATTATTTCAGAGGTGTTTTCATTTGATAAACCCGATGTGTTCAGATTGGTACAAACTTTCGTCACAGTCGATGTAGAGAAAATACGCTTTAACTGAAAGAGCCGCTTTTTTTCAGATGCCGTCTATAATTTCTCGGTCAGACTGGCTGATGTAAGTGGTCTATATGCTATCTATCACATTTTGTCCGTCCAAAAGCAATGGTCTATCAATAGAGGGCTCACGAGAGCGGGTCATCTGTCTTTCTGAGAGAGCGATTGTGGACAGCTTTTATGAGTATGTAGGATCTAAGAGACGTGGCCAAGAGGCAATGTCGTGCTGCGATACGATTCTTATGTTCAGTTATTTCTATTATATTCCGTTCTTTGTTTATATCTTTGTCTCCAATACGTAGATGCAGTTCTTGACACCAGTGGTGTCTCAGGAATCTGAGAATGTTACACCAGAGGGAGGAAGCCAAACTCATTCAACGTGTTTAAAATCTTTTGGTGAAGATATAGCATATGTGTCTTATAGAAATAGTTTATTGTTTAAATGGTTTAATATGAGACCAATTGTCTATTATGTCGTTACTCAAACGTATTAACTGAAAAGTATTTTCCATTAACTATTGACTGCAAAGCCTTGGCTGTTAAGTATTACCTGTAGACGATTGCCTGTTTAAATTTGCCTATTAAGTTTAGGTTGTAAGGCATTTACTGTATGGTTTTTATTGGGGCCTCCCTGGTCCAGCGGCTAGAGTACAGAACTCGAAATCAGTTGGCACCTCTCTGTATGGATTGAAACGGCATTTGGGTTTTCATGAGAGGCAGTCTCCGACTGACTCACTTGGCCGATGGTTCTACCCTGCTTGACCAGCTTTAATAGGTAGTTTAGTCTCTAGTTGACCTCAATTAATATGCGTGTTGCATCGCCACATAACTTAGATAATGTTGACACGGTGTAAAACCCATAAAACCCGTAAATTTAGACGTATCAGTGTAAAATAATTAACCCTCAACCATGTTTCAGGGTTAACAGGTGTTGTAATAAAGGTTGATAACCGAGTTTTACTGTATACAAGTTGTTGAACACGATTTATCTCCCTTGTCATTGAACGATAAAGTTTTTCCGCATAACAAGGCTGGTGTAAGAGGTTTATGTGCTATCCTTGAAATTTTGCCCTTCGAGAACTATATAAAAAAACCTATATCAGATATACATGATTGTGCATTATTTTTGTAATGGCTATAAGGTATGCTTTGTGCGATTTTATGCTGAATAAAATTTGATTGAATTGAATTTGACTGAATCACCGTTGAGAACAATTCAACTGAAATAAGACAAATACGTATAGGCAAACTTAATAAGAAAATATAAATGTCAAATATGTTGAATTTGGACATTTGAACTGGTTAAGACATAGCTTCGCTGGCAAACTGTTAATGCATGCTATTTTTTAGAATATCCATTGGAATGACACAATACAAAAATGGCATATGTTAAGAGTTCACCCGCAAAACCATGTCATAACAAAATAAAAATTCCAAAAAACATTATATCAGAAAGACTCTAAAAATCGGGACGGAAAGGAAATAAAAAACAAAAGGGAACTATTTTGTGAATATTTAATGTATCAAACAGCTACTTTTACATTTGTTATGAAAATACATTTTTAACTCTAAACATTAAACCTGGTACACAGACATGGACATAATACACCGGGAGTTTATAACCCATCCTTTTTGGCAGCCATTCGGTATATTTTACAATGAAACATCAGTTTAGAAAGGTGTAATACATAAACAAATTATCATTAAAGATATTTTCAGAGATTAATCTTTATGGTAAACACCGATACTGTAACGATAAATCATTTCGTAAATGTGTTGTGCATAGACATATGATCATTTCAAGCTGTCTCCAGAAACGTTTGCCTTTTGAGCAGATTGGAACAACAACACTTAATCATTTCATTAAGGGGTTATACATAAAAAATAAATCATTCTAAGATATATGGAACGAATTGGTACTGCAACAATTACTCATTTCGCCATGGTGTTATATATAAACCATACGATATTCTATAACTTTTCAAGAGACTTGTGTTTATGGTAAAGGTTGCTGGTGCACCAATTAATCATTTCTGTAAGATGTTATACACAAGCAATAGGTTATTCTATAATTATGCAAGAGACTTGTGTTTATGGTACGGATTGGTTTCGCATGACTTCCATCATCTGTTGCCGATTGGCCTGATCCAAGCATTTAGAGAAAATCACCTGCAAGGAAATGTAAAGTTAATAAGTAATTCCAAACCAATTGTAACTACTCGGGTATTTCCGTGAGCAATACACTTCGTACATAAGTGGTGGGTTTACACATTTCGGCAAACTCCTCACAGTGATCTCCCCTTGCTACGCTGCATCGACCACTGCCACAACAAGATTTTTCATCCAGATTTGGATGAAATTCAAATGATGCTATGTTGTTAAGAGATTACCGGATATCTTAGTTAATTTAGTAACAATATCTTGTTGTATTGATTTCTGACCAGTGAAGTTGAAAAAAAAAATTGGTTTTGTATATAAATAAAGCACTAATGGATTACAATTCTTTAGTTTTGCCGCCATCTTGTTATGCCATTTTCGTTTCTAAGTAGGTGGTCACGTGACATTTGTGATGGCAGTGATCATCCCCATACAGGGAGATCACTGTGAGGAGTTTGACATTTCGGATGAATCGTCCCTGGCTAATAACCCATTTCCTATATTCACCCACGTTGAATAGTTCAATGAATATTGAGGTGTTGGACACCATTTTAAGTTATCTGCATCAACTTTTAGATATATTCTTTTCGATGCCTTCAATACGCTATGAAATGAGAGAATTACACGTAAGCTAGTGGTTGGGCCTGAATTGTGTCTGCATTTGTTTTGATAACCAACAAAAAAGTATTTAAAGAAATTTCACTATAACACACCAAATATGTTTAAATTTATTGACTCTTTGCAATCACCTAATAAAAATACGGTTTAGAATTGGCAAGTATGCAAAGGAAGCTTTTTCACGTAGAAATTTATCTTAATATTATGTATTTTTTTCATACACCATGTGATATATTTGGTTTTTTTTATGCTTTACATGTATCATGATGTACTATGTACTATGTACAAGTAGTAGAATAAAATTATGTTCTGTTCTTAATGATTACTTTACGTTTATGTGATCATGACTGTATACCATGCACTCGTCAAAAATAAGGTATGTTATGTTATATGGAGTAAGTTAATGATAATTACCTCAGACACATAGCCAACGAATCCATTTCTACTTCCTACGCAAGGACCGAACTTCAGTGAGCCAACACCGGCCATAATCTCACCTGTAACATAAACAGTTGATAAAACTTATTTTATCATTTGCAACGTTATCTCGATTAGCTTAAAAGAGCTTTTCATCGAAAAAAGTAGTTCCAGTTTCTTACCCGGAACTACTTTTTTACCGTCGTAAAAATGTTAACTGCGATGACTGTATACCACATATAAAAATAGTTCCGGATAATTTTAACACGTACTACTTTTTATAAAATAAAGCAAAATACCATGTTATGAATATTTGTTATCAAGTCCTATTGAAAATTAAGATTCAAAATTATGATTCACAAATCTCGGCCAATGTCTACATAAATATATTACACATTTATAATAGAAGAAGAACATTTTATTTCCACTGAAGCATATACAGCTCATGGTTGGAAAAGAATATAACAATAAATTCATCTTCGAATACACTTGTATATAATGATGAAAGAAACCTTACCGAGTAATGAAGTGGAGCTGCTGTCGGACATGCCTGTTGCCGGATCCTCAATCATAGCAATGGCCGTCTCACCATCGAACAAGAGTTGGTACGTGTTCCAGGCTGTGTGCTGTAATATACGAGAAAATAGCGTTCGTAATTCCCTTAGGAAAAGCCATTGAAACTAGAAACAATCACGATTTTAAAGGGACATAGGAGGATATAAGTACAAATTAATTACTGAAAACTATAACGAATTTCTTTACTTTGTTTATAAAAGCCATGAAATTAAATTTATGAATGATGTGAGACACTTTAATAAACTCGTTTAACATAAGTTATTTTGTGCTTGAAATATAGTTGTCTCCAATTAGATTATGTTTATCAACCATCTGTTTGTTTACATATTTCCAATAATGGATTCTGATTGGTCGGTTTAAAAAATTGTGTATCACGTGACCAGGTCAGAGGTGATAAAATCTGGCAATCCGATTTATTAAACTGATTGATTTGGCTTGTTTCCTTTTGGCTTTATTCTTGTTGTGCTATTTTGTTTTTGTGATAACTTTTTGAATTTGTCCAGAATTTAACAAGATAACATAGTTTGATATAGCATTAATCTCCTTTCACGAGCCTTTAATGGTAGGGGCACAAGAAGAGACGAACGAAAGATTAACAGAAACATTTCAAACCGTACACTGTATGGCACCCTGAGCTCTGCGAATCCATTAGCTGTCTGTCCTCTGAACACAACCTGTGATTTACTGCGTACTACGCTCACTTCGAACGAAGGGTCCTTGCCGTCCACGGATTTACAGTTAGACACAAGCGTCTGCTTGTCAGTGCCTGGTACCTGAACGGAGTTAGCTGGAGTAAAATAATTTTAATTTGAAAGTTAATTTATATTTTAAAAAGTTTTTGAATTATTTTACATTTTGAAATAACATAAGGTTAATTTACATGAAGAACTATTTTGATACGTTTATTTCTTTTTATCTATTTTACATCATTTGTGAAACACGTTCTTACAATGCCGTTATCGGTTTGGTACAGGATAAAGGCCTCAGCCTTTGACTCCCATGGCTTTCCTGGTTCCACCAGTACTGGGCTAGGGCTCTGAAGTGACTTGCCAAAGGCCACTCCCAGGAAACAGTGGCCTCGTTGGCATAGATTAATCACTCTCAATTCTATAACCTTTATACACGACCAATACTTGCGTCAAATGCGGATTATTGGAAGTGACGGAAGCTTTACCTCTTGACTATTGTTCCCCAGTAATCAAGATCTTCACAATCATATGTCAGATATCAGAGGATTTGTGGAAACTATAACAAAGCCTTAGCATTTTTTGATATAAAGGGATGCAACTGCTTTAAATATTTTGTGTAAACAACTCTAGAGTTATCTCATTTGAAGGTGTTGGACAAATCACATGAACTGGTTAGTTATTTATCAAAGGTTTTTTCGAAATAGCATTAACTAGAACGACATGCTTGACTAAAATGCCACCAAGATTTCCAGTGTGACTTACGCTGGAAGACGAATTTCAATGTGTTTAGTGACTAGGAAGATTAGTTCCTGTAACACTTACGTTAGAAGACAATGTTCAGTCCTACTCACGTCGGTAGAAGAACGTCAATGTGTCTAATATTCTATAACGATGTTTTAGTGCTATACGGTGACAATTAATGTTCTGTGCTACTTACAATTCTCAGTGATACCTACGTTGGACGACGATTTTCAGTGTGACTTACGTATGAAGACAATTTTCAGTGTGACTTACGTATGAAGACAATTTTCAGTGTGACTTACTTTGGAAGACAATTTTCAATTTGACTTACGTTGGAATACGATTTTCATTATGATTTTCGTTGGACGACGATTTTCAGTGTGACTTACGTATGAAGACAATTTTCAGTGTGACTTACGTATGAAGACAATTTTCAGTGTGACTTACGTTGGAATACGATTTTCATTATGATTTTCGTTGGACGACGATTTTCAGTGTGACTTACGTATGAAGACAATTTTCAGTGTGACTTACTTTGGAAGACAATTTTCATTTTGACTTACGTTGGAATACTATTTTCATTATGATTTTCGTTGGACGACGATTTTCAGTGTGACTTACGTATGAAGACAATTTTCATTTTGACTTAAGTTGGAAAACAATTTTCATTTTGACTTACGTTGGAATACGATTTTCATTATGATTTTCGTTTGACGACGATTTTCAGTGTAAATTACGTTGGAAACGATTTTTCAGGGTAACTTACGTTGAAAAAACACTTGTTACTGTAACTTACGTTGGAAGACGATTTTCAGTGTAAATATATTGGAAAACGATTTTCAGTGACACTTACGTTGGAAGACGATTTTCAGTGTGACTTACGTTGGAAGACGATTTTCAGTGTGGCTTACGATGGAAGACGATTTTCGGGGTAACTTACGTTAGAAGACGAACGTCAGTGTGACTTACGCTGGAAGACGATTTTCAGTTTGACTTACGTTGGAAGAAGATTTTCAGTGTGATTTACGTCGGAAGAAGATTTTCAGTGTGACTTACGTTGGAAGAAGATTTTCAGTGTCAATACATTTGCAAGACGATTTTCAGTGTAACTTACTTTTGGAGACAGTTTTTAGTTTAACTTAAGGTGGTAGAAGAATATCAATTTGTCTTACGTTTGAAGACAGTTTTTAATGACGTACGGCTACAAATAATGTTCAGTGTTAATTACGTTGGAAGAAAACTTTCATGGGGACTTTCGTTTGAAAACAAATTTCAGTGTAACCTAAGACGATCTTCGGTATTACTATCCTTGGAAGACGAATTTCAATGTGTTATATGACATTTACGTTGGAAGGCGATTTCATCGCAACTCACGTTGGAAGACGATTTGTAATATAAGTGACTTTTGAAAATGACTTTTACTGCTACTTACGTTGGAAGGCAATTTCAGTGGTTTACACTTGACGACGATTTTCAGTGTGACTTATGTTGGAAGACGATTTTCAGTTATACTTACGTTGGAAGACGATTTTCAGTGTGACTTGTGGGAAGCTGGTGTGGTCGTATCTCCAGACTTCCATACCGTTGACGCCATTAAAAGACCCGTACGTAACGTTTCTCGAGGTGACGTTCTTCAACATTTTCCCGTAGACGGAGATCCAGCCGTCACCATAGTTCTTTACGTGGTAGAGATTCTGGGGGTCGTCAAACAGGGTGTGTACTCCCTTCTTACACGCTGAAATACAGTATAGTACTTCCGTTTAAGATGGTCGACAAAGTAATAGGGTAATCAAATATTTTTCCAATAGGTCAAATATCACGCTTTATTAGTTTTAAATGAATGAATGGTGGAGCATCGACAGTTAAGGTCATTTAGCGCGTATAATGACGATGCGGATTTTAATAGTTTACAGACTAAAATATTTTTTTTTTATAAAATATAACTAAGAATTTGTAATTGCACGTTGAAATATAGTACTTCCGGTTAAGATGGCTGACATTGACATACTAATGGGACGTTAAAATATTCTTCCAGAACAAATGTTTGGTCTCATGTTTTATTAGTAATTTAGTATATATGATTTATAAAACATGACTTGAAAAATTTGTTAGGCCTTAACCTATTAGTAAATTATAACGACATTTGACTGCTTTGGAAGTTGTCTCTGGACAACATTGTGGGAAAAGAAGAAATTGCTCTTAATGAGTAATTTTTCCTTTTCCCACAATTTTTTCTGGTCCCATCAGCAGATTATTTTTCAATTTTATCACATTTTGAAATGTCGTCTGCAAACTCTTTCAATTTTGGACAGTCGAAATTTTGGCGTTTGGTAAAGGAAGAAAATATATTTTCTCTTATGCATGTATGTGACCAGAAGCTGCAAACGGTTTCTAAAAACACGTGATAACATCCTGCTGATTCTTGCTAATGAAAATAGGTCGACTCATATTATGGTTGATCGTGTGGTTGGCTGTTAGAAACGTATAAATATAACTTATATATATAATTAAATTGTCCCGTCTTCTTTTTTCTTTTTTGAAGATCAAACATTCATGTGCCTTTGATGAATGCAAAAAGCCAGCCATTCATCAGCCTATTAGAAGAAAAAGGACTATTCAATTTTAAATGTCAACAGACATTTATGCAGATATAATGTGTTTTACTTACTATTGACAGGGACAAAACTGATTGACTTCCCGCACGTACAGATGGACTCGTCGAAAGCCGTCCCGTTACTGCACTTCTGTGGTATTTCACTCTCTCTGTCGATAAACATCAACGGATCTGTAGGATGTGCTCTGAATGGACATTCTGAAAAACAAAGAATAAGGAAATTCAAGTTAGCGAGTTTAGTGGGCGGTGTTAGAGGCGGTTTGAAAATGTCGGGACTAACCCATACATCGATGCGAGTACCGGTTTTGTATTTAGGAAGCAGTCATCGATAGTGATTTTGATATGCCACAAGCATCCGCCACAATCGATGTAAATTATACAAATTGAAATAAGTTTTGAATAGATTAGCAAGCTAAGACTTGGAGCATGCTTTGACCAGATTGTATGCATCCTCGCCTCTGTGTTGTCAGTAATAACAACATACATATAATGACCTACCAAAAACAATTAGAATTACTGGCAATGTCAAACGTTTACAAGAACGATTACTCTTGTGTATTGATAGTAAAGTAATTCGAATATATTTAGATAACTTGAATATTGCAATCAAATACGTGATTGCGTTAACACATTACTCTTAGATCCATTCACCGCGACTGTCGTAGAGGTCTTTAGATGTGTCTGAAGTGCGAAGCGCTCACAATAAGGAATTCATCCTTTCGTCAAACGGGTTTCAATCCAAAATAACATCAAAGAAAACGAATATAAATTTAAGACTTGAGTAAGAAGTAGAGCATACAAGTGAATGCTATTAAATCTCAATGAGTAACCACATATATTGCACATACGTTAGGAATGAGGTTCCATACTACATTCGATTTAAGGGAACATTACTTTATCGGCCCTTTTTAGGAGCCTTTTAACCCTATGTATCTCAGGAGATGCAAAACTATTTGTACTTCCTAAAGAAACACTTTTTATATTCTCTTTACATTTTGATTCTTTCATTTTCTGTCGTCTGCTCTCAATTTGGACAAATCACACATTCCAACTACAGTGGACATAAGTCAAACGAACCAGCACTTACCTTCCTTATACCCCTCCGGACATCTAGCCTGGTTGCAAGCGTCCAGGTGGTCGGCCAAGGGCTCGCACCTGGCGGTGGCGGCATTGTAGTAGTACTGCTGCCTACAACACCAAGGTTCTCCGTAATCTCCGCCGAAACACTTCATGAACGTTCGGCAGTTTCCGTCATCGAGAGCGTAGGACGAGGCCTTCGCGGTTCCTGAGGCGGCGATCTTTCCACATAAGTCTGGAAGTAAATCGGAAATGCACTTTTTATAAACCAGGTACTCAGTACTACATCTTCTTTTCATTGCAAGATTTGTCTCAAGGACTCAAGACATATTTGTGACAGACGGATAGATTGTCCTCAAGTCTACTTAGGTCTTAGACAAATTGTCAAATATCACAATGTTTTTTCTTGCATTTAGAGCTTACATGAATATTTTGATGCTGGATGTTGTATTGTTAAATGTTAATTGACGAATCCTTTATACAAAGCTTTGTCTGCAATACACTAATAGGGTGCTTGTGTTTGAACATCTCCAATTAATACGCAGATTGAAAATGATGCTGTTGTGTATCTTCAAAAAGGTATGACGTATTGACCATTTACCCTCAGCATGCATAGTTGTGTATATTACTATGCCATGCCGAGCGTAAATGATTCTGTAAATAACATTGCTTAATAACTAATGTTTGTATTTGTAAATTGTACTATTGTATTATCATGTTGCTCAAATTACTGTTTAAGAAGATCTTAATAATTAAATAAATAAGTAATAAACCAGTATACTTACTTCCAGCATACTGTGCAGGGCATGCATCTCTACACGAGGGGTCGACGGTACAACTCCCGTTGTTCGTGCTGTACGTCTGACCAGCCGGGCAGCAGACAGGGTGGGGTCGACCTTTAGCGCAGTCCCAATAGGTTCGGCAGTTTCCGTCGTAGAACGGCTGAGTCTTTGCCAGCGTGTTGGCACATCCCTCTGTAACAGAAAGTCTAGAAAGTAACAGAAAGTTTAGACAGTTCGTTTGCTTTTATATAGTGTCGATAATTGTTTTGTATCTTGCCAACAATTTTGACATTTCTCCAGAGGGATCATTCCTGCAGCTAATACTAGTCCTGTCGAACATCTCTGTCTAAGAAAAAATTCTCCCACCTATAATTAAAAACCCTTGACACTAACCCCTTCACCTAGGATTGGCCATGTCAAAGACCTCTAGGCCTCGAGACACGAAGGTCGTCAGTAGTGGGATCCAACTTGCGACCTTCCATTAATCCACATTCAGCGCGAGTACTGGATATGTGACAATAAATCAGAATCGAGAGTGATCAAATTAAGTTGTAAGAACTTGTTTCAATCGATGTAAAATAAATAATTTTAAACTAACTAAACTCACCTCTTCGAAGTGGACAAGGGGATCGACATTTCTCCAGGGGATCGTTCCTACAACTAAGACTATCTAGAAAAGCACTTTTTTTCTAGGCCCAATGATCCAGAAAGATAATTAAGAATGTTGAACACTTTAACACTCACCTCTACGCAGTGGACACGGGGATCGACATTTCTCCAGGGGATCGTTCCTACAACTAAGACTGGCTCTGTCGAACATCTGTCCTGGAGGACAACAGGCTGGTCGGGACATTCCATTCTCACACCTCCAGTATGTACGGCAGTTTCGCTCCTCTTCATCCGGATAACTCTTGATGTTGGAGTTACGGCATTTGTCTGTAATGTGTTTGAATTGGTGATACGAATGTTTTTTCTAATAGTGGTGTATGAATATCTAACAGAAGTGTCTTGAATTAGGACCGTCGCTGGTATGGAATTCGCAGCATCTGTATTGCTTGAATCATTGGTCGTGCAAAACAAAAGGTTATTAATAAAAAAATAGCATTTTTAATACAATTATTTTCACTTAATTCAAAATGTTATTTTATAAATCTGAGTATTTCAGTTTGGAGTCATTGCAACATGGCATATGATGTCAGGGTTAACGGCCAAATGGGTTTGAATAAAATAAATGTGACACTTAAAGTACGTTGTTCTCTTGAAAAGTATTGTATAATTGTATTTATATTAATACGGGTCTGAAATAGACAAACAAGTGACCAAAGAAAAATCATTAAGTTATTTCTATTTTATCTTTAACCTCTTTTTTCCCAACCGAAGAACATTTTTCAAATATCAAATGCAATATGTTGATAGCACATCTGCCGTAGTCGCAGTCGAAATAATTTGGACGACAGTGGTGCAGCGTTATTGCTTCGGCCTTTGACACCGAGTGTACCGGGTTCGATCCCAATTAGCAAAATATGCCGGAAGTTAACAACAAGTCGGCGAGAGTACTGGTCATAAATCCAGATAACAGTCGTCGAGAGTGAATCTAGTAAAGCTTCAGGCTCATTTCGATCCAAAGATAAATTAAATGCATGGTCTTGACGTTCAGCGATTTTTAAAGTGCGATTCAAAAGCAACTACGCTTCGCTCCTTGCTGAAGATGAACAAGACTTATCAAATAATCTCAAACCCAAACTGACTCACCATTGGGACATCTGAAGCCCATTTCCGCAAGGTCCTCCACACGTTCACACGTCCACATGTTGTTATTGTCCCAGTATGAGCCGAATGCGCAGCGCATCTTCCAGGCTACGTACGT
The DNA here is from genome assembly GCA_947846245.1 of Cerastoderma edule. Classification (NCBI taxonomy): domain Eukaryota; kingdom Metazoa; phylum Mollusca; class Bivalvia; order Cardiida; family Cardiidae; genus Cerastoderma; species Cerastoderma edule. The sequence goes on from OX401414.1 coordinate 6,014,153, forward strand.
ACCCATGGCTGTCTGTTGACAGACCACGTAACTCTTACAGTCGTTTTGGTAGGGCACGTAACATATGGGCAGGTTACAGTTGTATGCGCGGCATGGTGCTGTTAGAATAGAGAATATATAGTTTGTGTCGTGCTTTCTTAAAGGCACATAAAAGGAGATGAGTACAAATAAATTACTAAAAAAATATATGGAGTTCTCTTACTATGTTCATAAGAGTCATGAACATTAATTCTAAGAATGTTGTGAGAACCTAATAAAGTAACTCCTTTAACATAGATTAAGACAAATCTGGTACTTTACAAGACGCCAGTCAGGTAGAATCCTGTGGTTCCTCTATTGATATTATACACATGACAAACATGTAAGTTTAAATGGATTGCCTAAGAGCGCTCGCTAAAGAAGAAAACGTGTTTTCATGTTTGAATAATTGAGCATGAATATATCGACAGACATCTCATATCGTATACTAATAATGTAGGATTAAAACGTGTTAAATACTTCTTTCGTATAATCTGACTCAAACTTAATGACTTACCTGGGTCCAATCGGGCTTGCATCCAGTCTGGACGAGCTAAAACATAAAATAAAAAAGAGTACCATGAAAAATATATACATCACACGAAACATAACAATAATGGCCAATTTAAGTGATAATTGAGCATTTTCAATTCAATTCTATTCAAAAGTTGTACTTTGTTAATGTGTTGCAATACTAAGGCTTAATAAACTATAATCATATATATACATTCCTTGAATACACTAAGAACAAATGCTTCAGTAATAATAACATCTATTTCATCAAAGCGGGTGCCGACCATCTTTCAATTAATCTGGAATATTTTAACGCGTTCACAACTGGAGGAGTTTATATTCAAAACATTTGCTTGATGACTATACAGAAACTATCTTCCATGGAAATCTAAATGCCTTGTCACAGGAATTTGAATGATTAAATATTTTTCATTTGACGAACCTATTTGTAAAGTTTTGATGTTTCCTTTACTTGTTTTGGAATTTTTCTTGTTGAAAAGTTTTAATTGCAGTTAGTATTTACCTATAGACTGAAGCCGTCTCAAGAGTCGCTCTAAGTAAGCCAACGACATTCTCTCCTCTCCTGGGGACGCCTCATATCCATAAAAGTTGTACACCATGCCGTTCCTCATACCGTTGATAAAGTTCTGGACTTGATCAGTCGTGAACGTTGGGTTTAATGGACCTGTAATCATATAAAAGGTGTCTTCATTGGATAGACCGATTCCTTAAGATTGCGAAAGCTGGTTTTGATCCAATGAAAGCATCGGATACATGTATGGATTGCACCATCTGATGCATACGTATCATTAATACAATACCCATTTAGAATGCTGCAAAACCAAGCCATTCGAGTCTTTTTATTGAAAATCGTTATGGCAATCTAAGAATCGCTTGCATGTGTTGTCTATCTTGGGTGTATTGGTGTTGATGAGTGACGTTTGCTTGAAATTGAGCTTAAAACGCTTAAAAGATATCTACAACACAACATGTATAATTAAATTCTTTAACTCTGCACTAAAGCTGTGCTGTTGTTTTTTTATACACACAGAAGAATAGTCATTGACAGCCACATTAGAGCGGTTTTAGTTCTTTAAATAATATGTATCTATGTACAATAGATTAAGATGAAGTTGTATCTTAATCCGAAATCTTTGCAACGATTTTGAGTACTACCGCATATCGCCTGTACATAATTCGATTAATTAACGCTTTCCGAATTAATCAGGCTGTCAATATAGCTACTTTTAATTCTACCCTATTTGTTTTACATCGATTGTGAATGATGCTTAAAAGCTTGTTGTACACCTTACAACAATACGATAAATGTGTTGTTTCAGAGACACTTGTTTTACTTTCATTTGTTCTCATACGCAAACAAGAACCCTTTTATAGCAGAAACTAAACGCATACCTTGACGTCTGGGAACGGGGTTTGCACCACCTATAATAGAAATAAATCATGAAAATGAGGAATGATGAATCTTTTTCCTTGTAATTTCACGACATTTCCAACATTTTTTTGAGTTGTATGGGCGTTCATTGAGGCCGAACAAGTAGTGCCTTTCTGACATTGAGATTGCTTTTCAAGTTGTTAAACTAGCCCCATGTACTTAGATAGCCCTGAAGGAAGCATATGGTATATTCATGCAGTTTGGAAATTAACGTCATGAGTATAAGGATATATTCATTATAAATGGTTCTTGTAATGTATGTATTCAATGATTTCATGAGATCAAAATCAGCTTTCATAATCCTAAGGCATCGGTTTTACCAATAAAAACACATTTTGCATTCTGAGAAATACTGCCATATTGCTTCTTTAAGGACATCTTTCGTCACTATGGATAAACAGTTCACGTTTTTCATGGGCTGTATCATAGGAATGGTCATTTGATTGGTTTAAAGAAACAGAAGTTCGTATTTGTTTAATTTCACCTTCAATAATATGTGTAAAAGAAACCCATCAAGTAACGGCGATGTAAAATAATGTTCCACACTTCAAGATACATTTAACTTTTTACTTTGTACGAGGCGTATTTTTCAGGCGAAGAGAATGAAAAAGCGACACCATTACAGCTTCGATCTTTGTTGTTCGACCTTGAACATTTTTTTCACTTTCCCAAACATTTTCCTATATGCGCTGAATGCCAAAGACAAAGTCAACATAAAACTTTTATTGGCGAAAAACAATTGGTTTTTTATAAGCACAAAGGCGGTACAAAATGGCAAGTTTAACCACGAAGAATAACTAGAACTTCTTCTGTTATGCTTTTGATTACCCTATAATAGTTATAGGACTTTGGAAAGTTTAATTGAGCCAATAAATTAGTTCCTATCATATGTTTGCATAAAAACCGCTTTTAAGAAAAAAAAGAAACTTTTCCATCCCCAATGCTTAGTTAACCCTTATAGTGCTGAAACCGACTTCATGCTTATGTAAACAAGTAAGATCCAGGCCAGCCGCCAAGTAAATTGGCGGCTGGCCTGTGATCTAACCTGTTTGCTTCTCTGAGTTTCTTTCCTCATCAAAATTAGGCAGATATCTAAGGTTTTGGAAAGCAGACGAAAGAAAAATCTGTTCAAAGAAAAATATTCAGCATCATAAGCGTTAAAAAGGTTATAAACGTATTCTTACCTGTAGCAAGAGGGTTGATATCGACCACGTTTGATACTGAAAATATATGATGAAATGTTCGAATATAAAGATAGAATGCTATCACCACACCTTTAAACACTAATACTACATTGGCACTATCAATAATGAGTTTATGACCCCCATGCAAGTTGCAGTTAGTGTATGACCTCTTTCAAGTTTTATGAAAGTGCGCTTTTTATCATAATCAGAGATTTAATGATTCTCATTTATAACAAAACTTCCTTTTTTATTTATAGGTTTTGTTTATTATCGTGTAACCCCTATTGAGATGGCCAGCAAGTTTGGCTTATGAGACACTTTTCACAGATTATGCCTCCGGACTAATATCACTAGTACGTATCAATCGTATCTACTCGGCAATCCCCGTAACATGTCGGTAGATATACCTCGTAGGCAGTACATGAATACACCAGAAATCCTGGGGTAATTCGCCTTATTTCCGGCTGATAACGCAAAATGCACACAGGCACTAAATATGTATTTAAATACACACAAATTGGTTATATATCACAAGTGAATAATTTCTTTACCCTTTTCATTAAAGATGATCACATCTTTGTTTCATATTTTGTCAATCAGCTCTTTCCGGCATTCCCCGGCTTGTGACGGGGACTGCCGAGTTGATACGATTGGCCCTTCGTTGCTGACCTACTTTCAAAAATGGCTCCCCATTACCTCCGAGGTTATTTTAAGAAATGGCCGAGGTGTTCCGAATGTAGTACGTATATCATTGCACAAACGGTAAACTGCGGTAATATATTGAAGCGACTTACTCAGAGATGTTTGCGTCGAGAGTAATAAACGTTACAACTTTGGTATTGATATGTCCTTGTTACTAAATAAAATATCATTTTCAATTACTTTACTTCTAAGTTTCTGAAACACCGTGATATCGTTGCATACTGTGCAGTGAGTGTTCTCGCCTATCAGCGCTTCTATGGGAAAGTCGGTTAACATATAAACGGAGGTATTCCTACTCGCAATATTGTTTACGTGACGTGTCAAGAGAGGCTTAACGTTTTCGAAGACCCATGTTACGAAGGAGACTATAACAAAATACCTAAACAAAACATACTAAGTTTAGCTTGTGTTTTTTACGAAATAAACCTGTTTAAATGAAATGCACAGTATGAAATACAATTGATCTGTATTGTTTCTGCACGGAAAATAACCGGATTTGAAAGCTGTCAATAATCTGGTATTATGCTGCTTTCGAAATCTATATTGTCTTTTTAATGGTAGAAGACAATTTTATTTTTGAAAAATTCAAATCCCAATCTGAGAGATATTCCCCTTTACACTCAATGAAAACTCGTGTTGAGACGAAAAGCATTGTGGGAAAGGAAGAAATTGCTCGTGACGAACAATTTCTCCTTTGTCCTTAATGTGCTCTTCCTTGTCAGAGGATTATTTTCCAATTACATCAAATTTTGAAATGTCGTCTACAAACGCTTTCAATTTGGGACAGATGAGGATTTGGCGTTTGGTAAAGGGTTAAAGGTAAACACAACGACCTTACCATTAATATTGTTGTTTAAAGGTTTCGCTGAATCCACCACACTTGGAGCGCCGGCATCTGCCCTTGCCATGTTTGCTGCAAGCCCTGGTGGTATCACATCCGGTCCTCTAGTGGCAGGCCCTCCTGGTGAAAAATCTGGTCGTACGAGACTCGGTACGTTTGGATCTGGGACGATGAAATTGGGATCAACGGGTCCAGAACCAGTCATTCCGGGATTCACAGGTCCAGAAGGACCGGTCATTCCGGGATCAACAGGTCCAACATTCGGATCGGTCATTCCAGGATCGACAGCACCAACGTTGGGGTCCGTCATACCAGTATCTACGGCTCCTGTATTTGGATCGACAGTGCCAGCATTTGGATCGACAAGGCCTGCATTTGGATCGACGGCGCCAGCATTTGGATCGACGGCGCCAGCATTTGGATCGACCGCACCAGCATTCGGATCGACGGCGCCAGCATTAGGATCGATGGCTCCAGTATTTGGATCGACAACTCCAGCATTTGGATCGACAGGACCAGCATTCGGATCGACAGGACCAGCATTCGGATCGACCGCTCCAGCATTTGGATCGACAACTCCAGCATTTGGATCGACGGCTCCTGAATTCGGATCGACAGCTCCAGCGTTCGGATCGACAACTCCAGCATTTGGATCGACAGGGCCAGCATTTGGATCGACGACTCCTGAATTCGGATCGACAGCTCCAGCATTTGGATCGGCAGCCCCTGCATTCGGATCGACAGGGCCAGCATTTGGATCGACAGCACCTGCATTTGGATCGACGGCTCCTATATTTGGATCGACGGCTCCGGCATTTGGATCGACAGCACCTGCATTTGGATCGACGGCTCCTATATTTGGATCGACGGCTCCTGCATTTGGATCGACGGCTCCCGCATTTGGATCGACGGCTCCTGCATTCGGATCAACGGCTCCCACATTCGCATCGACGGCTCCTGCATTCGGATCGACGGCTCCTGCATTCGGATCGACGGCTCCAGCATTTGGATCGACTGCTCCTGTATTTGGATCGACGGCTCCGGCATTCGGATCGACAACGCCAGCATCTGGATCGACAGCGCCAGCATTTGGATCGACAGCTCCGGCATTCGGATCAGTTGTTCCAGTTTGACCTCCAGTTGCTGCACCCTGTCCATCGCCTGGTTGTGCTGTTATATTTGTTAAAGTTTGTATATTGATTAATATAACTATTTTTGTACATTTACATACCATTTATATGTTCGCACAATGTTGGACCAATGGTACAGGTAATTGTCTGAAAATAAAGACTGTCTAATTTTAATAAATATAAATGATAAAAGTTTGGAAGAAAATCATTCTTGAGTATCTTTTTGCGTTGAAGAACATTGGTTTCTTTTATTCGAACATCTAGACAAAGAAATATTGGGTCATCTTAAACAGAGAAATTGCTGCAGAAATTGAAGATGCTTGTCGTCATTAGGTGGCTTTGGTCCACTTCTAATTGCTTTCATTTTCTTTTATTTAGTTTTAATGCTTCTTCCAGTCTACATGTTTGACTTATCCTTTAGACAGGTTAGTAAGACTTGTTTCCTCTTATAACGTAGCACTTTTTCTCCCCATAAAACTATGTTAACCAACATGATAAATCTCATCAAATGACAGGTAAAGACTAATTCCTCCTCCGGTCTTTCTTCCTTCTGCAATGGTAAAATCGACCTTCCTTTTTTACAACTCATGTCCTTGAACTTGCTTTCTTTTGTCTGATGATAAATCAGATGATAATAAAGCGAATTGACGGCTTGTCTGTGATCTAACCTGTTTGCTAATCTGAATATCTTTCCTCAACAAAGTTAAGCAGATATTTAAAGTTTTGGAAAAGTGACAACACAAAAAGTCTATTTTCAGAAATGTATCCAGCATTCTAAGTATTATATCATCCACATGTTTATTACCTGTAGACTGGTACTCATCACGAAGAAGAAGAAGTTGTGCCAGTGTGAGCACGGGATCTCCAAGTTGTGCGAGTTGTCCCACATAGTTGTAAACACTACCCGTGTCTGAGCCGCTGACCATGTCGTTAATATCAGCTAGAGTAAATGGTGGTCTTGAGGACTCGCTAACTGTCAGAGCTGAATCTGGAAGAAAGTAAGAAGTAGTTCGTTTTAGCAAGGACGATGTCAAAAACGGATGTATCTACAATACAGTCGCAATGTCTAGATATCAAATTTCAAAATTCAACTTTGAAGACTCGTTAGCGTAAATGGTGGTCTTAAGGTCTCGTGTGTACTGTCAGGGCTGAATCCTAAAGAAAGTAAAGAAGCTGGTTTTTTTTTTAGAAAGGACGATGTCAAAATACAAGCCTGCTATTGTAAAGTAATCCTGAAGAATGAACATCTATGAACATCTTCACTATGAACAAAGAGGGAACATGTAAAATTCCACAGCCTCAAATCAGGACCAGGCCTGAAAAATTAGCAGGCCTAAAATCGGATGAATCAACTTTAAACTGCAACGTCTGAGTGCTAAATTGCAGGATTCTACCATGAGGACACGCTCACTGAAAGGGCTAAATCTGGAAGAAAGTGATGAAGCTGAGTTTGTAACAATGACGATGTGAAAAACGGATGTATCAGATATAAACTCGCAATGTCTCAGTGTTACATTTCAAAAGTCTACTTTGAGGACTCGTTAGAGTATATAGTGGTCTTGAAGATGCAGTAACTGTCAAGGCTGCATCTGGAAGAAAGTGTCGAAGCTGGTTCTTAGCAAAAACGATGTCAAAACCCAAGCCTGCTATTGTAAAGCAATCCTGAAGCCTGAAGACAATTACTTGAAGCCCAAATTTGACCATCTTCAATATGAACAAATAGGGAACGTTTAAATCTCAAAGCCTGATATCAGGATCAGGCATGAAAAATAGCAGGCCTAAAATAGGATGTATTAACTATAAAACTGCAACGTCTGAGTGTTACATTGCAGGATTCTACCATGAGGACCTGCCCACTAAAAGCGCTGAATCTGGAAAAGAACAAGAAGCTGATATTCTTAGCAAGGGCGATGTCTAAAAAGGCTTTAAAACTCTTGTATCACAACGTCTGAGTGTTAAATTGCATAAGTCTACTTTGAGGACTCGGCACTATCAAAGCTAAATATGGAAGATAGTAAGACACTGGTCTTAGGGTCTGAATGTAATATACTTTGCAGATTTCTACATTGAGGACTCGCTCACTGAAATGGCTGAATCTGGTAGAAGAAAAGACACTGGTTATTTAGCAAGAATGATTTTAAAATTGGGTGTACCAACTATTACAGCTCAGAGTCTGAATGCTACATTGTTTATATTCTACTTTGAGGTTGTGCTCACTGAAATGACTGAATCTTGAAGAGTGTAAGAAGCTGGATTTTTTTAACAAGGACGATGTCAAACTGTGATGTATCAGGTATAAACTCGCAAAGTCTAAATATCAAATTTCAAAATTCTACTTTGAGGACTCGTTAGAGTAAATGGTGGTCTTAAGGACACGCTTACTGTCAGGAGTGAATCTAGAGGAAAGTAAGGAGCGGATTTTTTAGCAAGGGCGATGTTCATATCTGAAGTATCAACTTTAAAATTGCAATGCCTAAATATACATTGCACAATTCTACTTTGAGGTCTCCCATACTTTCAAAGATGAATCTGGAAGAAAGTAAAAAGCTGGTTTTCTAACAAGAACATCACAATTGGATGTATCGGATTTTATATATCGAAGTCTCTAGGGTTACATTGCAGAATTCATCTTTTAAAACGTGCTCATATTAAAGGCTGAATTTGGACAAAAGTAAGTCACTGGGTTTTTTAGCAAGGGTGATGTCATCATCAGATATATCAGCTTTAATCGCAGCATTTATGTGATTCATTGCAAGATTCTAGTAATAAGACTTGCTGACACTGAAGGCTGTATCTGGAAGAAAGGAAGAAACTGTGGGGTTTTTTTTAGCAAGAACGATTCGAAATCAGATGTATCAACTATAGCATTCCAACGTATCAGTGTTTCATTGTAGAATTCTAATTTGAGAACTCGTTCACAGTTAGGGATGTATCTGGAAGAAACTAAGAAGCTTGATTTTGAGCAAGGACGATGTCAAAATCGGATGTATCAATTTTGATATCACAACGTCTGAATGTTACTTTGCACCTTTCTCCTTGGATGATATGCTCACTGAAAGGGCTGAAATCGTACGAAAATAAGAATTTGGGATACACGCATTCATTGCAAGGGCTCAAAAACAAACAACATTTGGAATAATTGCATTACAAGTGAAGCTTCATGAATGTATTTATTAATGTACCGCTATGGCTTTTTATGATAAAACTTGAATAACAAAGTGGAATGGGTCTGTGGGATAAACATCCTTAAGTAGCATCGCAGAAAACAATGTCCAAGACTGTGAAGACAAATTGGAAACAACATGATCTTACCTGGGTTTGCCTGGAATCTATAGTGCAGATCAACGAGCTGTGACATGGTGAGAGTGGGTTCACCTGGGGCAGCGAGCTGGCCGTCGTAATTGTAACGTTCCCCACCCTCCATACCCACAATCATTTCCTGTACCTTTGATATGGAAAACGCTGCTGAAGTTTGGGGTCCTGAAAAATAAAGGGAAACTGGACTTGTTGGAGAGTTTAAAGACCCAATCAACGCTGCTTTATCAAGTCTTTATTGTGTGATGATGTAAACATACTAACGACTTTCATTGAAAAGATGATATTAAACTCTTTCGTCCCTTTTGATCATTCTCGTAGAAAATCAGAGTTTAGTGAATCAGACAAGCTTTATCCGTATTATCAAGATATGGTATTGAAACCCTAACCAAACTATTCTAAGAAATAACCATTTGTTAACGCACTGGTTAATAGAATATTTCCATTGGTTAAAACATGTGAAAGTGTTAAAAATAAGACACACTGGTGCAGTACCTTGAACATTCGGGTCAGTAGGCTGTGCTGAATCAACCACGTTGGGCGCAGTTGTATCTGTCATTGCCATGTTTGTGTCTGGTCTTGAAGGTCCAACACCTTGTCCCGTGCCTGCAGACCTACTGCCGGCCATATCTGGAACTGTAGGATGGGAGTCAAATAATAGATTGGCTGAACAACGACTTTTCTTATTAGTAGCAGACAGGTGTATCAGATTCGAAAGGCACGATTTTAGTCTCTGATACAGAGTGATCAATGCTTCGTGATCGACAATAACTCTGTTATCATGACTTCAAAGATAATTAAGATCAACACTGTACTTTGGATTAGGCTTTCCATGATCAACAAATATATTCGAATCAGGTATCAAAGAGTTGTCAATAATGCCTGTATTTAGATAGGGAATTCCAGGATGCACAGTTCCTGTCTTTTAATCAATTATAACATAATCAGCAATACCTTTATTTTGATTCTAATTTCAACAAACCTTAATTTGTATCAGTTGTTTCAGGATTCACATTTACGTCAGGCATTTCAGTATCAACAACCCCATCATTTTGATTAGTTGTTCCAATAACGTAGTTTACGGCATTGGACGCCAATCAAACCAAATGAAAACGAAAATTCGTGTTTGCAATACCTGCGGACTGGTAATCCACACGCATGAGAAGTAATTGGGCCATTGTAAGAACGGGATCTCCTGGCTGGGCAATTTGTCCCGCGTAGTTGTAGACATTACCCGTATCCGAGCCGGTAATCATGTCGTTAATATCAGCTAGAGTGAATGGTGGTCTAGAAGTGGGTGTGACGGAAAGCTCAGATCCTGGAAAAAAACATACAAAAGATAGTAAGTGTTAAGCTTTGAGATGTACATGTAGTACACGGTGGTTTTGACGACAATAACTGCTTTAATGTGAACTGAAAAAATGGTTTTGCCAGCATTGCTGTAAGAATCGTAGGTTGAATCTTCATTATCTACAATTTCAGTTTCTACATAACTTGTTTCAAAGAATGAGATAGACACATTGCTCTACGAACCTTTTTATCCATATTTGGTACGATTTTTCTTTATTGATCAAGGAAGCAAAGTCAAGGGAATGATAAATATATTCAATAACTTATAATGTTATCAATGAAGAATAACTAAATTCAAAGATTTCACCGCTTAAAGTAAGTCGGATGCCATATACATGGAAATATGGGTCGTTTATTACTAAGACTTTCCTGACTAACACTCCTTGCTAAACTCTCCGTGGTGTAATATTGTCAAATGACTTGAAGCGCATGTCCAAAACGAATTAAAAGAAAACTCAAACTAGTTATAAAAGGTGCTTTTTCACAGAAGAGACATTTTCAAATTCAATATAAAGTGTTGATGCAACAATGCATGTATTTGTTTGGTAAACAATTTAAAGCAGCTAGCCAAAGCCTTATAAGTTCGTGAAGCGGCAATTCATCAAAACTGATATCAGGCTTCTAGATCAAATACAGTTTAATTCACTGTATACACGCTTTAAAGAAATGACATTTAAAATGATCCAATTTTGCATTCAATTAGTATTTGTGCTTACCATGAACAGGATTTTCCATTGACCCCTTGATTTACGCTAATTTGGAGGATTTTAACCGCTTATATATGGATGGGATGGGCAATTGACATCTTTAGGGGTTAGATCTATGAATTATGTGTCATTCATTGAATAAGTTATGGATCAAAGAAATCCCAGAGAACAACATAATTGCTTGTATAAAGTCTAAAAGAAACTAATTTTCAACTTCCAAATTTCCTCACATCTGTGAACAAACACATTTTAGTATTTTGATTCTCTCCTCACCTGGGTTAGCCTGGAGTCTGTAATGCAGATCGACCAGCTGTGACATTGTAAGCTCAGGCTCCCCGGGGCTAGCTGGTAAGCCATTGTAGTTGTATCGCTCACCGCCCTCCATTCCAACAATCATGTCTTGTACTTTAGGTATCGAAAACTGCGCTGAGGTTTGGGGTCCTGAACAAAGCGAGAAAACGCACGTTGTATATTATCTCAATGACGACGTTAGGAAACGCATATGGTGTCGAAACCAAAAAAAAGGCTTCTGTTTCTTAACAATGGAAGATACACATGCATGATTAGACTTAACGTGATGTTAAAGCCCCATAGGTTTTGCTTTGTTTTTAGATCTAATGATCAAGTACAAGACGTTTGTGTGCCATCGAACATGTCAGGGAGAATTTTTCATGGGTCAAATGTTCATAGCAAAGTGCACGATGTTGATGAATGCAAAACTAAATTTTCAGAATCAATACATTCAAAAGAATTACGGAAGTCCGCTCGATACTGCCACCTTCCAATGCCAAACAAATTGGTGAATCTACGCAACAACAAAAAATGAATGAATCGGAGAATTGGTTAACCTACGAACTACATTGTGTTGTGAAGTAGCTTCCGATATTCCTTTTGTTTCTGCACAAAACACTTTAGCAATAGGCAGTCAACATTTTCATTGACCTTCAAAATGGTTTGTTTATCCTGTCACTAGTGCCATTTTGGGACCGATAACTAGGTGCCGTATAACATTTGTGATATACGGCACTAACCATATACCACATGCACGTGACGAATCATGACGTCATAAGAACGACATGACGTCATGTTTACACCATTCTCTACTTATTTTGTCCTTTTTTCTCGTGTTTTATTTACATCTTGTTTGTTTGAAAGAATACATTAAGGTAACAGGATAAATAGAATAGAAAGTTGGTGTCTTTGAATTGGAAAAGTTATCGGGCTCGGCTTCGAATTATTATCCGTTTCGCCTTCGGCTCACCGGATTATATTCCAAAGCCTTGCCAGATAACATTTCCTATTCACAACACCAACCATCTATTCTCTATATATATAATGTGTGAGGTACAGATAAGTGTTCAATTAAGCGTAATGGTTTCTTCACCGTCTTTTCTGAATTATCCGAGAATTGTCACTTATAGCTATCCGATCTGGTCTAGCGATTACCCAACCTCAAGCGAAGAAGAGACTTACTCCTATTACAAAGCAATAATCGTCTTTGGAGACAAAACAAATCATTATCAATTGCTCGTCGATTATCAACAATGGGGGAACAGCTCGAGATATTTCTTCAAGAGGTAGCAGGTAAAAGCATCAAGCGGAGCGGGATCAGTTTGCAACATTGCTTAGGCTTTAAATGTGTCATGAATGGCATAAAAACAAAGCTTCATTGTTAGCAATACCGCATGTTGTATGCAAATATATATAAAGGAATGTGGGTCTTTATATAAATCTTAACAAACTTCTGATTTGGAATGCTGCCAAAGCATACTAACAGAAAGCAACACAAGCTGAGATTAACTATGAAAAAAGTAACATTACCATTGCTTAGATAGGTAAAAATGGAATATCGATCTTTATAAGGACATTCTTTTGTCAACAATGTTTTTCATATCTTCTCTGTAAGGTCCTTTAAATGAAATCATGTACATGGTATAAATGAAAGATTTTAGCGCCGGCCTTAGATAAGGTTCGAAGCATGGCATTAAAGCATTGAAAGCAGAAGCAAACCTCTGGACTTGAATTGCGCTAAAAGCTGTACAAGCTGTTCCAGTGTAAGCGTCGCCTCCCCTGGCTGGGCTATGTTGCCTTGATAATTGAAGGACTCGTTGCTACGCCTTATCATCTCCTCGACTTGTTGAAGCGTGAACTCAGCCGTTCGTAGTGTTATGGCTGAAACAAAGCTTTTTATGGGAGAGGGTACGCAGACCTGTAAGCTTTACTTAAACATATTAGTTATGGAATACTACATTGCACATAGTTTTACAGATCGTGAAATATATCAGTTGTCAATAAACAAATAGCATTTAATATGGTCAAATGTTTAAATGAATTAAACGAAACATTTCAATATATATCCGAATAAATGGATACTTTTCAAAATCATATCGTGTTTGATTAATATTTCTTATAGCATTTGAAGAAGGATGAATACAAAAGCATATCAGATATGCCTTTCGTCTTTGAATGTCAATATATTTCTAAACTTTAAACTTCAAAGAAGTATGCCAAGCTCATGACTTTATGCAGCGGATAATGCAAATTCAAACATATAAAAAAGCTCCTAAAGCAAAATGAAAGCAAATTGATAAATAATGTAAGAAAGCTTTTACCGTTTGACCGTTTGCACTGTAAATGACTAAAAAGTGTCTGAATAGTGATATCTCATCCCAACACAAGCACATAGCTGTGTTGCTTGACCTTGATTCCCGACAGAACATGATGCTGACTTTATTAAGCATTGCTTACATTCTGGTATGTCAAAAACAATTTCAACTACAAATATGTTGAGAACTTTGCATGTCTGAGTGTTGATAAGCAATCCTAATAAAAACTACTCTGTTGTATCCTTAGTTAAAGATATTTTGTAGATCGTTTACTAATTTAATAAAGCATTGCTAACGTTCAGGTATGTACAAAATATACACAAATCTGGAAACAAACATGTGTCGAACAGTGAATTTGTGAGTATTGATATGCAGTCCAAATAAAGACTACTTTGTTGCATCCTAAGTTATGGATACTCTGTAGAACCTTAAACTTATTAATGAAGCACTGCTAACACTCAGGTGTGAACCAAGCATAAACAAATCCAGGTACAAACACATTTCAAACTTTGAGTGGCTCAGTGTTGATAAGCAATTCCGATTAAAACTATTTTGTTGCATCTCAAGTTTTTTGATACTCTATAGAACCTAGTTTTGCCTTAGTGAAGTAATGTTCTCAGCTGGGGTCCGAAGTCTGACATAAGCATATCAAGCTGTTCCCTTGTTAATAGTCACACTAACAGTATTTAGTACCGCGTTCGCATATTTCAATATACTTCTATCAACATCGTGATATCGTACTCACCCTGTGGTTCGAACTGTGCCATCAACATGTCAAGTTGCTCTCTAGTCAGCACGTTGGTGGTAGCATTCGTCTCTTGTCCCTGGAAGTCGTAACGTTTATTTTCCGCCATTCCCTGCAACATCCTCTCCACTTCCGGTTTTGTGAACTCAACCGTTATAGTACTTCCGGCGCCACCTGTTTGAAGGTCATTTGTGAAAGAAGATGTGGTTTATTTGGAATTAGTCAAATGGACGAAAGCTTTTAAGTTCTTCCGGTTGATGAATTTAAACTGTTATAGTACTTTCGGCGCCACCTGTTTGACGGTCCATTGTGAAAGAAAATGTGGTTCATTTGAAGAAAAAAGAACAGCTGAACCGGGCGAAAGATAATTTGTGTCCCTACCATTATTCGAAAATAGGCAAAGTCTGAAACGGACGAAAAGATTCAATTCTTCTTCCATTGATGCACAGTGCTAATTCTGGATTATCTTTACACACGTTCCTTTATTAATGTACCAATAATAGGAAAAGAACCAGTGCCTTGGTAGAAGGTATTACACTGTAAAAGATTTAGCCACTGTCAAGATGCAAATCAGTGGTTTTTAAATATATTGCCCACGAAAATATGGTTATAACTAGAGGTCAGCATGAAATCATCTGGTAATCATGTTGACAACGTATGAACTTGCATCGTATTGTTCTTTTTAGGTGTCTGCTTTCCTCATTTCATTACTGTTCAAGATAAATTGGTGGCTCTGCTTATTTAAGAACCAATACCTTAAATACCTACGGAAGTTTGATAGTCTTCTTTAGAAATTTAGTTTTAACGTCTTAATTTTCGCACATCTCTTAAAAATCAGCTGCCTGCTAGACAACTAGGACATGTTAATCCTGTTAAAAACTAGCTTGACAAGAAACCTCATCAGGGTTTCAGGGAAGATTGTGTATACTATTATTACAATATGATATTGAATTATATGTTGTTGGTATCAATCGAAACGTCTCAATGTGACAAATATATTGCATACTCCCAAACTTCCATTTCATTACAATGTGTGCACTCGGAAAGTGTTGATCTGTTTAACCCTTTACCAAACGATAAATGATCGAATGTCCCAAATTGAAAGAGTTTGCGGACGACATTTCAAAATGTGATGAAATTGAAAGATACTCTTCGGATAGGGCATAAAACATTGTGGGAAAATAAGGAATTGCTCGTTAAGAGCAATTTCCCCTTTTCACACAATGTTTTCAAGAGTCGTTTGCAACATACTGGTCAGATGTCGTTATCGTTTGGTGATGGGTTAATTGGAAACAATGTAATCTTGCACGTAGGCGATTGTTCGTTTTTTATATCTTATTTAAACTCTGTATTGTAGTTCCTTGTTTATGTAATGCAATCGATGTATAACTTACCAGTTGCACCACCATCAACGGCACCGACATCACCAGCAGGGCCAGTGTCTCCACCTATTGGCTGATTTGGGTCACCGGCTGAAATTTGAAAATTGAAATGAAACTGATTAAATGCTAAGCTAAAAGAACACAAAATGTATCCAGACTCTTCAATAGAACCTCCTGCTCATGCTTTAAAATACATGCGTAAGGAAGGGTTCACTGATTGCATCTCTTGCAACGTTTGTATGTTTAATCAACTCTCTTTGTCTCTGTCTCTTTGTTTACTTGTCTCTATATCTTGCTCTGTCTACCTCTGTGTTTTAATCTCCTTATCGTTCTTTCTTTTTTTTTCTTTCTCTCTCCACCTTTTCATGGTTATCTATCTCTTTCCCTCATATCTCTTCTTTTTATCACTCTTTCTTCTCTTCCCTTTTTCTATCTCTCCACATTTTCACGCGGGTTCAGTTTTCCCTCGTAGCAACACAATCATAATTTGCCATCTAAAACACACAAACAGACTGAATAGGAATAAATAGAGATATGCAATATGCAAAAAGCTCCTTACCTTGACTGGGCCTTGGTCCAAAACCGGTACCTACAACGTAAGAAAGCTAAGCTCTAAGCACGCTAAGGTATTTAAGCAAGGAAAGCTACATCCACTTTGAAATGAACATAACAAATGAAGTTGAGCTATCTTTTTCATAAGTACTTTGATGGTAACTAATTTACATAACATTGTTCAATCTGAACTTATTGGGCTTATCCAATGACATTACATATCGGAAATACCCGGAAATAGTCGAGAAGCCAAGAATGAACATTCTTGTAATGGACTTCAACACAGCAATCAACTTTTTATTACACAATTGACCAATCTGGGGATGTTACATTGCTCTTTTAATGTAACATATATAAGAACCAATTGGAGTTGGCTGCCAAATAAACCAATCTGTGAATGTCACAATGCTCTTTTAATTTAAGCTATATATAAGAACCAATTGGAGTTGGCTGCCAAATTGACCAATATGTGAAAGCTACAGCGCTCTTTTAATGTAACATATATAAGAACCAATTGGAGTTTGCTGCCAAAATGACCAATATGTGAATGTTACAGCGTTCTTTTAATGTAATATATATAAAAACCAATTGGAGTTGGCTGCCAAAATGACCAATCTGTGAAAGCTACAGCGCTCTTTTAATGTAACATATATAAGAACCAATTGGAGTTTGCTGCCAAAATGACCAATCTGTGAATGTCACATTTCTCTTTTAATGTAACCTTTATATAATAACCAATTGGAGTTGGTTGCCAAATTGACCAGTCTGTGAATGTCACATTGCTCTTTTAATATAAGCTATATATAATAACCAATTGGAGTTGGCTGCCAAATTGACCAGTCTGTGAATGTCACGCTGCTCTTTTAATGTAACATATATATAATAACCAATTGGAGTTGGCTTCCAAATTGACCAATATGTGAATGTTACAGCGCTCTTTTAATGTAACATATATAAGAACCAATTGGAGTTGGCTGCCAAGTTGACCAATCTGTGAATGTCACATTGCTCTTTTAATTTAAGCTATATATAATAACCAATTGGAGTTGGCTGCCAAATTGACCAGTCTGTGAATGTCACACTGCTCTTTCAATGTTACATATATATAATAACCAATTGGAGTTGGCTGCCAAATTGACCAATATGTGAATGCTACATCACTCTTTTAATGTAACATATATGAGAACCGATCGGAGTTTGCTGCCAAATTGGCCAATCTGTGAATGTTACACCGCTCTTTTAATGTAACATATATAAGAACCAATTGGAGTTGGCTGCCAAAATAACCAATCTGTTAATGTCACATTGCTCTTTTAATGTAACCTATATATAATAACCTATTAAAATTGACCGCCATATTGTCCAATATGTGAATGTTACAGTACTCCCTTTATGTAACATATATAGGAACCAATTGGAGTTGGCTGCCAAATTGTCCAATATGTACATGCTACAGCGCTCTTTTAATGTAACATATATAAGAACCGATCGGAGTTTGCTACCAAAATGACCAATCTGTGAATGTAACAGTGTTCTTTTAATGTAACATACATAAGAACCAGTTGGAGTTGGCTGCCAAATTGGCCAATCTGTGAACGCTATAATGCTCATTTTTGCAAATATATAAGAGCCAATTCGAGTTGGCTGCCATGACAACGGCGTACCTGCTGACAACAGCCTGTCTCGCTCGGACTCTATGTAGCCGAAATCTAGGACGGGTTGAGCTGAAGGATCTATAACAGGCTGGCCGGAGTAGTCGTAGAATATATTCCGCATCATCCCCTCATACATGCGGTTTAGGTCAGCAAGCGAAAAGCTAAGCCCGGGATCTGCAAAGCGTTGGATTATGTTTTCAAGCGTAGAGTTGTTTTTTCTTGTTTGTTTCATGCATAAATGATCGGGTTTTTTTTTCATGTTTATTTTGTTTATACCATGCGAATGTTATCTTGTTTGTTAAAGGTACATGGTCTTGTGTGTTACATACACATAATCCATTATTTGTATCTCATTTAATTAACATTTTCTTGTGCATACTTATCTTGTTTGTTTTATGCGAATACTATCTTGTTTGTTAAGGGTACATGGTCTTGTTTGTTGTATAAACATGTTCCATCATTTGTATCTCATTCAATTATTATTCTCATTTGCATCGTATCTTGTTTTTTCGTGTGAATATCATCTTGTTTGTTTCACAGGTACATGGTCTTGCTTGTTACATTAACCTATTCCATCATTTATAGCTTATTCAATCATTCTTTACATGTGCATAATTATCTTGATTGTTTCGTGTGAATTTCATCTTGTTTGCTACATGCTCTCTTGTTTGTTTCATGGGGAAATTTTCAAAGTTTGTTTTACGTACATATTCTATTGTAATTTTGTTTACCATACTCTATCATGTGTTTTTATCACATCTTTTCTCATTTGTTCCATGTGCTTATTTTCTTGTTTGTTTAATGCGCAAATTCCCTTGTTTGCTCCATGCTCACTTCACTTTCGTTTGTTTCGTGCGAATAGTATCTTGTTTGCTACATACTCTTATTTTCTTTATTATTGCATGCATATCGTCTCTTTTTGTCATGTATCAAGGAATAACATTTAGAATAAAAAAGAGTTAACTGTTGAAATACACTCAACGAAACAATTAAAGGGTCAGCAATGTTGAACACGAAGCATGACCATTTAGTGGTGGATTAGTATGTCTCCCTACTGTTGACCCCTAATTGCATAATTGGATTTCGTTTTCTATCCTAACCCTTTTACTCAATGATCCCCGTTTATGTTGGCAAGAGTGAATAGTGTGTGTGTTGATTGAGAGTGTGTGTTTGCAGAAGGGAACGTACGAGTTCGCAAACGGGTGCACGTGAAGCATGTGTAGGGCGTGACCAGTATGTAGCTGTCCTTACGTACTGTCCTTTACCTTTCTACGATAAATCGGCGAGTCCATTATGGAGCGCAAATTGAGGCCCTGTCCTGCGTATATTTATTAGATAATGTTAAGGTATAAATACAATACGTCCAAAGAAGTATATAGCCGAGTTAGAAAAATGTGAATTGGTGATATGGGCTAAATGCAACGGTAGGTATCTCTAATAGGAACCCCTTGCCTCAGGTATGGTATGGATCCAATGCAGTAATAGCCGAGTTCAAAAAATGTAAACAGGTGAAAGAAATTAAATGCAACGGCAGGTAACTCTGATCAGAACCCATTATCTCTGGTATGGTATAGGTCCAACAAAGGATATAGCCGAGTTCAAAACATGTAAACAGGTGATAAGAACTAAATGCAACAGCAGGTAACTCTGCTCAGAACCCCTTTCCGCAGGTATGGTATCGTTCGATTGAAACATAAAAACATCACACAAGAGTGTGGGTAACCTATACTTCGAAATTAAATACTGTGATTAGCGTTAGACAATCGAAGCATCGCCTATGACAGGTGCCCATTGAAGAGAGCTCGTGGTAAGGCATCATGTGACTTTGTGTGTGTGTGTGGCAGGAATAGGATGTTCTATTTTACGATTTGATTAGTTTGAAAGCATGTGTTGAAAAAATAGTGAGAATGGGGGGAAAATTATACCGGACCCAGAACTGTAAGTAAAGTTTTTATACGTTTCTATTTCGTTTGCTGTTTTCTATGTTGGCGTAAATTGTCGGATGTGTACGGTTTCATACTTACATAGTTTAATTGTTACCGAACCCAGTTTATTGTGGCTATACTAATACCCATAAATAACCATTTATTAACCCGATAGCTTTTACAATGAAATGATCATTGTCACTATTTTGTTGGTACGGCAGCATCATTGACGAATATTCTATTATTTTCCGGGGATTGCCTCAAAGTTTCATAAAACTTGAAAGTGGGTGGGAATAGTGCACATACATGGGATACAAAGTCTAAGACAATAATCTAAATTCATCGACGCTTTCTTTTGAAAATCGATAAAGTCTTAAAATTTTCCTTCATATCATGATGTGTATTCTCAATAAAATGTAAACACACTTTTCTATGGATCACCATACCATTTCGGCGAGGTTTAAAAACAATCGGCTTTGGATATGAATAGTTAGAATGTTGTTTATTTACATGTTACCTTCTTGTATTCGATTGTTCTATCACTTCGTCACTTGTCAAGTGTTTGACATAGTTTTACCACTGTCAATGTATCTTTTTCAACGATAATCCTTTCCGAAATCATCACGAGTACAAACTGATTTGTGGATAGATATGGTTGTTTTTCAAATTTAGGATATTTTATCCATTGACTTACAAATTGCTTCCTTTACATTTATGAACAGTTTGAAATATATTTAAATACAACATAGTCCATGTTCTATCGTGTTATATTATCATATAATTAGTCAAAATAACACAACTATTATCAAAACAATTAACCGGAAGTTGAACAATCAACCGGAAACAACTAAAGAAAATAAAAAAAATGAACTTCAGCTCAGTTGTCAATGCACATTCTCTTACCTTATCCATTTAAAAGATAGGCCAGTAAGTATAAATATTTTGCTTGATAAAGATATGTTTTTGCAAAGATCTATTTTATTGTTTCGATATTGCGATCCTCTGATTGTCTGATATTAATAAGTTGAACACTTGGTTTATCCGAGTAACGTTTGTTTGTTTACATTTCGGATATTGTTTAAGGCACAATGATGCACGAAATTCAGTGAATTAGTAAACGGGTTTGAAATGAATTTTACGGTTTTCTTTCTTTTCTTTTCATATTTTCTTTTGTATCTATCAGTTGATGTTTATCACGTTGACATTAATTTGTATTTTATATTTGTTGTAGATGATGTACTTTCTACAAGTATAAATAGAAGTATTTCTGTTCTGAACATTGTGTTTAATTCACTGTGAAGATATTAATAAGAAAGAACAATGGGTTCAGAGAAAAAGTCAAGAGAGAAAACACAGGGGATCTAGCGAAACATGGGGGAAGACACAGATTACACTATGATAGAAAAACTATTAAAAAAGGACTAAACACAAATTTGTTTTGTAGGATTCATTCCTAAAACATGTTTATTGATATATGTTATAGGTAGGGATGGGCACCCTGGTTCAGTCTACAATATACATTGTCAGAAAGACGACATCAAAGATTAAATATAGGACTTTGGGACTGATTACCTATAAGAATCTTCAAAGCTCAAGGACGTGTAACCAGGTACATTGTAACATATATTTTTTATTGAATATTATACAAGTATGAAAGAGAGTTGTCCAATTTAGAAATGCTGTTATTTAGAATGATTTTGGTATTAAGGTAGTGGATGATTATTTTTTCAAGAATATTATTTTGATGCCATGTGCAGTAGTACTAATAAACTGTTGACACAGTGTTTAACCCTATACAGGCATTAGTATGTTTTGAAGAATGACAGTACTTTTTATTTCAAGGCTTGGACCAAAATAGGCGCCCAAAAACCATGGCAGGCCATAAATTGGCAATCGTAAACATAGGAGTATCTTACGAACCAAACGTTTAATATGTACATGTATATTGTAATACTTTCATAGAGCAGATTTACTTAGGACAACGAAATCACATTAACGATGAAAAAAAATGTCTATTGTTGCTATATTACAATGCACTATATTGCATTACTCTAAGATTCCATTCCCCAAACTAGTTACTATATGTGTAAATTGTTATTTGCACAGATGACTGTGGGAAAGCGTTATTTCACTGGCGACGATGTGTCAAGTGAAAATGTAAGTTATTTATCTTTTATGTGCACATTTAGGTAACAGTTGATTGCACCACACTTTACGTTTCTTTAACATGTTAAGTAATATTTAGGTGAACAGAGTTGAAATATTAGAAAATATTGCAAAAATGTTTTTGGAAGGTACCCTGCCCACTTTCAAGTTTGATAAACCCTTAACCCGATCATTCTTCCAAATAATGATTCGTGTCACTATGTTTTTGCTGCGACAGCATCCTTGACAAAAGTATTACCATTCTCCTGTGATTTCCTTAATCCATTACCAAAAAATTACGACATTTAACCGGTTTGTTGCAGATGTCTCTTGATAACATTGTGGGGAAAAAGGAAGAATTACTCGTTCAGAACAATTTCTCCTTTTCCTACAACGTTTTCTGTCCTATCAGAATATTCCTTTTCTAATTTTGATCCCATTTTGAAATGTCGTCTGCAGACTCTTTTAATTTGGGACAGTCGAAAGTTTGGCGATTGGTCAAGGGGTAAGGATAGTGTAAAATACTTGGAAGGGAGACTTTAGATTAAATATCTAAGGCATCACTTTTATGTTATACAACTATAATTATCATAAACTATTCGTAGTTAAGTTAGGAAGACCGCTAGGTCTGTGATGTTAAATTTGGGTAAGATTGCCTCTGTTAGTTTTACTACAACCGACTATACATTGAACATGATGTTTGCTTCATTTCTCTTGAAATAATTTCAAATAGTTTAAACATGCATAACCAAAAAGGTTTTTATTTTTAAATTGTGTTTACAATATAAAGGATATTTTACCCTATTTATTTGACCCTTTATCATTTTGGTAGATTATACATCATACAGTTTATAAAAGGACTTCAACTTTTATATTACATAAGTTTCAGTAAAAGAATTCAACTGGCACCGGTATTAGAATGAACAAAAAGTAACGTCTTTCACTCATAGTTAAAGGGCTGGTGCTAAACACACAATTAAACCTACCTTAGTTTAAACACATCAGTACCGTTTTATTTAATATTTTTTTACTAAACATTTACATCAGATCAAACCATCATTCCATCCTATTCCAATATTGGGCTAACAAAATATTGCATTGTAAAATAATATTGTGTTTTCATTTAGAATACCATCTATTGTTTTAGGTTTCGAGATGCGCTCATATATGCCATAAGGCGTTGGGCAATATGGTACCATGTTCTTTAACATACAAAGCTTGTTGAAGTTTTGAATAATTGGAAATAACACTTAGTAAGCCGCACTCAGTATAACAAGAAGCAAGAAAGAATAAGCCAAGCAAGAACTTTCTAACCATATCAGTATGGTTAATTGGTGATATACAGACGCCTGGATTAGCTATATCCATAGGTTTGGACACGTGGCAAAGTTTTAAAAGAGAAACAAATGATCATAGAATAATGAGTATGCGAAATATATTGGCATTGGTGAAAGCAATTCCTCCTATTTATGTGGTTAATTCTAACTCTTATGGTGCTGGAACCGACTTAATGCTTGTGCAAACAGGTTAGTTCCAGGCCAGCCGCCAAGTTGATTGGTAGCTAGCCTGTTATCTAACTTGTTTGCTTCTCTAAGTATTTTCCCCAACAAAATCCGGCAGATCTAAGGTTTTGGAAAACAGACGACACAAAAATCTTCTTTTTTTTAGAAAATTTCAGTATTCTAAGGGTTAAGGTAGAAAAGTAATGATCTGCCTTTTAAAAGCTCTTTCCTTTGTCGGATTACTTCGGTCGTTCTCGTTAAACATCGGTCTTTAGCGAATAGTTCTGACCTCGACCGACGTACATGTATACCCAGCATGACCGAGGTAAATCAACGAAAGAATGGGTTTCAAAATGGTGAAATACGGGAATTCTACCTTAAACCTTGCATCAAAATGAACATAAATCAAAATTGGTGAAGAACAATGTTCGATTTGAGAACGGTTTACCTGTAGATCCACCGGGACCTGCATCAACGAACCCTGTATCTGGTGCTGGACCCATCCCCGTGTCGGGAACCATTCCAGCATCTGGTCCTGGGCTCACTCCAGGATCCGGTCCTGGGCCCATTCCCGGATCGGGGCCCAACCCGGTATCAGGACCGGGAGGAAAGCCTGTGTTTGGGTCTGGGGGCATGCCTCCTGTTGAATGGTATGTGGACGTATATCGCTATTGCCAATTCAGAAATTCCAAAAAAGAAATATCCATGCAAGTGTATTGTCTAAAGGGGGTATTTTCTTCTTATGTGGCTAATAATTGTGATGTTATAAAAAAGGTAATTTCAAACATTTGACAAAGGATGCCAAAGTGACAAATGATACGAAAGATGAATCCGCCTTTGTTCTCTACTCCATCGAGGGTTTGATGCAATACTTATGAAAGTCCTTCACTGTTAAACTTCATTAAACTTTCTAGTAACTACAAACATGCATTTATGATAAGAAGAAGTTACTATTCTATAGAATAGAAAACAGTTTCAGGCATTGTATTAAGTGTATCTAAGTCGTCACTCTCATACTGTATGTCTATCAAATTTTGCTTTTTATGCATATGTATAAGTTGTACATGCCATTTTCATAGCACGCATTGAAATATATAATTGGAATATCTATGAGCCTATGTGCTTAATCTTGAAATAAAATTATGTTATGTTATGTGATGTTACTATCGCATTTTTCTTAGAGTTAACATAAATCCCGATGTCTTAGTGCAATATGTACTTAGTCCTACATAAACACGAAGG
This sequence comes from Cerastoderma edule, assembly GCA_947846245.1. NCBI lineage: Eukaryota > Metazoa > Mollusca > Bivalvia > Cardiida > Cardiidae > Cerastoderma > Cerastoderma edule. The sequence goes on from OX401414.1 coordinate 6,039,120, forward strand.
GCACGGTTAAAGTAGGCCTTCTATTGCTTTAGTCCATCAAAATTAATGTTAAGGACATTTTTTTACAGTTTTATAACAAATTAATCCTTTCATAGAATTTTCTAAATTTTTGATATGTTATCTCTGATTGTATTGTGAATTCAAAAATAAAAAGAAAATTGCAGGTAGACGTGTTAGTTTTTTTTTTGTAAAATGACAGTTTCCGTGGTAACCGATTGGGGGAAAATGTCAAAATGACCATATCATCTTCAAAGGTAACAAACTGATTTCTGGAAGGTTTATTATCACAAAAAATATGAATTCATACATTCAATACTTTATAATTCAATGTTATTTCAAATTACTACGATCTGAACATTTTTTGTAGTCCAAATCAGTTTTTCTAATTTTTGTATTCGACAAAAAACAATGAAAATTCATAAGTATATTACAAATAAATAAAGATATTTAAAAATTCCTTTCGTAGGATTTTCTTATTTTTCAGTATTTGAAGTAAACTTTAATATTGAAAAACAAAATGCAAAAAAAGATATATGTTTACTATTTGAAAAACATTTATAAAAACGACTAAAATAACTTTAAACTTGAAAAATAGAAACCGGGGGCTTAATATGTATGAGAAATATGTAAGGTTGTAAATAATTTTTAATAGTTTTATGTGATTATTTTTTTAAATAAATTGCATACAGTAATTTTTATCCAAATAAAAACGTTTATGCGACTACTGTGCAAGTACCTCTTCGGTAACAGATTATTATCTCCATTAGGTGCGCATATGAAGTGCGCAGATAAAACTACCGAGAACGTCCTTAGATATATCAATATATGATCATTTGTATTCTGCCCATTCAAAGAAGATAACATAAAAATAGTCCAAATATGTTTGCAATCAAATGAAAAGTGGAAGATCTTCGACTGAGTTGTATATCGACCAAAAATCCAGATAAATCCTTACCTCCGCCCATTAAGTTAGTTAACATGTTCTCTGCATTGGTTGGGTCCACAAATCCGGGATCCGGTTGGGCATGACATCGCATACATAGGCCAACAAGTATTACTACATAAAACATCATTTTTACCTGAAAACAAAAATTGGTTTATTTGATAGCATCGCATAAACAGGCCATTAGGCCAACACGTTTCATAAAATACACAATCGGTTTTTCTGAAACAAAAATTCGTTAATTTGATAGCATCGCATACATAGACCTACAAATATCACCACATACAACATCCTTTTTATCCGAAACAAAAAAAGATCTGTTATTTTTTAAATGTATTGGGTTTAAAATTACCTCAACATTCTTTCTCGATTTTATTGAAATATTGTTGACTCGATGTTAGTCTCATATTGATATGAACTACGAGTATGCATGAGATCAGCTTACGTTTAAGGCGTGTCATCTTTTTGCAGGTGTTTTGCTTTTATAACAGTCGATATGTGTAACTTAACCCATTACCAAACCATAACGACATTTAACTACTTTGTTGCAGACAACTCTGGAAGATATTGTGCGAAAAGGAAAATTGCTCGTGACGAGCAATTTTTCCTTTTCCCACAATGTTTTCTGCCCTATCGGAAGGTTATTTTCCAATTTCATCATATCTTGAAATATCGCCTGCAGTCTCTTTCAAGTTGGGACAGTCGAAATGTTGGCGTTTGGTAAAGGGTTAAACTTGAATAAAATGAGTGATGACCTCCGAATAAAAACTTGGTCACGCCTAATTGCTATGTTCACAATGTTGCAAAGCCCACTGCCGAGCTTACAGAAAGGAAGTTCAGTCCACGATTCGTAGAAATAACCGTTTTAATTTAAGGCTCAATGTTAGATTGAAACAAAATATGCTTCGTACGAACGTGGGTTTTACGCTCGGGCTTCATGTACTATCGAAACAAAGTAATTCCGTCATATAAATGACATTCTTCAATTCTGTTATAAACAACCTTTGATTCTTGCAAACAGAACGTTACTCTTCACGTTCTAAGGTGTATGTACTCAATTTGATTGAATTGGATATACTTATAGACAATTCTGTACAACACCCATTTTCTATCCTAACTCATTTACAAAGCCATCAGTATCCTTTTCATGAGCCGTAATGACACAGGGTTAGCAGCAAAACTGTATTATGAATAGGGTAGTAAATATCGATTGTTTACACGAACACTTTTCAAAGAGTAGTGAGTACCAACAATAAAGGGTTAGGTTCTTTAATAAAGGAGTAGTGAGGGCAAAACGCAATATATCTATACCTCTGAGTACCCATGATATTGGGAAAAGAGAAGCAATAAAAAATATAGTGAGGCAAAGTAGCCATCCATCCTGGTTTTCAAGTTACCACAATAGGTTGTCAGGTTTATATCCTTAAATGCGCATATATGGAGGTTTTATCGCCGACAACATATGGTAAAGAGAGAAAAAACAGAAATGGAAATTCGCTTTTCATCTAGTCCTATGTATGTAAATACCCAAAGAATTGGGTTTAAAGAAGCGAAAAAGGAAGTGAGGGGAATTCGCCATTTATCAGGACCTCAGACATGGTGTTTGTCGACTGCTTATAAAGGTACACCTTTGGCAATCCCTGGCTCATTTTACACTCTTATAAGCGTGTACAGTCGATCCATCTCTATCAGTCAGGAACGACGTGGTCTCGCAAAAAACTGCAGTTTTAAATTACACAAGCCATTCTTTAAGAGAGTAAGGTATGTACTACCGCTTAATACCAGAGAGAAATTATACATTAACCTCCTCAACTAGGCAAAGTGTAGTGTATATAATTCTTCTATATACATTCCGTAGCCCTGTTTATTAGATCCAAAAACAGTGCAAAAATATTTACAGGTGATTATATTTTCAACTGTTAGAATAGACATCTTAAAAGTCATGATGATAGGTTGAATAAAAGATGAATAATGACTAGATAAGTTTATCGAATGGGAGATACATGTACCACATCATCACGAACTCAGATCATATAACTTTCTTTCATAACAAAATCCCATCAATCTGTGTACTGACAAAGGTGGCCGGAACAAGTTTTAATTCCTCTCTTCAAACGTTATTTAAAAAGTGTACAAGTATGAAACACTTCACAAAATAAGATATATACATTGAAAAACTTAAAAATGTGTTACTTTTGATATTTTCTTTATAGTATTTTTCTTTTTCATCATAAATACATGCAACGTCGCGTATCCGCTTAGGATACTGGAAAAGAACCTAATAAGCGTTTGCTTTCGTTCTTATCCATTTCATCTGTGTTGTATTACTTGATATTTATGTATATTGTGTATATTTTTATGAATAAACTATGTTTAAACTTAAAAATATCTCAATACAAGTTTTCGGAGAAGGATACGTTAATATCCTTAGTCCGGTGGATCCATACATATTATATTTGGAGGTCTACTAGTGTATCAATATAAACTTGCACAAACGCCGATTTACTCATGTGTTCATCCCAAGACAAACATCCCCCCGTCGGATTTATCTTATTATCACGAAAAGTACATCGGCAAAGTACAGATTTCCACATATATAACTGCCCATTCCACCACCTTTGTATATTAACAGTTCGAAGTAAATGTTAAACATGCACTTAAACGCCTTTTTAAGAAATACATGGAAGGTGCTCGATTTTGATATCTATTTTTCATATAAGCCATCCATTTTCACAATTCTCTCTACTTGCATTTCGTTTCCTCTCAGATTACTTCAACATTACAGGTATTACATAGATGATGGATTAATAACGAAATGTTTGTGATTGCAAGTCCAAGTAACCCCAAAATAGACTGTACAGATTGGAAACGCCAATTTTTTCAAGTTTTCTTTCAAGTTTTAACCCCTAGAATGCTGATAATTTCCAAAAAATATTTTTTTTGTCGTCTGCTTTCCCAAACCTTATATATCTGCCTAATATTGAAGAGCAAAGATACCCAGAGTAGCAAATAGGTAAGATCACAGGACAGCCGCCTATTTACTTGCCGGCTGGCCTAGAACCAAACTGTTTGTATAAGCATGAAGTCGGTTCCAGCACCATACGGGTAAATCCTTGTCTGTCAGTGCTTTCAGTGATTTGATTCATAAACAATAAGAGAATTAATCGGATTTGAATGTACAATGTGTTTCGAAACTACGTTTTATAATGATAAAAAGAATATAAACATACATGATTGCAATTATTTGGAACAAATATAATGTTGTTAATTCAAACCTAACTACAAAAAGAACAAAGAATAGAACACGTTGTACAAAATATATTGTGTATTGAACATTAAAATAAACCATTGATTCAAATTAAAACGCAGAAAACAAAATAGGAATAAGAGATTATAAGACAAAAAACAATAGTTTTTCAAATGTTTATTTACACCAAATTCATTTTGGATGTGATGTTTTTTAAAACTACGAAATAACCACCACTTTTGACAAAAAGTTTGTTAACATGATTTGTTACCAAAAACCATCCCCATTGTCTACTGAGTGTAACTCGGCGCGAGCTCTGGTTTTATCGTTTCAATTTTAAAACGTGTTTACCAAACACTTCCACATTTTAGGCAATATAGCTAACATTATAGCTTCATGTAAAACATGTTTTTCTAATTAATCTCTCATATTACGATGTTAAAATCAAAACATATTTTTATGTAAATGTTGGTCTGGATCAATTATCGTTTTACCTTAATGACTAAAGGTAATCTATTGAGACAAACGATATACATTTTCGGTTGTATGTACATCCAAATCTTGTATGTCTGGTAACCGATTTCTTCATATAAATTGTTGTCGCTGGTCAGGATAGAGACACGTATGTCAACGTTTGGCAATCACGTTAAAAGACAAAATGTACATATTTCTTTTGTGATTCTTGACAGAAACCATATGGAAGAAAGATGAATACCTCATTATTATAAGATTCATTCATTGAAGACGCTGGTGTCTACGTTTTTTTGGTACCAATGTAACGAAATGATGTTCGTGTAGCAAGATTCTATAAAGTAGTCACTTGGAATCATAATAAGATTCTTCGTTTGGGCTCGAACCTTAGCTCGATATCTTCAGATTCCTATAAAAGAATGTCTTCGAACTGACTAACAATTCGCAATGACTATACCCCAATGCTTGACCGAACTAAGAAGCTAGTTGATTCAATGAAGTTATCTCTCATTATAAAGGTTTCTTGGCTTACCTCGTTTTATCGCTAATTGTAAACAAACAGTATTGTCTTTTCTCTTCCGAAACATCATACACACATCTAATCGCCTCAGTTACTCAGTTACTCTTTTAAGGGGGTATTTAAAGTATTTTTATGTTAATTATCAAGTATTCTAAAATCTACGCAATTGTACTGTGATTGAGGGGTTTTCTGGTCTAAGACTTATAAGAACAAGTAACAATTTTATGAGAGGTAGTATGAAACGGGAATTGTGATTTTAGAATGAAGTTAACCTCGTTAATTTTCGTTAAAATTTGTTTGAAAAACGGTCCCATCAAACTGGTAATGAAGATCACGATATAAAAGCATTATGTAGTGATACATCATTCCCTTTAATAGCCCTTCATTGCTACTACTCGATGAAAAAAAATGTAATAAAAATGACAAATAACAACAGTAAAAATAACTGGGTTACTTACTTATTTGATTGATAACCAATTAAAGATTGAAATCTTTGTTATAAAAACTGGATATGCGAATCTCCTTCACTTCGATTAGATTTTTAAAAAGCGGCTAACAGTTATGTTGTCTGTATTATTTTTTTCTCTAAGACGAAAGGTTGCAATCGTATCTACTCGGCAATCCCCGTAACAAGTCGGTAGATATACCTCGTAGGCAGTACATGAATACACCAGAAATCCTGGGGTAATTCGCCTTATTTCCGGCGGCTAATGCAAAATGCACACAGGCACTAAATATGTATTTAAATACACACAAATTGGTTATTTATCACAATTGAATGCTTTTTTTACCCTTTTCATTAAAGATGATCATATAAAAACATCTTTGTTTCATATTTTGTCAATCGGCTCTTTTCGGCAATCCCCTACTAGTGACGGGGATTGCCGACTTGATGCGATTGGCCCTTCGTTGCTGACCTACTTTCAAAAATGGCTCCCCATTACCTCCGAGGTTGTTTTAAGAAATGGCCGAGGTGTTCCGAATGGAAAGGTTGATGACTTGGGAAAAGTGTCGATCTTATGTTAAATGATTGTTGTTGAGTGGGAGTAATTGATAGTCTTTTTAATCATTAGCCCAACCCTCAACATAACTTACAAGACAGTCTAGCCACTTGATTTAAGAGTTCAAATTAGTAAAAGAAAAATGAAAGGAAACACTCTACTTAAGTTGCCGTTTCAGATGGACAGGGCTTTGTTACACAGAACATACATTTTATTTGACGAATCCATGGTACATTTGAAAATTTTAGCTGGACTTCAACTTCCATCTTTTCGTGTTGACTAGACCATCTAAAGTGTTTCTGTTCGTGATTTCACTGGCACAACATACAATTTAATTACACTCCGCAATTCAGCGTCACTGTTTGACGTCATTTTTTGTCAGAACAAATCTTCTCTCACTGCAAGATAAAAGCTCTAGGTTTTATAAAAGTCCTTATAATGTTTTGAAGTTAAGAGGAAATGGCGTCATGATGATATGTTATTAGAAGCCATTTTGTCGTCTCTCTTGTAACACGTTGAGCGAGATCAACCACGCTTTAATTATGTGGATAATGTTTGAAATGTTAGTATTTTCTGATCTGCTCCGGCTACCGGTGACTACGTTGCTACAGTAACCAATATATCCTGCTAGAATGATGTCTTTGTTTTCTCACGTATAGTATATATTGAAAATAAGTGAATGCATGCATGTACAAAATTTCAAGAGCATATAAATGTCAAATTATGATGGTGGCCTGGGTTGAGATGCTGTTTTTCTATTCCAAGCAATACTTTATGATGACAATGAAAGTCATCAAATTTGCTATGCACCTCAACCTCGCTCTAATTATTGCAACAGTTTTATTTTTGAAAATGAATTGCTTTACTGTCCTTTATTTTGAATAATAAATGGCCAGACCTCAATCAACTTTATAGTTTATGTTATCATTATTATCCATTATGCAAAAACGAGCTACGTCAAGACAGTCCTCATAATTTGGATACAGATTTGGATACAGATAAGATTTAAGGTTGTTTTGGGGATAAATAATCTTGATTTACACAAGATCAGGCTTATCCTCCTAAGGGCGTTATTTGTATTGTAATTCGGTATAAATCTAAGTTATGTTCTTGCATCTAAAGTAGCATTTTGACAAGCCCGTCCGTAAGTCTTATATATAAGGGGACCGTTTTACTAAACATTTGACTCTAAAAATTTGCGTAAGTTCAAAACCACATTCCCTCTTATTTCAAATTTGGGTTAAATAATATTTCAAAGTAATACATCATTCGAATCGTCTCTCCGAGACGCTTCAAATGACGTGTCACATTGCAATAGTATAATTGCATTAAAGATACTTATCAAGGGGCCTCCGTTGTCTAGTGGTTAGAGTACAGAACTTAAAACCACATGGCCCCTCTCAGCGTGGGTTCAAATCCTGAGAGGGATATGGATTTTCGTGAGAGGGAGTCTCTCGACTGACTTACGGAATGCCGATGGTTCTATTCGCATTGACCAGCCCTTATGGGCAGTTGAGTACGGGGTCTTCCCCCATCATTAAGAATCGGGCACCGCTACATAACTGAAATAATGTTGATGTGATGTAAAACCCATATAAAAAAATAATTAAGATACTTATCATGTTGATCAGTTTTGACCTTCTTTAGTAAAACGTTATCACGGCCTCTGAGGATTTAGACTAAGATATTTAGGCGCGTTTTCACTTGACATCGCACGTAGCCATTAAAACTTTACCTCTCAACGCATTATGGCCTAACGCCAGATGTTTGCCCTTTGCAGCAGACAACTTTCAAAAAGCCTTGTGGCAAATGGAGAAATTGGTTATCACAAGCAATTTGTCCTTTTGCCACAATGCTTTTTCAATCTATTCACATATCCAAACAGCAGACTTGAAAGGTTTTTCAAATGTTAACAAAGCTTTTATAAGGTCGACTGTTTCAAGTAAAAAAAATGTCGTCTGCTTTAAGTAAAAAAATGTCGTCTGCAGGTGGTAAAGAGTAAATATGATAATTGATCTAAAAAAAATAGCTATTAAAACATCGTTCATTACGGATGTCATTTTCTTGTCTTTGTTTGTCTTTAATGTGTTTTGTAATTTATATTAAGTATAAATGATCGAATAATCATCATTATTGATATCCTTCATAAAACAGTGTTGAAACACACGGTAATTACGTAGTTTTGTCATTCTCGATGGGAACATGAAATGCTGCGAAAACTGCGGCTTACCCTTAAAATACTGGGTTTTGTCGTCTGCTTTTAAACCATGAATATCTGATTAATTTTGACAAGGAAAGATACTCAGAGTAGCAAACAGGTTAGATCACAGGCCAGCCGCCTGGTCAAAACCTGTTTGCATCAAAATGAAGTCGCTTCCAGCACTATAAGGATTAAGGACGAAAAATATTTGTTTAAGGAAAAAAGAAGTACATACTTTGTGTCACTGGAGCATAATAGAAAGCAAAAAGGTACACGTTGAAAGGATGTTCAGCAGTCATGTTTGCTGATTACCAAACATAGAAATGCGATTAAATGATTCAAACAATACCTGCCACTTTTTAAAAAAAGTCGTAAGGACATATTTAATTTTCTTGAATTGATAAAACGTGTGTTTCGTTTTTTTTTCTTAAAAAAAAGAAAAAATCATTCGTACCTTACTGTACTTGAATGAATTCGATTGATGAAAAGTTTTAGAATTGCTGTTTGACACACCCTATTATTGTCACGTGATAAGAATAGAGAATGGTTTTGTGGTTTGATTCAAAGATTGTTACACCGAGCTCGATATGAATGCAAAACAAAAAATAACATGTTATCCTTTCCTAAATAAAAAAAAAGTGAAATAGTTTCCTTCCGTTGCGTGATAAGTGTTTTTTTTTTTTATCATTAACCAACAGTTTTCTTGCGGGTTAAGGTGCAAATTCTCATTTAGTTTAAGTACCAGATCTAGATCTAGTTTCTAAATCTCTGTTGTCATTGTGTTGATCCGTAGAAAACGATTTTAATTTTAGATGATCAAAGTTCCAACCTGTGAGAGATACTCTTTTCATATTACATCATGAGTACAGTTGTACAAGAAATTCCGTGCAGTTACGTCACACTCTATTTACTCCTATATTTTAATTCAAGAACATTCGTTAGAGAAGAATTCAGCGATACACCTAGATCTAGTCTAACTTAGATATATGGCAGACTATCTTTATCGCTGAATTCTTCTTTAACACAAGTTCATTATAATATTAGAGTAAGCAGTGTATGGCGTTACTGCACGGAATTCCTTGCAAGGCTATATATACAATGGCATTTTACTTTACTAACGTTAATTAATACAAACATAAACAAACTATTTTGATTCATGTAAATGATATTTAACTCTACATCTAACTTGACAGGGGCGATTCGACCCGTTAGTTTAATAGCGCCGGTGTAAATGTTAAACAGCAAAATGTTGACAACTGATGGGCTTAACACTTGTAGTGCTGGAACCGTCTTCATGCTTATGCAAACAGGTTAGATTACAGGCCAGCCGCCAAGTAATTGGCGGCTGGCCTGTGATCTAACCTGTTTGCTACTCGGAGTTCCTTTATTCATCAGAATAAAGCACATATTTTAGGTTTTGGAAGGCAGAGGAAACATTAATATATTTTTAGTAAATTACCCAGCATTCTAAGGGTTAAACAGCAAAGATGTTGACAATGTTTCGGCTTAAGGAGACGCCTTCTGCACACGAAATATTGTCCGTAATTTTTCTCTTCTCTCAGTAGTTGCATTATTACAGGTGCTAGTTATCAGATGTGAGGGAATTTGAAAAGTTAGAAAGTAATTTCTTAAAAACTGTTCAACAGCTGCAATGTTATACTATATGCACCGAAGAATAGTCGCTGGAAACAAAGTTAGATGGTTTTTAGTTCTCTAATGTGTGCATACAGTGAATTAGTATGTACTCTAATCCAAAAGCACAACATCGCCTTTGAGATCTTCTGCATACACAACGGTGCTTACTTGTATGGATTGACGCTTTCTGAATTCGTAATGTTTCAATTTTTATTGTATATCAAACAACAATACAACAACTGTCTTCTTTCAACGACATTTTATTTTGACTGGAAACCTTTCTTTTTTGTAAAAAATGACCTTTAACGTTAGTTTATAAGCATGATCTATAGTAGATTTATACGAATATTTCCATAATCAGCAAATCAGACAAACGCTTTTTTGTTGGTAATTATAATAATTGTCTGAATAAGACAGTACTTAAAACTACTTACAATAAAGTGTTCAAACATTATTTATTGGGGTGCAATTTTTACTTGACCGTTGCAATCACTTTTAGTTTTAACGTCGATAGGAACTGCACGTTATTTCGGACACGAAACAAATTAAGAAAGGAACATGGGATGTTTTACAAAAAATGATGCTGAAGTCGAGTGTTTTATACATTTATGGTACGTTCCATCATGCCAAACCCCTAAAAATAGACACGGCGCTCACGTAAAAGTATAAGATGATAAATTACTTCAGTTTCGCCTTACACGTAATGGTTTTGTAAATCTGGCATCATCCATTCGTTACAATTTACTAGCTTATGTTATGTATACATGACGAAAGGTAATGCTAATGACCTACGGGTTGATAGCTTAATTGTACATATATCAGTAACATCGCTGGCTTTTGTAATATTTGTATATATCAACGTGTATGTAGGCGTTTACTAAACTTGCATTTTCGTGCAGGGATGGTGCATTTGGGTGGTATGAATAAGTCACGAATCTTACACATGTATCGTTTTCCTTTGCCATTTTCAAGGAATAGACTGTAGCCATTTCAAACTACTGTTGCATATGTAAGTCGAAGATACATGTATATGCATGGAAACTATTCTGAACTTTTCTACATCGAAAGGCAAGGGATGGCTAAAATTCGAGTTGGCAATGTTATTATCGTTTGTTATTCACGTTTCCCAACCAACGATTCTAAAGAACTGACTTTTATACTTTTGAAAGTCTTGTAAGGCAACTCATAGCATATATTTTGTATAAGTTTTAACAAACACCAAAAGAACAATGAACCGTTTCGAGTTCTATCAAGCATATGCCTATATCACAGCAATGCCTATTGTACATAAAAAAGCAGCGTTTTTCACATCATGGATATGCAAGTAAAATTGATGTATTTTAACTACAAACACAGTATAAAATTTGGCATGGCTTGAGTATAGATTAAAATCATTGTAAATTGGTAACGTTATTTAGGATTTCATGAGAGGAAATCTTCGGACTGACTTTCGAAATGCCGATGGTCCTTCCGGATTGACCAGCCCTTACTGACAGTTTATTCCGTGATCTTCCTCAAGCAATACGTATCAGACAACGTAATAAAGTTGTAATAATGTTGAAACAATGTTAAATCCATATAGAATAAATTATAGACACGCTGTTTGTTGAATGGAATTTACCGACTGTTTTCCGTAGAGACAATAATAGTAACTCTTTTTTCGTTAAATCGTGGTTTATATTTACGTATTCTACACGTGCCGTAAAGATAAACGTCCTTAACAATAAACGTAATTTCCCTTTAAAACATAATAATAGATGTTTTCAAATAATGGAAGACGATACAAACATTTACGTTTAGTTAACATTAAGCAACAATTGAATAAACAAAGCATACCTTATTTCTTGGATTTCATCAAAAAAATATATTCTTAAAATTCGAGACGTCGAATTGTCCCGATCGCCTCTCCGTTCGAAACTCCTTTGTTAAATTACAACTCGTGAATGTCCCCAGAATTACGTGGCCGTAAGCTATAAAACTCTCTCTGCCCAAGGCGTAGTTAAATAATGCGTAACCAACCTTTGAAAAAATTAAAACCAACGAGGTACGCTGATGGGGAAAAAGCGCGCTTAATACATTTGCGTAAAGCGCGGGCTAAGACGTATTGCCTAAGCTCGGGCAAGTGTGACGTAGAACTTTCAGATTTGAATAGTGTTCTCAATTGCTTTGTATTTAGAGTACAGAACTTGGAATTACATGGCCCTTCTCCGCATGGGTTTGGGTCTTGGTGACGGCATTTGTATTTTCATGAAAGACGGTCTCTTGACTGATTTTACCGAGTGCCAATGGTTCGTCCCGACTTGATTATCTCTTATTGGCAGTTAGTATGGGGGTCCTCCTCCAGCATTAACAGTCGGGCATTGTAACATAACGGACACAATTGTGATGCGATGTAAAATTCGAATGAATAGGAAAAATAGATTCGAATAATTTAGAGGACACTGAACATTTGTTGTTAACAGCGATTCACATCGGTAGAGTTTCATACTACTAAATTATGCATCTTTATTTCGACCAATTGACATAACATCAGTCGTATTTCCAAACTGGATATTTTGGGCACTACTTTGGAGGTGTAATGTTACGTATGTACCGGTATGTAATATCAATTAATTCATTTTTACTAGATGTATTTAACAATAAATTTAATTTGTCTGAAGGAAAGCCCCTTATACAAATCCTTGTATACCGTCGATACAGAATACAACTACGAATACAAGTACTTTATACAGACGTAAACATACAAAGTTTCTTGTCATTACAATTTTCAAACATACACACTGACACCATAAGGTCAATGAGATCAAATGAATGAGATCTAATGAATGAGATCTAATGAATGAGATCAAATGAATGAGATCTAATGAATGAGATCAAATGAATGAGACCAAATGAATGAGATCTAATGAATGAGATCAAATGAATGAGATCAAATGAATGAGATCAAATGAATGAGATCTAATGATTCATCACGGCCAAACTTAAGGTAAGATTTATCTCAAATAGAATACTTAGGTATTGAAATGCACATACTGGGAGCACACGAACCATACCATTACCATGAGATCGGTTATAACTAGATAAATGTCAAATGAATGAAGGGTGTCACTAATGAGCCCTTGCCTAGTACTGGTTGGTCAAGCAAAGCCGTCACATAACTGAAATCATGTTAATACGGCGTTAAACACCATACAAACACATAAAAGGGGACGTCATGTTGGCGTTGGCAAAGTTTAAGACGTGATAAGAACATTGCCTACCTTTTCTTTTTTTGGCCCCAAAAGAACGTACCATGTGTCACGAAATGACAAACACAACGCTGGTAGAGCTCAGGGGCCCGTTTTACTAAACAGTTTACGCTTAAGATTTGCGTAAGTCTAAAACAACAAGTCCTTTTAATTCAATATTGGGCGAAGCAATATTGCAAAGTAACACATCATTGGAATCGTCTCTCCGAGACGCTTCCAATGACGTGTCACATTGCAATATTGTACTTTCATTGAAGATATTATCCATGTTAATCATGACTTACGCAAACATTTCCCGTAAGTTGTTTAGTAAAACGGTACCCTGGTGTACTTATAACATGACGCTTTTTGATTGCTTTTCTGTAAGGAAAGGACTCGTTTTATCCGATAACGACTGACTTATTGTATAAAGTGCGTTTTTTTCTAAACCCTTTCTCTTACTTGAACACATCCCAAAAAGGTTACAGCAAGAGGATTTTAAAGCCATTTCGACAAAAAGAAGCAATATTAATTTTGTTTTTTTCACATTTTTTTTTCAACAATAGTGTGCATTCTATATTATTACTCATGCTGTTTTACGTTTCATGTAAGCGTTAATACCATGCATCTACAAAGACTATTGTGTCAACTTCGAAACATCACTAAGGGTTGGCTGACGTTTTTTTCCCAACGTTACGTCTGACTGATTATCTAACGAACGCGTGATCTGGCGTAGACACGACGTCGATAGCGTCAACAAAACTGATACAAAAACACTGAGTAATGTGGCGGCTTGAGGTTTGCAATATCATTACCACGCCCATGACTTAATAATGGTGGTGCAAACCAATGTGCGTGGGGTTTTTGCTTTGTTTTGTTTTAAATGGTGTTTTAACAAGAAATGAACGTAAGGGTTCAAATTGATTTAAGGGGTTGGTACAGAACATTTCTTTGTATTTTTTTCCTATATTTCCGATACGTTATTTTGGTAAAATGGTTGTTTTAAGTTGTTTTCAACACTGAGTAATGTGCCGACTTGAGGTTTGCAAAATCACTACCACGTCCACAGCGTAATAATGGCGGTTCAAGCCAATATTGTTTGGGGTTTTGCTATGTCGTTCTGTTTGTTATTGTGTTTTTACAAGAATTAAACGTATGGGTTTAAATCCATTTACGGAGTTGGTACAGAATACTTCCTTGTCGTCAATTCCTATTTTTTTATTGGTCATTTTTGTTTAAAATGGTGTTCAAAGTTATTTTCAACACTGAGTAATGTGACTGCTTGATGTTTTATAATTCATCACCACGAAGTCGTGTGGGATTTCTCCTGTTGTTTTATCTTTTAAGTGTTTTAAAGTTGTTTTCAACATTGAGTAATGTGACTGCTTGATGTTTTATAAATCATCACCACGAAGTCGAGAGGGATTTCTCCTGTTGTTTTGTTTTTAAGTGTTTTAGAATTGTTTTCAACACTGAGTAATGTGATTTTATAAATCATTTACCACGAAGCCGTGAGGGATTTCTCCTGTTGTTTTGTTTTTAAGTGTTTTAGAGTTGTTTTCAACACTGAGTAATGTGACTGCTTGATGTTTTATAAATCATCACCACGAAGTCGTGAGGGATTTCTCCTGTTGTTTTGTATTTAAGCGTTTTAAAGTTGTTTTCAACACTGAGTAATGTGACTGCTTGATGTTTTATAAATCATCACCACGAAGTCGTGAGGGATTTCTCCTGTTGTTTTGTTTCTAAGCGTTTTAAAGTTGTTTTCAACACTGAATAATGTGACTGCTTGATGTTTTATAAATCATCACCACGAAGTCGTGAGGGATTTCTCCTGTTGTTTTGTTTTTAAGTGTTTTAAAGTTGTTTTCAACACTGAGTAATGTGACTGCTTGATGTTTTATAAATCATCACCACGAAGCCGTGAGGGATTTCTCCTGTTGTTTTGTTTTTAAGTGTTTTAAAGTTGTTTTCAACACTGAGTAATGTGACTGCTTGATGTTTTATAAATCATCACGACGAAGTCGTGAGGGATTTCTCCTGTTGTTTTGTTTTTAAGTGTTTTAAAGTTGTTTTCAACACTGAGTAATGTGACTGCTTGATGTTTTATAAATCATCACCACGAAGCCGTGAGGGATTTCTCCTGTCTTTTTGTTTTTAAGTGTTTTAGAGTTGTTTTCAACACTGAGTAATGTGACTGCTTGATGTTTTATAAATCATTTACCACGAAGCCGTGAGGGATTTCTCCTGTTGTTTTGTTTTTAAGTGTTTTAGAGTTGTTTTCAACACTGAGTAATGTGACTGCTTGATGTTTTATAAATCATTTACCACGAAGACGTGAGGGATTTCTCCTGTTTTTTTGTTTTTAAGTGTTTTAGAGTTGTTTTCAACACTGAGTAATGTGACTTTATAAAGCATTTACCACGAAGCCGTGAGGGATTTCTCCTGTTGTTTTGTTTTTAAGTGTTTTAGAGTTGTTTTCAACATTGAGTAATGTGACTGCTTGATGTTTTATAAATCATCACCACGAAGCCGTGAGGGATTTCTCCTGTTGTTTTGTTTTTAAGTGTTTTAAAGTTGTTTTCAACACTGAGTAATGTGACTGCTTGATGTTTTATAAATCATCACCACGAAGTCGTGTGGGATTTCTCCAGTTGTTTTGTTTTAAAGTGTTTTAAAGTTTGAGGTTTGCAAAATCATGACTACACCCACAGCGTAATAATGGTGGTGCAAGCTTTTGTCGTATTTGATTTTTGTTGTGTTGTTTTGTTTGTAATGGTGTTTAAACAGGAATTGAACGTATGGGTTCAAATCCGTTTACGCGGTTTGTACAGAACATTAAAAATGTATATGTTTACCTCCAAAGATAACAAAATAAATGTTTTCTTTGGTTTCTTTATATATAGATATATATTCTCTATAACTACTTCTTGTAACAACCACTATATGTTTGTCACGTTGACATCAAATTGTACTTAATATTTGTTATAGATTAAGTAATTTGTACAAGTCTAAATAAAAGTCTGTTATGTTCTGTTTTGTTCCGTGTAGGGTTTTAGCTATGTCGCTCTGTTTGTTATGGTGTTTTAACATGATTTGAAGGCAAAGATTCGATTGTTGATACATCGCGCATGTGTTTAGGGTCATACGCCAAGTTTCATAGCTCTTGTTTTGAATTTTATCAAATGATGTGGCCTTTTGTACCGAAAATTTGAGTTAAAGTTGTATGTGCAAGTTTTTATCTCAACAATTTTTATAAGGAATTATTTGAATTTTGGCATCTAATTCAGAGTCTTTTATACGGTCCTTGACCAGGTTCTATATTTCTTCTTTTGACTTAAAGCAAATCATGCAATTAATGTCCTAGAAAATATTGGTTAAGTTTTTACATGTTATAAGTTTCTATATCAAAAATTGCATGAGTGATCGGATTGAATTGAAACACATATGTGTTTGGGATCATGATCTGAAATCACTGTCAAAATCCCGAAACTCGTTTTCATTTTGAGTAATTTTTGGCCTTACTTCTACTTAAAAAACCTTGGTATAGGTTTGCAAGAAATCTTTTTTCATAATTTCCAATTGCCATAAGGGAGTGGATTCAAACTTTGCGCATTGACTTAGAGTCATACTGTCAGGTTACTGCCCAAATGGAACAACCTTGCTATTGATTTGATTCAAATTAGCGTCTTCTTAGAAAATCTTGGTTAAAGTTGTGGTGCATCCTCATATTTTAGAAACAAATATCCTTTTAGTGACCTCTACCTCTCTCAGGCATTATTGAATAGTTGATCA
The DNA here is from genome assembly GCA_947846245.1 of Cerastoderma edule. Lineage (NCBI taxonomy): Eukaryota > Metazoa > Mollusca > Bivalvia > Cardiida > Cardiidae > Cerastoderma > Cerastoderma edule. Next base: position 6,056,159 of record OX401414.1, read on the forward strand.
TGCTGTCTCATGGACAGCTTTTGTTATAAAACAACGTATCCCCTTTTTACATGTGCCAGTCGTTTGTGTACGCGTGTGAACGCTGTTTTGTCTTGTTCTTGTTATTTATTGTAATGAATACATAACTGGTGTTTGAATTTATGATTTTATTTTCGTCATTATCTCATTACTAACAAAGTACTTTGTAACCTTTTTGACCGCTTTTATATGACAACTTCTGATATAGCCGACGTGTCGTTTATTAGTACTCCTATTCCCCTATAATGAAATTTTGGACTGATCCAAGTTGAAAGTAAAACCTGATGACATTTTTTTATCACACATATTTGATTTTTTTCTTTTTTTGAGAAATTAATTATAGAAACCAACGTGATAAGAGGATAAATTGCTCACCATGAGCAATTTATCCTTTTGCCACAGCGGTTTCTTTAGTATTTGCTATAGACGTAGCGATTAGGTATGCTGGGTTGAGGGTCGAACATTTAATGTATCGTGAAGTGTTCTTCAGCTTAAGCTGATGATTTAAACGAATGCCAAAAATGTTTGTGTTTCCTTTTCTTACGGCTTTATCGTTATACCAATGGAATATTGTCTTACCTGTGTTAGCCTTAAATGGCATTTGGGAAGGTTTCTTTCCTTGAAACCAAAGATATATGCTGATTCAAAAGCAGATATGATTGGAAACCATTTTCATTATAATATTCGATGAAAACCATTGTCGCCAACGAACACAATTCACCGCTGAATCATCGGTGCTTAGTTTTTTTTACGGTTTTTAGCTCGAAGAATAAGGAGAGTTATATGTTTAATACTCATCGGGGCGTCGGTCTCGACATCACACCAAGATTTAGTTTTTACAAACAAGTTTGTATCTCATGAATTTCTATGTAAAAAGGGTTGATACGTCACACATGTGTTCAGGGTCATACTATAAGGTCCTGACCAAGTTGGTTTCATATCTCTTGATTTGAATTCAAGCAAATTCTGCGGATTTTTGTAATTAGAAAATATTGTTTGAATCTCATGGATTTCTCTATGAAACAGGTTGATACTTCACGCCAGTTTTTAGGGTCATAGTAAAGGTAATCGACACATTTCTCTTACATGTAAACGTCTTTGTTCACAGATATGAAATTCGGAAGTCAAAAATCAATTTCCTTAAAACTGCACATCAGCTGTATTGGTATGTGATAGGCATTGAAGGATGTTCATTGGAAGCAAACGTAATGCTATTTAATTCTGTTAAGTGTGTAAACAGTGAATTAGCATTGTTTAGTTCAAAAACGTGACGTCCTTTTTCGACAACTACCAAATGTAAACTGCCTTTATAATTTTGGATCCCGTGAACAATCACCTTTTAGTATTCATATTGTTAAGGTAGAACAAAGGAGTATTTAAAGAGCTTAATCCTTTACTTCACAAAACATCATTTTGCCGAATTTGCTGCAGAAAACGCCAGAAATCAATGTAAAAAAGAAAAACATCCTTAATAAGATATCTATCCTTTTATCACAATGACTTCATTCCAATGTCATTTAGAACATGTTTTTTTCAAGTTATGTTTGGTGGTTTGTTGCTTGTTTCATTTTCGTCAAGTCGACAAGTCCAATACTTGTAAGGTGCAAATTGTGTAAGTGGTGGTTAGTTAGACTGTGCAACTACTGCGATTGCTTATTGCACGTTTACAGTGTTAGCAGTTGTGGTCTCACACGAAACACGCCCATTTATGGTAAATATCGACGCCTTATTCTCAGAACAAAGTGCATTTATAAAACGTTACTGGTCGTCGGAAAAAGCGGAGAGTGGTTGGTATTTCCGTGACCTGAGAATTTAATGTCCCACCTTTCCTATGAAAGTCCACGTTTAGTAGTTGAATGTATATGGGAAGTGTTGAACATCATTTAGAATCATTTTATTTGGCCAATCACTTCGTTGTGATAAAACTGTGTTTTATTAATCAAATTAAGTGACAAGATATTGAATTTAACATTTTCATATGAAAATGAAAGTACAACAAAAGTAGTATTGCAAGAAGAAAGAAGGTTGACTTCCATATAAAATCAGAGGTGTTTTCATTGGATGAACCAGGTGAGTTCATCTTGGTGTCAATGCATCATCACCACAGAAGTATTCCCTCATTGGGTCTATTCCGGAAAATTCCGAAATTTTGTTCATGTTATTTTCATGTGTTACTAGCCTCAAAAGGAAAAGGTTATTTTATTATAGCGTCACCCCTATTGAAAGAAATAACCAGTCAGTTTTGGCTTATGAGACACTTTTCACTTATTATACCAAGTACCTCCTAACTTCTATCACTATAGACGCCTAGCGGATATTAGTTGTTAACCATTAAATTTAACTAGCTCGCGGCTTACGAACCGGCCATTTCGAAACTGTGTTGGAGCCTCCGTGATGTAGTGGTAAGAGTATAGAACCTGAATTCACATGGCTCCACAAATCGTCGTCAGTACTGGTTTCGTTTCCAGGAAGCAGTCATCGAGCGTGGATTTAATAAGCATCGAACTTCCGTCACAATAGTTGTGAAATACATCAATTAAAACTTTAAACACCTCAACAAAACCCACATAAAGAAAAACATCATGTCGCATTGTTTTTGATATGTATCGCACTTTATTGTTAATACATTGTAACTAATATTTATACTTTTGAAATCTTTCTTACAACTCCCTAAATGTAAGCTTTGCTTTTGTCACATTGATTTCTACCCATTCTCATAAAAGTTTCATTTCATTTGTTTTTTTCGAGTCGTCCATTGTTGTTTTCTATTTGGACCTGTCTCAAATTGATATACCAGGGAATACACTTAAGGGTGAGGAAGAGACACAATCAGTCTCTGGACAAGTTCTGTATTGTGCCTAATTATTTCTCATCAAGACACGTCGAAAGCTATATATCTGTCTACAGTAAAGACTCCATCATTGTTTGAAATCTATAGTGACGAATTGCGGTCGAGCGAAGCCGCTCTCTCTTTAAACAGTCCTGAACAAGTCGTATATGCATTGCAAGTCCAGATGCCAAGATAATGATAAGAGACTAAGATTCCTCTAGCTAACTTCTTTATTGTTTCTCTTAACCCTTTATTGTTAGTACTCGTGGGAACTGTGGTCCAGTGGTTGGGCGTTTGCTTCGTTGAGGGTCCCGAGTTCGTATCCCGGCCGGATTATGGGAATTTTCCTGAGCAGGAAATGCATCCCACATTGCTCCTCTCCACCCAGGTGTTTAAATAGGTACCTGTGAGGGAATAAACCAATGTGCCGTGGCTGCATTTGCGCCATATGTTAACGGGCGGTTTATCACCCAGTGATCGGAGAGGTAATTGTAAGAGTCGCCTGAATATGCCTAGCATAAATATGAGACTATAAACCACTACCTTTACTCGTCAGAGTTGTCTCACTGAGACAAATCTGATGGGAACCTTCGAAATAGATTGTGATTTTTTTACCAAATAAATAAATATATATTGGTTGTTAAAGATTCTAAAACGCTATTTTATCTAGATGAATGTTGGTCTGCTCTGTTGAACCGCCGCCTCCAACATATGCTTACATGGACTGTGTCTTCTCTATCTTTGATGTGTTTGTTTGTTTGTTTGTTTAGAAAGCCGTTTCAGTAATTCTTATTTAGCGTCCTACATGGATTTACCAGTAATTGGCCAGAACTATTTAGTCTCGTCTCTCAGATTGTGTACCTTTCACTTATGAGTATGTGCTTGTTATCTTTAAAAGACATTCGTTTTAACCTCCTCGAAACATGTTCTTTTCTTCAATACGGGCTGTCTGAAACAAAACGTTTGACTCTGTAGAATCGTATTGCATTGCATTCGATCTTTATGAAAGAAACCTCTAGGGACCTGCGTTGCCCAGTGGTTAATGTGGCGGACTTCTTATCTCTTAATCGATTAGTAAAGTGTTAATTAGCAAATTAACATCGACAAATTGCAAAAATACAATGACGACATTACGTCTTCCGATCGGTTATTGAGCGACATCGTGACATGGCTGGGGTTTTAGAAAAGGGGGGGAATGTCCTTTGCTCTTTAACACGCAAAATTTGAAAGGTTGTCTAACTGATACTAGGGTATCGGTACTCGTTGAATTCAATTAATCACGGGGGATATACTTACCAATTTACCGATATCACAACATACCAAATCTCGAATCTTACAAGCGCAAAGTGTGATGTAATGGTCTTTTTCTTTCGGATATATATCATAATCGTCGTGACATGATTCATGAATACATATGATTTGATAATGACAAGTTGGCAGGGGAACCCGGCTTTTATCTATCTAGACATCTGGCCATTTGACGAAAATCTTATGGCGTGACATCTCAAGTTTTAAACACACAAAACGCATAGATTATAAGAAAATTCCTTCTTTGAGACTTTCGAGACCACCGTTGGGTGAACTGACAGAGATTGTATTGTTGAGATAACTTAACTTCTTTTAAAAAACCGTGTTCGAGTTCCAAACATCCGAACAGCTGTACCTAGACCAGTGCCGACTTACACCGGACTTGTAGGCGACAGTCGTGCAGTTTAAGAAGGTCCCGGGTTCGATTCTTGTAATCGGAGATGTGAAAATTTAAACGGATCGACCCGCAAATGGGCGTGGGTGTTTGTTGAGTATCCAGGAAGCAATCACAGAGAGTGATTTAATAAGCATCAAGCTTCCTTCAAAACCATTGTAAAATTTATGAATTTAAACTTAACGTATACCAGATTTCTGACCAAGCAACGCAAACCTGCATTTAAGTGTTCGATAGACAGCACTATGTGCAAATGGTTTTCTTCTCGTAGAGTGTGTACTGTACGTAACAAACCTTAAAATGGTGTTTTAAACAATCTCCGTTGATTTTAACTATCAATTTCTTTGACAGCATTTGACATTTAACGAACTTACGGAATGGCGACGGTTCTTTCCGGCTTGACCAGTCTTTATTTACAGTTGAGTATGGGGTCTTGTTCGATCATTTAGACTCGGGCATCGCAACATAACGGAAATAATATTGACGCGATGAAAAACCCTTTGTTACATAAATAAACTATGAATCACTTTGAAGGGTTGAAGTGCACCTCGCAAACGCAATGGTTGATCGGTGTCTGGATCGTTTTCCATCGATCTTGCCGAGATTGATCGTGTCTCTCACTTGATTTATCTCCCTTGCGGCGTGACTTAAATACCCAAATATGCAACTGCACCGAATTATGTAAATACATCTCTAATTAGTATTAAGATAGGAAAACTCGTGGTATCGAAGAACGTTCGATGACAGTTTAAGCAACCATTTTTAAACTGAAGGAAAGATCTGAAAGCCCGATTACGGTGCTTAAACCTTAGATCCAAAAACATAGATTTTCAAAATGCATTGTTGCAATAGGAGAAATGGCTTGTAATAAGCAATTTCTCCTTTTGCCACAATACTTTTTCAATCTATTCACACATCACAACAGTAGACCTGAAAGTTTTTTCACATGTTTACAACACTTTTCTAAAGTCGTCTGCTTCAAGTTAAAGTTTCGTCTGCAGGTGATAAAGATCTAAGTCATTAGAGGCTACATTCACATTCATCAACCAGTTTAAGCTTGTTATGTCAACGTACCACCATAAACGGGCATATTTGAGTGTTGCCGCAATTAGCTGTGGTAAATATTCTATATATGAAGAAATAACAGACGGCATCTATACGCTATACATTTAGATAGATCGTCTTAAAACTTCTACTGACAAGATAAATGCGCCTAACACGGCCCTTTAAGGTAAAGTGTATTAAAATTTCTACTGACTAAATAAATGAACGATTAACTTAATATTAACCTCATTTGTATACATGATTATGTATTTATACATGATATTCTTGTCATAGAAAGTGAGTTGTAGGCCATTTTGACCGGATGTAACGAATTGGGTTATGATAATCATCAATCGTATCTACTCGGCAATCCCCGTAACAAGTCGGAAGATATACCTCGTAGGCAGTACATGAATACACCAGAAATCCTGGGGTAATTCGCCTTATTTCCGGCGGATAACGCAAAATGCACACAGGCACTAAATATGTATTTAAATACACACGAATTGGTCATAATTCACAATTGAATGGTTTTTTTTACCCTTTTCATTAAAGATTACCATATCAACACATCTTTGTTTCATATTTTCTCAATCGGCTCTTTTCGGCAATGCCGGAGATTTCCGAGTAGATACGATTGCAAACGGACATGCCCTTCGTTGCTGACCTACTTTCAAAAATGGCTCCCCATTACCTCCGAGGTTATTTTAAGAAATGGCCGAGGTGTTCCGAATGGATAATCATTTGATTAAAATGTGTACATGTGCCACTATAATGAACGAAATATTTAGAAAATGACTTATGAACATGGGGGCCGTATGTAACGAATTGCGTTATGAATCTTATTTGATCAAAATTTGTGCATATGTCGCTAGAATAAACGATATTTAAAGAGACTTATAGGCACATTGGACCGGGTGTGACGAATGTTGTTATGGTATTCATTTGATTAAAAGTTGTACACATGTCACTATAATAAATACAATTAGCATTTCCCGTGTCGTATTTGCTAGGAATGAAACAATCGTGACCGGAATGTGAAAAACGATGGTTTCATTAAACCTTAGTATATTGCGTAAAAATCCAATTAGTCCAAAATTATCTTTATACTGGACGCAAGTCTTTAAGAACGCTCCTATAGCTCTCTGAATGACATGCCTGTACTGGTATATGTCGTTTGTTGCCTTATACACCAAGATACTGTACGCTTTTATTATGGTCGCTTAAAACAGAATATTTTGCCGAGTGTTACTATATCAAACGAGTGTTACTTGTAAAGGATTCTATTGTAACGTGTATCGGGTCCCTCTCGGAGTAAAGCCATCGTTGGTCACCCATCCAGGTACTAACCGTGATGTACATTGCTTTACTTCGGATGAAAGCCAACCACTCTACCGAATCTCCCATGAAAGCCGACTTCTACATCGAGACTGTAGAAGTAGTACTTATACATAAACCCTATAACTGTCACATTTCTACCACCTTTCTCTTGACTCCGTCCCGAAGTCACTAATGTCATAAAGACATACATGGGCAGTTTCCATCTTTTTACAATTCAAGAAGGTACTACTGCCACTATTAACACTGCCTCAAAGCAGAAACAATGATCGAGAACCTGTGACGAACTACTAAGGGTACGGGAAAGATGGTGATATCAAACAAATCCCACCGCTGCCACCAATTTTGTGAAGTGTACCGGGTCCCTCTCGGAGTAGAGCCACCGTGGGTCACCCATCCAGGTACTTACCGCGATGTTCGTTGCTTAACTTCGAGAGCAAATCAACCACTCTACCGAATCACCCATAAACGCCGGCTTTTACGGCGAGACTGTAGAAGTAGTTATACTTAAACCATATTACCATCACACTATCTTTAATGGTTATGCTCTCATGTCGACATATGGTAATTAAATTGGCAAAATACATAAAAACAGCACTGGGTTCTCGTCAAATACCTTTAACTGTTTATAATCATACACAACAATCGTATTTTTCTTTTTCATAATTTCTTCACACTTTCATATCAAATATTGATTCTCGTATTCGATATAACCTTCCTTAGAAACCATATGGTATTATGTTTTGTACAAACTATTTAAAATGCGAACATTTACCATGTTTTGGTCTGTTCTGTAACAGTGGTCGCTTAAAATACTTAAAAGCGATTCAGTCTTTCGTGTATTGTGAAGTAAAACCCTTCAATAAGAGACTTCATGTCTTATGAAAGATTTAACAAATGATAGACTAATACGTACGCTAGACTCGTTTTTTTTTAGGAAGCCATTGCTGTACTTTCGAAGTATACGAGAATTTATTAATAACAAACTTATCTTTCAAAGGCGTCTATTAGTATAAAACCGCCCATGTAAGTCAATCATAATACATGCAAACAATTATTGTCATCAGTGTTAAAATGTTTCTTTCGTAGACAGCTTTAATGGTTTACAGAAAATGAGAACCAATAACCAATATGGAAGTATGTCGTTACTATGAAAGCCGAAATGTGCTAATTAACAAATGTGATGAAACGTGTGTGTGTGGTGTTTAACGCCGTATCAACAATCTTTCAGTTATGTAACGGCTTTCCTGGATCGGACAGTACCCGGCTGAAGAAACTTGTACATAAAAAGTGCATATCTGAAAAACTGTACTACAGCAGAACTGTTAATTGAGATATACTGAACAAACGCCATTGGACGTAGATTGAATTCGTATATAAGTATTAGGAGCCAGTAAACAATGTTTTATTCTGTATTCGTACATGTATCAAGAGACGTTGCAATGATCTTGAAATCCATCGCATCTAGGTCTGTTTACACCAAGGATCAATTAAGCGTTCAGTCGCCATTGTTTATGAAATATTACCCCGCAATCCTAAAGCTGTATTGTTTCAACACCATTTCATTTTCACTTGCAAATTGTCTCATGTGTGAACAAGGACCTTTAATGGAGAACCCCCTTCATTGAACCGGCATAGAACATGATGAAATACATTAAGGAATGATGATTAAAAACGTTTCATTTGTTTATTTGTTGGTTTTTTTTTATGGGATTGTGTAAAACAAGAAAATCACCTGTACCCACCGTTTTCAACACAAGTTAAACCGTTTATCTCATTAACAAAAACGGATACAGCAGGGGGTGATGTTAGATAAAATCACCTGTACCCACCGTTAACAACACAAGTTAAACCGTTTATCTCATTAATAAATACGGACACAGCAGGGGGTGATGTTAGATAAAATCACCTGTACCCACCGTTAACAACACAAGCTAAACCGTTTATCTCATTAATAAATACGGACACAGCCGAAGTGATCTTTGAAAACATATACGCGAACTTAGTAAAACATAGCATATAGCTGCGCAAGGAATTCCGTGCAATTACGTCACACTCTGTTTACTCCGATATCATTATAAGCATTTGTTTATCAAGATTTCAACAATTAAGGTAGTCTGTCATATATTTAACTTAAACAAGACCTAGCTCTATCGCTGAATTCCTCTTTGGAAATGCTCATGACTTGTAATATCGAAGTAAACAGAGAGTGACGTAACTGCCCGAAATTCCTTGCAGAGCTGTACCTAATTCATAGCATACTCCTTCAGCCAAAAGTTGAAGCATTTTACGATAAATAATGTTGTTGACACCCCGTGCCTAGTGTACCGAGCCGATTTGGGTCCTGCATAGCCCAGTGGTTAGAACGTTAGACTTAAAACTCCGATGTCCCGGGATCGAGCCCAACCGATGAGTTTTGTAAATAAACTCGCGATAAATAATCTTTTTGATACCCTGTCCCAAACCGATTTCATGCGTAATGTGTGCTAAATGACCTTAGCTGTCGATACGCCTTAACCCTTGACCAAACGCAAGTTGTTCGACTGTCCCAAATTGAAAGAGTTTGCTGATGACATTTCCAAGTGTGATGAAATTGAAAAAAAACCTTCTGATAGTGTAGAAAACAGTGTGGGAAAAGGAGAAATTGCTCGTCACGAGCAATTTCTCTTTTTCCCACAATGGTTTCCAAAAAGCCGTCGGCAACATACTGGTCAAACGCGTTATTGTTCGGTAATGTGTTATAACACCATTCATTCATGCGTGGCCCAGTGGTTTAGGTGGTTGACTTAATGCTCGGGTGTCATGGGTTCAATTCACACCGATAACTCTTGTTCCGTGGGAGTGTCATTTTGCAAGGCACTCCGGAGCCTCAATCCTGTAATGATGTATATATGGATATGTGAAAGCCGTTATATAACTGAAAGTTATCAACATGGTATTAACCCCATATAGACGCACAGTTTAATGAAATTCAATTTCTGGGATGGATCCGATAGTTATCTCAAGAATTTGGTAATTGTAAACACATAACCTTCTAAAAGTTACATCGCAATTTTCATTTGTAACACATTAAAAGTCGTTTATAGAGGTATTCCAATGAAATAAATGAAACCAATCTGAAAACAACATGCAGCCAGACCGGGACTCGAACCCGGGACACCCGCAAACCGTGCGAGCGCTTTACCGGCTGAGCTATCCGGCCCACTTAGACAATTAACTCTACATTGTCAACCAAAACCCTTACTACTGTAACTATTGGGACCAATGCGAAGTTAAGATTTTGTTTATTTTTTTCTTGAAAATGGTTTGTTCATAAATATTAGGAAAATTGAAAGTTAAATTCTTATTTCTTGAAAAACCGTACAACAGTTGCACGTTCATAGGATGCGCAATGGAGAGAGAAATAAGTCCATAACTAAGCTTTAAGAATATTTAGAAAATTAGTTTGTATGTATTTAGATCCACCAGTGTTGCAACAGTTTTGAGATCTACCTTTTTGTGACTGTACATACTTCAGTATAGTGACGGCTCCTGAGTAAATCACGACTTCAATAAGTCCGTTGTATATCATACAACGGTAGTTGTTTGTCGTACAACGATACAAAACTGTATTATTTGAATGCTATTTTATTTTGCCTTTCAAATGTTCTTATCTTTGACCAAGCAACTTTGAGCGGAACACTTCAAAATGAGAGGTTCTGCAGTATAGTACCTATGGTAACAGTTGTGGAAGTCCTCCTTGGAATCATAATCCGACGGGCATTTCAAGGGCTCGGATTCCTAATTGCATGTTTGCATGGCTGAATATTCCGTATTTATGCATGAATGTGTGTACACGTATGTACCGGGGTCTTCGTGGCCTAGAACGTACGTGTGTACATATGTAATATATGTATTTATGTTGGTATTCGGACATAAGTGTCGTGTATTCGAATCCTGTTAGAAGCTTGGCTCATCTTATAATCCTCAATTCATCCACATTTGGTGCGAGTACTGGTTGTGTATCAAAGAATCAGAACCGAGCCGAGAGTGATCAGTATAGTTCGTAAAAACTTCCTTCATGATCGATGTATGAAAGACTAGTTTGATATAAACTTTCAACTTAAATTTTACCAAACTGAATTAACTTCGCTGTGAGCCCCGTAAGTAGTCTGTGTGAATGTCATTTTTGATTCGATCTCTGTTTTAGTTTAAAATCATCTATTTTACCTCTATATGGAAACAAGTGCTTACATTATAAATTAATCACTCTCAATTCAGCTTCCTAGATACATAACCAGGTCTTGTGCTGAATGTTGATTAATGAAAGGTTGCAATAAGGATCCTGCTATTCACAGGATGCGAACATACAAGCACTGTTAAGTATTGGTTGAACATTTAGAATGGAACTATGGATTGTCTAGGATCTGCTTCAATTTAAGTAAAATGTTCAGTCAGGAGGTTTCCTATTGATAGAATCGTACGTATATTGACATGGCAAAGGACTCTTGTTAACAAATATTGCCTGTTCTTTTCCGTAGCCAATATCAAATGTTTCTCTTATGCCGAACATTCAGAGAAAATATGAAATTCGTTCTTTAATAAATTGAACTAAACTAACTTGAGTGTCTGCTTTTTGACATAATGACAAAGATTATACTATTCTGTCTTTCCAAATGTGTCCCCTCTTGACCTATTAGGTTTTGTTTAGAGCAATTTGAATCAGATACAACCCTCCTGTGATGATATGGCATGTCTATCTACCGTCTAATAAAATCTAGGATATAACGGAGAGTGATATATTGATAACGTTATGTCTTAGGTTCACTGTTTTGCGTGTTCACTCATATACTTATTATTTTCTACAATATATCTATGGTGTTATCTTTAATGTTGCCAATGCAAGGACTAAAGACACTTTGGCAAAGAGATGCGTTTTTCTTTTACCACAGTTATGTGCAATTATCTTTTATATTAAGTATGACTACCGATAATCCGCCATTTTGAACTTCTCTCCTTCTTCAGATTACTGAGGTCATTCTCGGTAAACATCGATGTAAGCCGGAACTATTCGGTGTAAAGCGAATAGTTCCGGCACAGACCGATGTATACCGAGAACGACCGAAGTAATCCGACGAAGGAAAGAATTTCCAAATGGTAGATTATGGGTATTCTTCCTGAATATAATGATAAGTGAAAATCTCAGATATAAACTTGTCACTGATATTTAGATATACCTTTATTTTTGTATTGTATTGATTATTGACAAGTGTGGCAAAAAGCTTGTTATTGGTATTTAAATAATAACTTGTCCTATTTCAATCAGCATTGGTGTACTTGGTTTTAAAATCCTTCTTTCTCAAACATAGTTTATCTTCCCCAGCTCAGTTTTATTTCAATTAAGCATGAGGAAGATTTAAGATAACGATAACGCTGGGAGCAATTTTACTTATATGTGTCGACCATTTCGTACATTTAACGGCGCTGAACTCAGATTGAAAGACGTATTTAGATCAAGATCAAGACCTATATCTTGACTTTAACTATACAGTTTCTCGTCATACACACACGTGTATGTAGATTACCAAGAAGAGAATGAACACTTTATAAGACTGGATTGACTGTGATCCTTTATTTTTAGGTTTTACGTATCATCATGATAACCGATTTAAGCGAGTAGTAATATCCATGCCATGATAACCAATTAATTCCGTCAGCGAATGTAGTGTGGTTTCCAGAGAGGTACTTGCCGTTTAGGTTTGCTTGATGACAGGCGGTGTACCACCAGGCCCCGTGATATAACTTTGCACAATTATCATGGTTCGTATCGTGGTCCTTGTCGTATGTAGAAAACATCATGCCGTCTTGGATCTTCAAAGAGTCCCCTGAAATGAGTCGGTATGATCAAAATTTTTACGCCGTTTTCGAGTTCGCTTGGAAACGAAATTTGGAGGTGAATCGCAGTCTGAAATTATTTTTTCGTCAGCGTAGAGGATCTCTTTTTAATGTTTTGTCGAAACTCTTCACAGAAATCTCCCCTTATGACATAACACCACAAGAATTTCCATCTAGATTTGGATGAAATTTGAATGATGTTTTTCATAAGTTTTTACCGGATGAACGACTGTAGTATTTAATTTATCAAAAATTACTATTACTACTTGAATGATTTTTAGTTTATTGAAATGTCCTCTTGTGTTCATTTTTGACATGTTAAATTGGAAATTTAAATTTGTTTACAAATAAGGCACACATTTATGCTTTTTTGAGTGTCGACGCCATTTGTAAATCAACCAGATGATTATATGACATTTTGGTGGCAGTGATTAATCCCATAAAGTGCAGAGCTTGGCTTTGTCTGTGCGGTGTGTGCCATCAATGATTTAGAATAGAACCACCAGACAGGCTCAAACACGTAGCGTGTTATTTAATTATCAAATGCAATTTGACAAGTCAGTGAATCCTTTCCTTCTACTAGAAGATTACACAGACAGCATAAATATGTAAGTTACAATCTGTATAGAACTAAAAATGAATTCATTTCCGTGCACGTTATTAGACCAATGTGGTATAACGTTTCTGAAATACCATATCTAAAAACAGCGACTCTTATTCTAAGTTAAGCCCTGAGTTTACGAAATAAACCCGTTTAAAAGGTTTGCAATGAGAAGATTTTTCGTTAATCGTCATTATTCAAATTATTGAAGGGAGTCCGTTTTTATTCGACCTATTTCAATTTTATCATTTCGCCAAATAAAAATGTTTGTTTTTATTTCAATTCTGATGTTTGTCATTATTATTTGTTACTGTAGGTTGATCCCATAATGTGATGTTATTGGGCGATCTGAACACATCGGGGTTATCCAACGAAAACACCTGAAATAATAGGTATGGCGCAATATTGTTTCTCGCGGAATGACGTCACTTCCACTTTCGTTATTAAAAATAGACCTTAAATGGGAAATCTAAAGAAGACGTTTAATTTGATTGAGGAAACATCTATATACGTCACAACTTATAATTTCGTTATTTCGTATGAGTTACCGATCAAAAATGATTTGAAAGGATGTCCAACACTTCCATATACATTGAACTACTTAACGTGCACGCTTAGTAAAGGTGTTATACGCTCGTGCCGATTTACCCGAAAAATTGTAACCTTACACTTATATCCGAGGTGTATTTCTGAGCTCACGGAAATACCCGAGTAGTTCCGATTGATTATTGGGGCGATGTGGTTTCCACATGAAATGCATAGTTAAATCTATGAACATGCTACCGGTTATTGTACTTCCGGCTCCGTTACTTTTATACACGTACGCGTTTACTTTACTGTTATAAACGGGATGGGGATCTGTCAATATTCCATTCTTATGTTACTTTAGAAGTCTTGTTTCGGTCGAAGACGAAATATTTTGAAAAGTAAAAACTCATGTCTGTATGATTGTCCTTTGAAGAGAAAAATTGTATCCCAGGTTAAATCACATACAAACATTTCGAAGAATAACAGCTTATACAAGTATCATCCCTACACATGCCAAACTCCGCACATGATTTCTTCTTTGCAGTAAAGTAATCTCCTTACCTAATAAAAAGGGAGGTCACTGCGTAGGAAGAATGTACACATACCTGCTGTACCAGAATAGCCATACACCGTTAGACGATAGTTAGTCGAGGCGTCTCCAATGTGGAACGACGTGTAGGAAGCATGCTTCGTAACATTTGCAAAGTCTTCCATGACCACCTTTAGCTCGTAGTTAGGTATTGACGTCAACGCATGTATGTTCTCCAGACCTTAAACGACATGTTTCGTGTAATCGAGACCGAAGCATTTTTTATAGCAAATTTAAGCTCCATGACCCAGTGGTCAAAGTACATTTCTTGATAGTTAGTCTGCAGACTGGCTTGCAAAATGCCAATGGCTCTTCAATGCTTGATCAACCTCTATAGGCAGTTGAGTTTTTGATCGTTTGGACTTTCTCCTAAATGAAGAGTCGGACATCGCAACACAAATGAGATAAAATGTTAACGCGATGAAAATCCTATATAGATATGAGACTTCAAAAATGGTTCCATTCGCTTTATTATTAAAAGGCTGACCAATTCGTCAAGAGAGTATACAGTAGAAACATAACGCTTGGTAACACTATTTGTCGACGTCTACAAACACAAGTTTGCATTTTAAATTAGATTAGATAATTCCGTGAAACCAGTTTATTCACTTACCAAGCCAATACTCGTCGTTTGTAGAACCAAAACCGGCAACATAGTCTCTCCAGTCTCGATAGAAGTCGACAGAGCCATCTTTTCGTCGTTGGAATACCTGTACATATACATGTGTAGACACAGTGGTGTATACGTGTAATAGAAATTAGGGTAACACAACATTTACTTGGCTAACGTCATTAGAAAGGTTTTTGCGGTGTTCTAGTACCTACTAAAACTCATTGGATCAGTGAAATCCACAACCGATTTCTAGATAAACAATTGTTTCCCGTGCTTAAAGTTCACTGAAAAATATTTAACTGTTGCATTTTCAACATAGATTTAATGTATGAAGTAGTCTCCCTTTCTTATGTTAACATAACATTATTAATGACAATGGTATATGGTAAACATGCATTAATATCCACTTTGGCCTGGGCACCATGAAAATATTCCTAATGTATTAATTGATTTATTTTTCATCAAATAAACAGGCATTCTTTAAATGAAACTTGCGCATCCGTGGCCTAATTGTTAAGTTGAGAAATCACGTCGCCTTTCTCCATGTGGGTTCAAATCCCGGCGAGAGCATCTTGCTTTTCACGAGAGGTAGTCTACCGACTGACTAACGGAATGCCGACTTTAATAACCCTTGTGGGAAAGTGCGTATTTGTCTTAATCCAGCATTGAGAGTAGGACATCGCAACCTTCCTGAACAAACGTTGACACGATGTAAAACTCATTTAAACTAACACATATAAAGGAGGATTCAAACCTTACCGTCCAAGCGACGTCTGCGTAGTCGAATATACAGAAGACAGAGACCGGTTTGTGTTTAACACCGTATGGGTATATGGTATATGTATCATTGACCCTCTCTCTCACGCGGATCTCCGAGCAGTCACGAGGGTAAATTACATCTGTTTATAAAACAGAGCTTGTGATCAAATCACATCCATTTATAAAACAGAATTTGCGATAACATATATTGTATTTCGTGTTGTTTTTACACATTTATATACTTTAAAATAGTATATTGCCATAACACTTTACGGCAGAAAAATCGACATTCAATCAAGCAGATCAAAAAATAGGCAAAATGGTTGTCACTAGTTCTACCAACTAACTGGTAGTTGTGTGCTTATTGTAATTATCAATTTATTTATTTGCAATCATCGTCAAAATGTGTCAATTGCCATAAATAATCAATTTCAATAATGTTCTAACATGTCCCATTAACAATCTACATTTAAATTTGATATAGCTCTCTATGCAACACAATTCTCCTATTACCTTGGTTATGACTTGCCTCACAGGACAGCTCTTTGTTACACAAACTTGCATTGTTGCAGCAGGCTGTACACATCACGTGATCTCCCTCGCCCCGCCTCCCAATAATGGCGCTGGCATAATGGGGACACTCCTGATAAAGACAAACATCATGCTGTAAGCGTAAAGCGCGTATGTTTGAGAGCTGACCGTGATTGTCGTACTGGTATTTTTGTAGTATAAACATTGACTACCCTTATTCTCATTTCTCCAGACTGACTTACGGAATGCCGGTGGTATTATCCGGCAAAGACACAGCTCTTATCGCCAGTTGAGACTTGAGTATTGTTATGTCATAACCTGTAGGAAAGGGGTCTCTGTAGTCAAGTGTTTAGGGTTGCAAAACTTGAAATCACATGGCCCCCCTATGGATGGGTTCCAATCCTCTTGACGGTATTTATGTTTTCACTGGAGGCAGTCCCCATACTGGTTTACGGAAAGTCGATGGTCGTATCCGGGTTGACCAGCCCTTTTGAGCAGTTGGGTACGGGAACTTCCTCCTTCACTGATAGTCGGACATCACAACACAACTAATATAATGTGGGTGATGGCAAAATCCCATAGTAATATATCAATAAAAATACGGACATTGAAAAAAACCTTAAACAGCGTTTGCAAGGTATAAAGCCCCAAATAGACTGTTTTTAATGTATGCTACCATACCTCGCGTAACTAAGGTCGGATTTACAATATGTACAGTGTATTTTACATAAACCATGTTACACATTCCATATTTACCATGCCACTCATGCAATTCACGTTTGATTACCGTTCTTACACTTTCTGCCATACAACTCATGTACTTTATGCAAGACTTACAATACTAACAGGGGCCTCTGTGGCCTAGTGGTAAGAGTACAGAACTTGAAATCACATGGCCCCTCTCCGCGTGGGTTCAAATCCTGAGAGGGATATGGATTTTCATGAGAGGCAGTCTCCCGACTGACTTACGGAATGCCGATGGTTCTACCCGCCTTGACCAGCGCTTATGGGCAGTTGAGTATGGAGTCTTCCTCCATCATTAAGAGTCGGGCATCGCTACATTACTGAAATAATGTTGATGTGATGTAAAACCCATATGAAAAAAAAACAAAAACAACCAATACTAACACTATCTATCACATTAACCATATTAAAAATGCTAGCTTTACCGTATCCGCTTTGTCTGTTATAGAATAAATGTTATATTTTAGATTTGCAGTACTTACACTATCTGCCATACAACCCATGTTATAAAGGTTCATCCCAGATTCCGTTTCATAGTTCTGTACATAACAGCTCTGAAAAAGATGTTTTATGCGATGTATATGCACTATGTCGTTAAAATGGACAATCTCACTGGATTGGGTTTTAACTATAATGCAATAGATTATCTTCTAGGGATGAAACGTAAGATAAGATAATTCATACCTTTCAATCATAGACGGTGCCATGCAGTGTCTTGCAAAAGGAATGCTACTCAAAAACCCAGGGAAACAGGTAAAGAGAGACATAGATACACACAGAGTGAGAGATACACACAGATTTACCCCATCACAGAATGTTAGAACGACAGAAAGGTGCAAGAAGAGACAGAATGAGACATAATAGAGAGGAAAACATAGGGTAATGGAAAGACAAACATTGAAAAGAGAGAGAGAATGATATATACAGATAAAGAAAAAGAAACACACATACAATTAGAAAGACGAAGAGAAAAACCAAACACACATAACATGAAAATTACCCAATAAAAGCAATGAGAGGCGAAATGACAGATGTGGAGAAGAAAACAAACCTTCATAGTAAAATGAATCAGATCGACAGAGGCAAATAAAATTCAAACAGCATAAGCAAGACAAAGAGAGGAAATATACAGAAATATGCAAATAAAGAGTTTGGTAGATAAACAAAAAGGAGAAAAGAAAATCTGTTCGAGAAGGAGAGAAATGGAAAAAGAAAGTAAAGATAAAGAAATTGATAAGGAAATTCCATTCGTCACCCTTAATCATATTTCTGATCGAACAAAGTCCGTTGCTTACACAATAGTAAATTTATGCTAGCAGGCTGATTAGTCGGACATCGTTCTACACGAGGCACTTGTTTTGCCGGCTTCTAGGGGACATAGGGCTTACAATGGCAAAAAAGCAGAAAGAAAAGCATAGAATACTTAACTAATCAAGAAGGAGAGAGAAACAAATGAGAGATGAAATGAGAGATAAAATGAATGATTCAGACAGCAAAAATACACAGAAAAGCAGCAAAGGCAAGGAAAACTGAAAGCTATAGAAATAATGAAAGATACATTCAAAGAAGAGCAGAGGAAAGACATAAATAAAAATAGTATAATAAAGCGTTCGATGGTGAGAGTGGGAGAAAGAGAGTGATTGAGGAGCTTTTTAATCATCGTAAAGCCATCGTAAAGCATGTTTCTTATCGAACAAACCTCGTAGTTGCCACAGGTTAAAATATGCTGGCAGGCCGATTGGTCCGACATCGCACTGCACGAAGCACATGTTTGATCGGCGTCTGAAACAGGGAGTAATGATTATCAAAGAACAAACCGATACAAATGTTGGAAGAATGCTGCGCAAAGCACCGCGAAGCCACTACAATCAAAACAGCTATGCGATCAATATGGAAAATTGTTTGCGCCGAACAATGTGTCTCAAAGAATAATTTAAGATTAAATGATGTAATGCTCTTATTAGCGAGAGTCAACAAAGCATTTACATATCTTCTAAAGCTGGCTGAGATAGTTTACTCATGTTATAAAAGTAAATGCAAACAAATAGTATCATAAACGTAACAATACAAGCTATGCAATTAAATTGATAAATATGCACAAAGATGAGTTGGAAATATTAAATGCAAGCTTCCTGGTGTGAGCTAACACGCAATCGAAAAAAGCAACCAAAGAATACTAACAAGCAGATACGACTTTGCATTTAGCTCCGCTCATATTCTATATTTCTTTTTCATCTTTCATTTCAAAAGTATCATATCTTTTGTCGTTGTTTTATAGCATTATTTAAGTTTCATTAGCTTCACCAATTTTACCTTTTTTTTCTATTTCTTATATCTTTGAATCTCTAAGCACGACCAGTACTGTTAAATTTTAAACGTTTTGGTCAAGGCTGTGTATTTTGGACATACGAGTGCGAAATGGTAATCGCTTTCAATGACTTTAGTTTTACACAATTTGCAAAGTTTCTCTTTCCATTCAATTCTAAACCATCTTGCTTTTACATTCCTAATGTAAAGGACCATAGTCTAAACCTGCCTAGTTGCTTTTGAAAGATATTGGAAGAAGTTACCTGTCGCAAGTGCTAGTATCAGTATTTGCAGGAAACAGGGAACGAAACCTGTCAAAATTAACAGAAGAGAAAACACATTGAATTAGATGTATTTACCGATGCTATAAAGTTACGTGTGTTGTATGTATCATGAAATCAAGTGACTCAACTTTAAAAATAGCATCAGAACTTTGCATTCATTTTTGTCTTACCATAATGTTTGTTTCAGTTGAATTATTCATCAACGGCATCCTTTTCCTCAACGTCCTAAATCATTAAAACGTCCTTATGTTCAATTTGACCATCACCATGTGGCTTGTTCAATTTGAATATTGTCACATGGTCCATAGAATACAATGAAATGCCTCTTTTTTACAAAGGCTATAGTTTTAGACCTTCTTCAAAATTTGACATTTGCAACATATACTATAATTTTACTTAAGCTTTTTGGTGTGTTCTTCATGTTCATTGGAACGTGGCAAGTGTAATACAGAAATATGATCAAATCCACTTGGTTTTATCCTTCAGTGTTACCAATGTCATGTGGCTTTTCCAAGCCAGATGACTGTGGCCATCAACCTATCATGGGAACTAATGATCATGACCTAAAGGCAGTACTTCGTGGCCTAGTTGATAGAAAAACGATTGAATATAACAGAGTAGTCTCAGATAGGTCTACAGAATACGAATCTCAACTTTGTATTGCTGTCACAAATTGCAACGCTGAATCTTTAAAAAAGTAAACGGGCCTATTGTTAAAAGAAATTGAATCAACTTATTTTCGGCGTAAGGTTCAACAATAATAAAACACTTTCCTCACTTTACCGGAATATTCTTCAATGTATTATGCATGCTATAGAATCATTTTGAAAAACATATATTTATTAAGGAAGCAGAAAATTAAGACAAGTATACATACACATTCCTTTTTGTCCAGAGGTCGACAAGTCAACTGAAAATGCTTTGCAGACAATCGTTGTTCCCCCAGTTTTGTTTATCTATGAGATAAACCCTTTGCATTTAATACACAACGTTTCCATGCGTGTGTCTATAATTAACCTGCCGCATCTTAATATTCTTTCAACGAAAGGGTACTTTGACGAGTTTAAGCGTATTCACACCTTGTCACCATTGAAAGTTTTATGAACCAGTTTCAAATCGGCAAAGTTTTATATCTGTTACCTTTATACTTTATTCAAAATCGTCAACTCTTAGTTAATCAACAGGGAACAGGTTAACTTTGATAAGACCGACCGAGTTAGGACTTTCTCATGTAGAACATTCGATCATATCTAGTCGTGTGACATATAAAAAGAGAAAGTTAAAAGACGTTGGAGGTCGCCATCTTAATCAATGTCAAACAACTTTGACCATTGAGACTCTGAATATTCTTTTTTTTTTCGAATCGATTTGATTTCACAGCATTAAGATATCATACTGTCATAGAAACTCACGGAGAGTTTCTAAGCGGCAAAGAATGTAAAAGTACACGTAGCGATTTTAGTATTCGGGAGTCCCGGTTCGAGTCCAACCAATTACTCTGGTCTTTTTGGGATGCGATTGGATCAAACTCTTCGGAGCATAGCTTTAATTAGTTCAGGAAACATTTTGTATAACTAAAGAATTGTTGACACGGCGTTAAACTCTATACAAACAAACACAAGTACCATATAATACCATCTTAAGAATCTGAAGTACTGTGACTTTTCTAAACGAATAATACTGAATCATGTTCATGCATGTATTTGAAGTAATTAGCAGACAAAGTCTTCAAAGTTCTTTTCTAGAAGACAACTGATACTTTCGAAATACTTTTCGTAAGATGATTCAGCCAGTGAATGCCTTTTATTAAAGGCAACGGTTTCTCATCATCAGTAGCCAAAAATCTTTGCAACAATGTTTTTAGTTATCGCTTTTTTAAAAAGTTAATTTAGAAAGACTATTTCACTGATGGCGATTTTTATAAACAAAATGCCTTCTATCAATATAATGACATCAACGTTCTATTAAGCCTAAGTTATTGATACACTTATCACCATATTTCACAGTGAAGAATACATATGGGACAATTACGTTTCCGGTTTAGCAAATCGTTTGAACATATTACTCTGTAAGCATCTTTTAAGTTGAAAATGTATTCATTTCAAATGGTCGTTTATTAAGTGACAAAAATATGTTTTCTTTTTAATATGTTTTGCCAAAACAACACATTCTGTAATATAGTCTTTTAATTAATAAGGCATCTTCTCATAAAGAAACGTCAGACGAAAAGATAAACAAGTGGTCACTGAACTATGTGGCAATTTTATAGGGATTTAATGATGTATCGTCGTGTCGCTTTGACCTATATACAACTCATGACAAACGTCATATGCAATTTATTTCTAACCCAATATAGATGCCTTTGAACGACTTGTTTTTAGACGTAGTACATTGTGAAAAGAGGAAGCTTGAATATAATAAGACAGTTTTATGTAGTATTTAATCATTTTTGGACGAATTATGTTGACCTTTATCATTTTATTTCAGAACCAGTTGTTACCGTTACCTGATTCCCTTCTGACATAAGGACACACTGATCATTTAAAAGTGAGACGTTTTCCAACAAGATGCATGTCCGCATTGAAGTCATTCTTCATTTTAATCCATACCTATTAGAATGTGTTTCAGTTGTATTATGAAAATCATATTTACATGCCATTCTATTATGGGGTTGCCATTCAGGTTTATAGCAATTTATCAGACTACGATTTTGTTCACTGATCGCATGCATTTGGGTCTTTTAAAGGTTTATTTGCTCAGTTCGTTACATTATTGACAGCGATTGGATAAAGACAGCTCCTTCTATTGGGATTGTCTTACCAACATATCAACCACGGGTTCCTTTCGAAGATGGCTTTAATCTAACGTTTGTGGAATGATTATTCAAATTTGAAAACATGGCGCATTTTGATAAAAGACATACAGGAATACATAAATAATTAAGATGTGACAAGTTTTTAACAATTTGTTACTTACAGAGCACGATTTGTGAACAGACACATTTAGATAAGCCCGTTCGTTTGGATATATTTTTTTAAAGAAAACATCTTGACACATGATTGATTGGCTCTGTTCACCACTGATACCCATGCCACGCCTTCCAGATGACCCCCCGCTCGGACGTGTGCTGTCCAGAGAGGTACTTTCCGTTCAGGTTGGAATGATGGCAGGCGTTGTACCACCAGGCTCCGTGATAGTTCAAAGCACAATTATATTGATACGTATCATGGTCCTTGTCGTATGTGGAAAACATCATGAATATTTTTCAGGAATGTCATTGACAGGAATATCCACATGTATTTACTCATGCCATTCGCTCGGATGGCAAAGTATTGTATTTCAGGTTTTGAATATTAAAGGCGCCTGTTCACAGATGTTAGGACATTTGATAGTTTAATATTTCCTTTAAACGACTTAACAACAGGTACACTGTAATATGATATGCAATGAAGGATAGTCATTGGAAGCAAATGCTTGATCCTTTCATTCGAAGTGTGCATACAGTTAATTTACATGTACCTTAATCAAAAAGCGTAATATGGCCTTTGAAATTGTATGGATAAATACTGTACATACCTAGATAAATCGACACGTCTTGAATTAGCTATGCTTCAAAAGCTTCTTCAATTGTATATCAAACAGTACAAATATTGTGCTTTCCAAACCACACTTTATTTTGACTCTCAAATTTTCTCATCTGTGAGCACGCACCTTTAACAATATCAATATGATATCCTTTACAGCCAGTAAACCAGCTGTTTACAGATTGTTTGCTAAAACCAAACCTAAACATATGTCAAACGACATTGTTCCGCTTAGCTTCCCCTTTAAAAGTTTTTATTGTAAAAATAAATAGAATTAAATTGGGCTTTATGCTTAACGAGACCCTCTCCTGGGTATGTTTTTATTAATATAAAGGTAGGAATGTTTTAGGTAATGAAAAATGGTACCTATCTTTAGACCAATCCATTTTTGATATGTTTATGTTTACGTGACTGTAGTATGAGTCCATCGCGCTCTCGTGCAATGTTAATGTTTCAATCGAACGATACCATACCTGAGATAAGGGGTGATTGGAATATGCATGGTTATCTACCTACCATTGTATTTGGCCTATATCACTTTGTTACATAAATCAACTATTATGAATCACTTTGAAGGGTTGAATTGCACCTCGAATACGCAATGGTTGATCGGTGTCTTGATCGTTTTCCATCGATCTTGCTACGATTGATCGTATCTCTCAGTTGATTTATCTCCCTTGCGGCGTGACTTAGATACCCAAATATGCAGCTGCACCGAATTAAGTAAATACATCTCTTATTAGTATTAAGATAGGAAAACTCGTGGCATCGAAGAACGTTGTTCGGTTGTGTTGTATATTAGTATCATCCACATGTGTGGGGTGTTATATAGTCGATTACTGTTTAACCGACCATTTTCAAACTGTAGGAAAGGTCTAAAGCCTTTTTTAAGAGAATGTCATTCATTAACCTCTAACAGTATGGACAATAAGAGAAAAGTAAAGTGTTACAGTTGTGAGGCTTTTTCCTGAGAAGAAATATGTTACTATGTATAGTGCAACTTGCATATCAATTATACAAAAACTAACCTACATATGCGATAACAAGATTGACAATAAGAAACAGAAGGTGTTACAGTTGTGAGTCTTTTTCCTGAGAAGAAATATGTAACTATGTATAGTGCAACGTGAAAGTCAATAAGCTTGGTCATCCTTACATGAAACTTGCTTATTTGGATAAAGAGCACACGACAATTATGTTTAAAATTGATATTTTACAGGTGCTGCAAAAGGATCTTTTCATCAGATCAGGAGAACTATTAGTTATCACAATGCAATGGTGTTTTAAGTGAATTGGTATTTATTTTCATGAGAGGTTGTTTCTCTACTAACTTAAGAATGCCAATGATTCTACCAGGCTTGATCAGTCCTTAAAGAAGGCTCTTGGATCCTTTTCCATCTCTCTGAGGATGGTAACTAAACTGAAACAATGCTGACATTATATAAAAGCCATATCAAATATGAGTCGATGCCGATTACTCTTGGTTAAAATGGAACAATAGATATATATGTAGTCAATCCACCAAAACGATAAGTTTTAATCCTAATAAACAATACGTTCTTATATGTCTTTTAATGTCCCTTTCGTTTTTTTAACGTAAAACTATTTTGTCTCAAGCCACCCCCATCGTGCTGTACTTTTGTTCATTTCGATCTATATCGACCATTTGAATTTAGATAGGTAACACTTGAATGTGTTACATTAAGAATGCATATAAAATTCCACCCGGGAACGGTATCAATTTTTATGTGCAATACACTCTTATATGGCTATTTATTCTTTATCTCTTGCGAGCTCAAAAACCGTTTCAGGTATTTTTGCATTTATTGGCTTCCTTTGGCCGATGAACCCCTAATGGATTGACCACCATCTTTCCGGTTCCTGTGGTATATGATAACCCATGCTTTATAAGGGCGTTACATCTAACATTCGGCAGAGAAATAGCAGTCGACGGGTGCTCATGTGCAAAGTAGTCGATCTTCGACAGCAACATTACCAGGGCGCGGTCCTTTTGTTCGGACATTAGATCGTAAACATTGATCACGTGATTCTTCCGCCTGAACAGGGGTTGATTCGTTTGACATGAACATCAGATACTAGACAAACCTGATATTCAAAAGAGTGAAACCTCCTTCACCCACACGCATTTCTAAACTTTTCTTCTGTGAACCAAATTAATCGTTTTGTCAAAAGGTGATGGTGTTTTGTAAACTATGTCAAACAATAGACTTAAATGACAGAAAGACCAGGGGTTAAACACATTACCACTAAACGCCACAATGTTTCGACTTGCAACAGACGATTTTCAAAAAGCATAATTGCAATAGGAGAAATGGCTTGTAACAAGCAATTTCTCCTTTTGCCACAATACTTTCTCAATCTATTCACACATCACAACAGTAGACCTGAAAGTTTTTTCACATGTTTACAACACTTTTCTAAAGTCGTCTGCTTCAAGTAAAAAATTTCGTCTGCAGGTGATAAATGTTTAAGTCATTAGAAGCTACATTCACATTCATCAACCAGTTTCAGTTTATGATGTCAAGTTATTACCATAAACGGGCATACTTGAATGTTGTCGCAATTAGATTTACTAAAGGGTAAATATTCTATATTAGAAGAAATAACAGACGGCATCTATACACTATACATTTAGATAGATCGTTTTAAAATTTCTACTGATAAGATAAATGCGTCTAACACGACCCTTTTAGGTAAAGCGTATTAAGATTTCTACTAACAAGATAAATGGACGATTAACTTGAAATTAAAATCATCTGTATAACATGAATACGTATTTATACATGATATTCTTGTCATAGAAAGTGAGTTGTAGGCCAAAATGGGGTTGGGTGTAACGAATGTTTTTGTAATACTCATTTGATTAAAATCTGTACACATGTCAATGCAATAAATGATATAGAAAGTGACATACTGGCACATGGGGGTCGTATGTAACGAATTGCGTTATGAATCTAATTTGATTAAAATTTGTAATATGTTGCTAGAATAAACGATATTAAAAGTGACTTAAAGGCAAATTGGGCTGGGTATAATGATCATTTGATTAAAATGTGCACATATGTCTCTAGAATAAACGATTTAGAAAGTGACTTATAGGCACATGCTTGTTTGATTAAAAATTGTACATATGTCTCTAGCATAAAGGATTTTTTTACTTACTTATACGGTATGAAACATTACAATTAGCATGTTCCGTGTCGGAATTGCTAGGAAAGAAAGAATTGTTACCGGAAGGTGAAATTGCTCATTATGAGCAATTCTTCCTTTTGTAACGATGGTTTCTCAAAACCTGAATATACTAAAACAGTCTTTATCTAAGTGTAATGCTCTCATATTGACATATGGTGAAGATTTGCTAATTAAATTGGCAAAATACATAAAAACAGCACTGGAGGCTCGTCAAACACATTTGTTTATCAGTTTTTTTTTATGGAATTGTTTAAAACAAGAACATCACCTGTACCCACCGTTAACAACACAAGTTAAACCGTTTATCTCATTAATAAATACGGACACAGCCGAAGTGATCTTTGAAAACATATAGGCGAACATAGAAAAACGTAACATATTTTATTTATATCATACTCCTTCAGCCAAAGGTATATACACTACACGATACATACTCTTTTTGACACCCTGTTTCCTGTATTCCAAGCAGATACGATGTCGTAACGTCTTGTGGCTGATATTTTGTTGCAACCGACTTTACGATTCCACGCTCATCACTTGTTAGAGCAAAATCAATTTTAACAACCACATGATATAGAACCCTCTTATGATAACCTTAGCATAGTTTTGTCTAAAATATCAAATCAAACAGCTTGATAGAAGCTAATTTTTTTTAATTAAGTTGTATTTCCTAAATTTTGACGAACTTTAAAGAGAAACAACCCGGTAGTAGCCGTTTTGATTTTATCGCAACTTCTCGCATTTCTGCATTCAAAATATGGTAATTATCCACTGATCACGTAGAGCTCAACCTATGAAAACACATGTTCTTTCCCGCCTTTCTTTCAAACTTTGCTACGAATTACATATACGGAATAGAGTGATAAATCCACCCTTTTAGAGTGCCATTTGTTACGAGTTGACCGAACGATAAAACTGGAAGTTTTGGTTTTCAGAAATGAAATGTATAAGGATTGCAAAAGTGCTATTTCTCTCTTTAAATGAAAAAAATATATATCTAATTTTGAACTCTGAGGTATAGAATCATATGCCTATGTTAAATCAGGTGAAGTTCTGTTGCATTTAGTTAAAAAGTCCCATGAAACCAAAGATATCGGTAGGGCTTAAGCCCGTGACACCCGGGCATTTATCCTGTCACTTTCACCACTGAGTCACGCATGAATGAATGGTGTTTTAAGACATCACCAAACAATAACGACATTTGACCAGTTTGTTGCAGACGACTTTGGAAACCATTGTGAGAAAAAGAGAAATCCCAACCTTTGTGTGACTGTACATACTTCTATATAGTGACGGCTCCTGAGTAAATCACGACTTCAATAAATCTGTTGTATATCATACAACTGTAGTTTGTATATACTTCTATATAGTGACGGCTCCTGAATGAATCACGACTTAAATAAATCTGTTGTATATCATACAACCGTAGTTGTTTGTCATACAACGATACAAAACTGTATTATTTGAATGCTATTTTATTTTGCCTTTCAAATGTTCTTATCTTTGACCAAGCAACTTTGAGCGAAACACGTCAAAATGAGACGTTCTGTAGGGCAGTACATATGGTTGTGAAAGTCCTTCTTCAAATCATAATCCGACGGGCATTTCAAGGGCTGGGATTCCTAATTCCATGTTCGCTTGGTTGAATATTACGTAGTTATGCATGAATGTGTGTACATGTATGTACCCATGTCTCCATGGCCTTATACGTACGTATGTAATATATGTTTGTATGGAGACTGTTGGCATCCGGATATACGTGTCGTGTATTCGAATCCTGTTAGAAGTTTGGCTCATTTTATCATCCTCAATTCATCCACATTTGGTGCGAGTACTGGTTTTGTATAAAAAAAAATCAGAACCGAGAGCGATTGGTACAGTTCGTAAAAACTTCCTTCATGATCGATGTATGAAGGACGAGTTTGAATGAATCCTTTAACTTACATTTTACCAAACTTAACTAATTTCGCTGTGAGCCCCGTAAATTACTGTGTGAATGTTATATTCATTCGATCTTTGTTTTAGTTTAAAATCGTCTATTTTACTTCTATATTTAAACAAGTTCTTACAATTTAGATTGATCACTCTCCATTCAGCTTCCTAGATACATAACCAGTACTTGTTCCGAAGGTGGTTAAATGAAAGGTTGCAAAACAGATCCTACTATTCACAGGATTTGAACCTACAAGCACTGTGAAGTATTAGTTGATGATTTGGAATAAAACCACAGATTGTATAGGCCCTTGAATAAGTAAAATATTTAGTGAGAACAGTTGCTTATGATAGAATCGTTCGTATATCGGCAAGGCAAAGGAATCTTGTTAATACGTATTGCCTGTTCTTTTCCGTAGACAATATTAATTTATGATTTATTTAGACCTTAGATCATCATATGGCGAACATTCAGATAAAATATGAAATTCGTTCTTTAATAACTTGAACTATAGTGATTTGAATGTCTGCTTTGTGACGTAACAGCAAAGATTTTATTATTCTGTCTTTCCAAATGTGTCCCCTTTTGACTGATAGGGATTTGTTTAGAGCAATTAAAATCAGATACTAGCCTCCTGTGACGGTATTGCACATCTACTCTTTAATTAAACACTGGATATACAGAGCAAAACAGCACAACTCTTATTAAAGCAGATTAAAGATAGCATTAACGTTAACATGGGAGTAATCTTTATAATATGTGTAAACGATAATGCACATTGTTACGTCTCCACGCACTTAAATAAAGTCATGTTGAAAAATTTGGCAAGACTGTATTAACCATGATCCTTTATTTTTAGGTTTTACGTATCATCATAAAAACCGATTTTAGCGAGTAATAATCCCCATGCCACGTATACCAATTAATTCCGTCCCCGAGAGACTTGTGTGGTCCAGAGAGGTACTTTCCATTCAGGTTGGATTGATGACAGGTTTTGTACCACCAGGCCCCGTGATATACATAAGCACAATTCAGTTGACTCGCTTCGTGGTCCTGGTCATGTGTAGAAAACATCATGCCGTCGTGGTATTTCAATGAGTCCCCTGAAATGGGTTTATATGATGGAAATTCTCAGGCCGTTTCCGAGCACACTTCGAAACAAAATTATTTTTCCGACAGCGCAGAGGATCTCTTTTTCACATTGGTCGCAACCCCTTCACATTAATTTATTTGCTAGACAACATCGGGCATTGCTACCACACGATTGTCATCAATCTAGATAAAGTAGTAAGTATAATTCAAAATGTCCCCAATTACCTCAACATAGATTTATTGTCATCTGCTTTCAAAAACCTTAAATATCTGCTTGATGCTGATGAGAAAAGATACCCCGAGAAGCAAACTGGTTGATGTCTTACCAGTTGAATTTTAAAATATTTCATTTCTTTCATCATCGATTGCCATTTAGCAAGCCAGTGTATCTAATTCTTCTACTGGAAAATTACACAGAATGTGTAAATATGTCAATTACCATCTCTTAACAACTGTGAATAAATTCCTTCTCGTGGACCTTGCTAACGTCACGTAACCGAGTCAGTGTAACGTTTCTGATGTTGTATTAACTATAGCAACTCTTTTTCTAAGTTGAGCTCGTTTTTACGAAAAGAATCCAGTTAAACGGTCTGAGATATCTGCTATACAATTAACTAAAACCTTTACTGTAAGGTTATAAACGAGGTTTGGATGCTGTAATATGTCCATTCTTATGTAATCTTTGAAGTTTATGTCATCATTGTATCGGTAGATAACAAATTATTCTTAAAAGTTAATATTCCAATCTCTGAGATATACCTTATTATGTCGAATAATAACAGCTTATACAAGTATCACAACTACCCATGGCAAGCGTTGTGCAGGACCCCTAACCTAATAAAAAGGAGGTCACTTCGTACGATAATATACACATACCTGCTGTTCCGGAGTACCCATACACCGTCAGGCGATAATTGGTCGAGGCCCCTCCAATGTGAAAAGATGTGTAAGAAGCATGCTTCGTAACATTTGCAAAGTCTTCCATGACCACTTTTAGCTCATAGTTAGGTATCGATGTCAACACATGTATGTTCTCCAGACCTTAAACGACATGTTTCGTCTTTTCGAGACCGTATGTATTTTCTATCGCAAATTAAAGCCCCATGACCTAGTGGTTGAAGTACATTACTTGATAGTTAGTCTGCAGACTTAGTCGGATCAATATACACTTTAACCTCAAAAAAATTGTTACAAAAGGTATTTTAAGTGATTCCGATAGGGTAGGATGCCCTTTATAACATATAAAAAGTTTACAAAAATCCGACTTCCGGAAAGATGTTTTCTTTTCAAGATGGCCACCAAAATGGCCGCCAAAACCTATTTGTGATCATAACTTTGTTACTATCCACTCAAAATCGATAATTTTGGTGTCTTTTCCTAGGCTTTTGGGGTCAAAAAACACTTTTAGATCACGAGAATTAGTATAAGTTTTGTATATTACAGAGAAATCTAACATGACATACAAAATTAGACACATCCTCAATAATTTCAAGGACTTCAGATACATAACGTTTGACTTAGAGGTGATAATTTTGTGGGTAGGCAAAGCAGTGATCTTGTCAATAAGCAAACATTGATGAGGTCTCTTAAGAGTGCAAGAGTGTTGACAGTCTAACTTGCGGCAATTAGATGACCGTGGAAATGCAAAGCCTGTTGACCTTATCTGAACCTGAAACCTCTGAGTAGCGTACTGCAGGGCTTCACAAACCTAACCTATACTAGAACTCCACAGCACAAAGACTCAACTGAACTATGCATCAAAAGGGATGCTTTTGATCTTTTGAACCCTTGGAAATAGCTCCGTGATAAGGATTGCTGAAGACCGTGCTATTGATCCTGTCTTTCTATTCAAGCGTTTCCTTGTAGTGTCAAAATCTGGAGATCTTTCCCCTGAAGATGTATTGTCTTATAAACTTAGCCCCAGTCTTCCCGCCCTCTTTGAAGTCAAGAACATACTTCGAAAAGCAAACAACCCACAGATCATTCAGTCAATTAGAGGTCTTGCTGAATACGCATCAAATGAGGATGTGATGAACTGAGTCCCTGAAACATAATGTTATGTGCTTGATGGTGGCTCCTTGTTTCATCGTGTACCTTGGAAAAAGGCGACCAATACAACGCAATAGCTGAGTCTAGTGCAGATTTTACTGCGAGATATAACGTACAAGCATTAGTGGTTTACGCTGGTTACGAAGACGGTCCTTCTTTCAGAGGCAAGACTCACCAGAAACGGGAAAAATGTGAACCCTATTGTAAGTTTCACCAAAGAAACAGAATGTTCATGCAAAAACAAGGACTTAATTTTTGACAAAAACAAGGCAGGCATAATTGCTCTGATCAGCACAGCTCTGACTTTTAGGGAGTGTAATTTCTTTTTTTCACCAGGGGAAGCAGCTAGATATATTGTAAAATGATCCCGTCATTGCACCACTGAGTTAATTGTTGAGGATACAGATTTGTTAATCTTGCTACTGCATTACTCTAAAAGGTACCATAAGACCATCCACTACCATTTTGATAAATACAAACAGTCAAAGGAACACACATATAAATCTTTTAAAAGACCTTTAGGGAACGAGGTGTGTAATGAGTTGCAATGTGTAGATACTTACACAGGTTGTCACTTTACTTCAAGGATTTTCGGCGTTGGTAAATGTTTTTTCGTAAATTTATGAAACCTGTTCCAATCAAGAAATTGCGCTAATTAATTCCTTCTTCAAAACAAATCTTGGAAATGGCTTGATGGTGAAACTGTTTTGTGGAAAGTCCATTGACTCCTTCGAATCACTTTGCCATAACAGCTTCACAAAGAAAGAGGCTATTGCCGAAACATTTGTCACTCTTATGCAACTTCCTCCAACATCAGATGCAACACCTTTTCATAGCAAACGCGCATATCATCAAATCTTGGTGTGGATGGGGATGCCAAATAATATGAAACCTACTGAATGCGGACGGAAACTGTAAAACAACCAATTAAATCCAGTCATGACACACTGCACCTGGCGAACTATTGAAAAGAGGACATTGTAACTGTTTAGTAGGACGCCAATCCTTTCATGCAGCTTCCGACTCCTCTTCATTTCATTGCTGTATGTCTCGTCCTCCAATCTCTGCCTACTTCTCAAAAAGAGAAGAACTTAAAGTAGGCAGGGGCGCTTCCGAGATGTATGAAAAGGTTGTAAACATTGGAACATGGTAAATCATGTTGACACATTTTCAATTATAATTCACGTTTAACCTAAAGAATCGAAAATCTAAAAGAGCAATGCTTCGAGCAATTATTCAATCTATTCGTAGATCACATTCTTTGCTTATCTGATCTTCATTTGTAAAAGCACAATGGCTTCACTCCCGTTGCACAGTTATCCAAGAAACGGTGGTTCTAGCATGGTTATGTCTTCTAACCAAACATATAGTACAGTATGGGCCATTATTCCTACGACCGATGCTCCTCAACACTACTGTTGTTTCAAATCCAGTTTTTCAAGATATGTTTCTAATAACTGATTGTTTCATAGCCGATTTTCCTTACGAGCAGCAGGTGAATGTTATGAGAAGCATGTTTGGACAAAAGGAGCAGGCAATGGTTTCCTATCATTTGATTTGTTCGTAAGTCCCTTTCTTTCAACGCCACCACAAATCTGAAGATTATTTTTTCTAATTGGAATCGCGTTATGCTTACAGATTAGTGATACATGTACATTTCGTCCTAAGATCGCTGTAAAAGGACATCTAACAAAATATTTTTTACTTTCATTCACGTTCAAAATATTCGATACACCAAGCAACAATGATGTGGATTCTCATCTTTCAACCCATATGTGTTTTGTTTTTGAAATGGATTGATTTGATGACAGGGCAAACCCAGAATTGTGGGTCATTAAACCAATGCCTTGTCATTTGAGACCTTCTGAGCCCATTTGTTTTTGTTTAATGTATCATAACATGCCTATAAAATGTCTTACATTGAGAAAATTTTAGGTACAAAAAGTACAGCTGCATTTAGCATACACATTAATCACAAGTAATTATGATTGGTATAAAGACATAAAATCTTCCACTGTTCGTGGAACGTATCCAACTGCGATCGGCAAGGTTCGAACACTGTTGTCGAGTGTTTGAAGAAACTGCTTATCAGGCACCATTTCACCAAGCGGCGGAGAAAATCGGAACGTAAGGCGGGTACGTTGCGCTACATTTCGTGCACGAAACCGCTATATGAAAGGATACTCACCTGTTTTAAGAAATCGAAGCGACGACAGCCGCCATTTTATTTTTCGGTCTCTATCCTTTCTAATCACGTGATTCCCAGTCCTGAATCTTGACGCGATGAAATTCCTATGTAGATATAAAACTTCTAAAATGGTTCCGTTCGTTTTATTACCAAACGGCTGACAATTTGTTGAGAGAGTATACAGGGGAAACATAACGCTTGGTAACAACATTTGTTAAGGTCTACAAACCCAAACTTACCAAGCCAATACTCGTCGTTTGTAGAACCAAAGCCGGCAACATAGTCTCTCCAGTCACGATAGAAGTCGACAGAGCCATCTTTGCGTCGTTGGAATACCTGTATATAAACAGGTGTAGACACAATGGTGTATGTGTGCAATAAAACTTAGGGTAAAACAATAATAACTTGGCTAACGTCATAAGAAAGGTTTTTGCGTTGCTGTAGTACCTACTTAAACTCATTGGATTAATGAAATCCACAACCGATTTCTAGATAAAACGATTGCATCCCGTGCTTAAAGTTAACTGAAAAGTAATTAACTGTTTTATCTCCTACCTAGATACAATGTATGAAGTAGTTGCTATCGGTTTATTGGATGTCAGAATAACAGTTAATTCTCTTTCTAATGTTAACAGAACCTCATTAATGACAATGGTTTGTGGTAAATATGCATTAAGATCCACTTTGGCCTGGGCGCCATGAGAATGTTCCTAATGTATTATTTGATTTATTTTTCATCAAATAAACAGGCATTCTTTGAATGAAACTCAGGGTTTTCTTTGAAATAACCTTGAGCCTCCGTGATCTAGTGTTTAGAGTACATAACTTGAAATAACATGGCCCCTTTCTGTGTGGGTTCAAATCTGGTTATACCATTTGACTATTATGTTAGGTAGTTTCTTGACTGACTTACAAAATTCCGAGCATGGTTCTCCCGGACTTGACCAGCGTTTGTGAGTAGTCGAGTATGCTTTTTCATCCAGCATTAAGAGTCGGACATCGCAATCTAACTGAACTTATGTTGAGACGATGTAAAACTCATTTAAATAAACAAATGTAGACCTCTTTTCTTACCGTCCAGGCAACATCTGCGTAGTCGAATATACAATAGACAGAGACCGGTTTGTGTCTAACACCGTATGGGTATATGATGTATGTGTTATTGACCCTCTCTTTCACGCGGATCTCCGAGCAGTCACGAGGGTAAATTACATCTATTTATAATACAGATATCGTGATAAAATCTAATCTATCTATAAGACAGAGCTCGCAATTAAATCACATTTGTTTATAAAACAAATTTGGCCATAAAATCACATATATTCATCAAACAGAGGTGGCTATAAAATACCCAAATACTCATAAAACAGAGTTGGCTATAAACTCACATCTATTTTTGAAACAGAGTTTGCGATAAAATATATTGTATGCTGTGTTGTATTTACACGTTTATATACTATAAACAAAGTATATTGCCATAACACTTTACAGCAGAAAAATGGACATTAAATCAAGCAGATCAATAATAAGGCAACATGGTTTGATCACTAGTTCTACAAACTAACTGGTACTTGTTAACATATTGTAATTATCAATTGATTTTTATTTACAATCATGGTCAAAAAGTGTCTATGCCATAAATGATCAATTTCAATAATATTCTCCCATGTTCCATTGACAATAAACATTTTATTCTGATATTGCTCTCTCTTCAACCGACTTGTCTAATTACCTTGGTTATGAACTGCCTCACAGGACAACTCTTTGTTACACAAACTTGCGTTGTTACAGCAGGCTGTACACATCACGTGATCTCCCTCGCCCCGCCTCCCAATAATGGCGGTGGCATAATGGGGACACTCCTGATAAAGACAAACATCTTGCTGTAAGCGTAAAGCGCGTATGTTTGAGAGCTGACCGTGATTGTCGTACTGGTATTTTTATAGTATAAACATTGACTACCCTTATTCTCATTTCTCCAGACTGACTTACGGAATGCCGGTGGTATTATCCGGCAAAGACACAGCTCTTATCGCCAGTTGAGACTTGAGTAATGTTATGTCATAACCTGTAGGAAAGGGGTCTCTGTAGTCAAGTGTTTAGGGTTGCAAAACTTGAAATCACATGGCCCCCCTATGGATGGGTTCCAATCCTCTTGACGGTATTTATGTTTTCACTGGAGGCAGTCTCCATACTGGTTTACGGAATGTCGATGGTCGTATCCGGGTTGACCAGCCCTTTTGAGCAGTTGGGTACGGGAACTTCCTCCTTCACTGATAGTCGGACATCACAACACAACTAATATAATGTGGGTGATGGCAAAATCCCATAGTAATATATCAATAAAAATACGGACATTGAAAAAAACCTTTAACAGCGTTTGCAAGGTATAAAGCCCCAAATGGACTGTTTTTAATGTATGCTACCATACCTCGCGTAACAAAGGTCGGATTTACAATATGTACAGTGTATTTTACATAAACCATGTTACACATTCTATATTTACCATGCCACTCATGCAATTCACGTTTGATTACCGTCATTACACTATCTGTCATACAACTCATGTACTTTATGCAAGACTTACAATACTAACAGGGGCCTCTGTGGCCTAGTGGTAAGAGTACAGAACTTGAAATCACATGGCCCCTCTCCGCGTTGGTTCAAATCCTGAGAGGGATATGGATTTTCATGAGAGGCAGTCTCCCGACTGACTTACGGAATGCCGATGGTTCTACCCGCCTTGACCAGCCCTTATGGGCAGTTGAGTATGGAGTCTTCCTCCATCATTAAGAGTCGGGCATCGCTACATTACTGAAATAATGTTGATGTGATGTAAAACCCATATGAACAAAAAACAAAAACAACCAATACTAACACTATATATCACATTAACCATATTAAAAATGCTAGCTTTACCGTACCCGCTTTGTCTGTTATAGAATAAATGTTATATTTTAGATTTGCAGTACTTACACTATCTGCCATACAACCCATGTTATAAAGGTTCATCCCAGATTCCGTTTCATAGTTCTGTACATAACAGCTCTGAAAAAGAGGTTTTATGCGATGTATACGCACTATGTCGTTAAAATGGGCAATCTCACTGGATTGGGTTTTAACTATAATGCAATAGATTATCTTCTAGGGATAAAACGTAAGATAAGATAATTCATACCTTTCAATCATAGACGGTGCCATGCAGTGTCTTGCAAAAGGAATGCTACTCAAAAACCCAGGGAAACAGGTAAAGAGAGACATAGATACACACAGAGTGAGAGATACACACAGATCTACCCCATCACAGAATGTTAGAACGACAGAAAGGTGCAAGAAGAGACAGAATGAGACATAATAGAGAGGAAAACATAGGGTAATGGAAAGACAAACATTGAAAAGAGAGAGAGAATGATATATACAGATAAAGAAAAAGAAACACACATACAATTAGAAAGACGAAGAGAAAAACCAAACACACATAACATGAAAATTACCCAATAAAAGCAATGAGAGGCGAAATGACAGATGTGGAGAAGAAAACAAACCTTCATAGTAAAATGAATCAGATCGACAGAGGCAAATAAAATCCAAACAGCATAAGCAAGACAAAGAGAAGAAATATACAGAAATATGCAAATAAAGAGGTTGGTAGATAAACAAAAAGGAAAAAAGAAAATGTGTTCGAGAAGGAGAGAAATGGAAAAAGAAAGAAAAGATAAAGAAATTGATAAGGAAATTCCATTCGTCACCGTTAATCATATTTCTGATCGAACAAAGTCCGTTGCTTACACACTAGTAAATTTATGCTAGCAGGCTGATTAGTCGGACATCGTTCTACACGAGGTACTTGTTTTGCCGGCTTCTAGAGGACATAGGGCTTACAATGGCAAAAAAGCAGAAATAAAAGCATAGAATACTTAACTAATCAAGAAGGAGAGAGAAACAAATGAGAGATGAAATGAGAGATAAAATGAATGATTCAGACAGCAAAAATACACAGAAAGGCAGCAAAGACAAAGCTATAGAAATAATGAAAGATACAGACACAGAAGTGCAGAGGAAAGACATAAATAAAAATAGTAGAATAAAGCGTTCAAGGGTGAGAGTGGGAGAAAGAGAGTGATGGAGGAGCTTTTTAATCATCGTAAAGCCGTCGTAAAGCATGTTTCTTATCGAACAAACCTCGTAGTTGCCACACGTTATATGATGCTGGCAGGCCGATTGGTCCGACATCGCACTGCACGAAGCACATGTTTGGTCGGCGTCTGAAACAGGGAGTTATGATTATCAAAGAACAAACCAATACACATGTTTGAAGAATGCTGTCCAACGGACCACGAAACCAGTACGATCCAAACAGCTATGCGTTCAATATGGAAAATTGTGTGCGCCGAACAATGTGTCTCAAAGAATAATTGAAGATTAAATGATGTAATGCTCTTATCAGGGAGAGTCAGCAAAGCATTTTGCCTTTGACCATTTAAAATTCTTCTAAACATGGCTGAGATATTTTACTCATGTTATAAAAGCACATACAAACAAATGGTATCATAAACGTTACAATACAAAGTATGTAATTAAATTGATAAATATGCACAAATATGAGTTGGAAATATATTAAATGCAAGCTACCTCGTGTGAGCTAACACGCAAGCGAAAAAAAGCAACCAAAGAAAACTAACAAGCAGATGCAACCTGGTATTGAGCTCCGCTTATATTCCATATTTCTTTTTCATCTTTCATTTAAAAAGTATCATATCTTTTGTCGTTGTTTCATAGCATTATTTATGTTTCATTCGCTTCACTAATTTTGCCTTTTGATCTATTTCTTTATATCTTTGAATCTCTTAGCAGGACCAGTACCGTTACATGTTAAACATTTTTGTCAAGACTGTGTATTTTTAACATACGAGTGCGAAATGGTAATCGCTTTTAATGACTTTAGTTTTACACAATTTGCAAAGTTTCTCTTTCCATTCAATTCTACTACATCTTGCTGTTACATTCCTAATGTAAGGGATGGTTGTCTAAACCTGCCTAGTTGCTTTTGAAAGATATTGAAAGTAGTTACCTGTCGCAAGTGCAAGTATCAGTATTTGCAGGAAACAGAGAACGAAACCTGTCAAAATTAACAGAAGAGAAAACACATTGAATTAGATTGATTTATCGATGCTATATAGTTACGTACGTGTGTTGTATGCATCATGAAATCAAGTGACTGAACTTTGGAAATAGCATTGGAACTTTTGATACATTGTTGTGTTACCATAATATTCGTTTCAGTTGAATTATTCATCAACGGCATCAATTTCCTTAACGTCCTAAATCATTAAAACGACCTTTCAATTTGACCATCGCCAAGTGGCTTGTTCAATTTGAATATTGTCACATGGTCCATACAATACAATGAACTGCCTCTTTTTTACAAAGGCCATATTTCTAGACTTTCTTCAAAATTTGACCTTTGTCACATATGTTATAATTTTACTTAAGCTTTTTGGTGTGTTCTTCTTGTCCATTGGAACGTGGCAAATGTAATACAGAAGTATAATAAAATCCACTTGGTTTTATCCTTCATTGTTACCAATGTCATGTGGCTTTTCCAAGCCAGATGACTGTGGCCATCAACCTATCATGGGAACTAATGACTATGACCTAAAGGCAGTACTTCGTGGCCTAGTTGTTAGAAAAACGATTGAATCTAACAGAATAGTCTCAGATAGGTCTACAGAATACGAATCTCAACTTTGTCCTACAGTCACATATTGCAACGTTGAATCTTTAAAACAGTAAACGGAACTATTGTTAAAAGAAATTGAATCAACTTATATTCGGCGTAAGGTTCAAAAATAATAAAACACTTTTCTCACTTTACCGGAACATTCTTCAATGTATTATGCATGCTATAGAATCATTTTGAAAAAACATATATCAAGTAAAGAAGCAGAAAACTAAGACAAATATACATACGCATTTCTTTTTGTCCAGAAGTCGACAAGTCAACTGAAAATGCTTTGCAGACAATCGTTGTTCCCCCAGTTTTTTATCTAAGAGATAAACCCTTTGCATTTAATATACAACGTTTCCATGCGTGTGTCTATGATTAACCTGCCGTATTTTAATATTCTTTCAACGAAAGAGAACGTTTACGAGTTTAAGCGTATTCACACCTTGTCACCAATGAAAGTTTTATGAA
This sequence comes from Cerastoderma edule, assembly GCA_947846245.1. NCBI lineage: Eukaryota > Metazoa > Mollusca > Bivalvia > Cardiida > Cardiidae > Cerastoderma > Cerastoderma edule. The sequence continues at coordinate 6,096,176 of OX401414.1, forward strand.
CCAGTTTCAAATCGGCAAAGTTTTATTTCTGTTACCTTTATACATTATTCAAAATCGTCAACTCTTAGTTAATCAACAGGGAAAAGGTTAACTTTGATAAGACCGACCGAGTTAGGACTTTCTCATGTAGAACATTCGACCATATCTGGTCGTGTGACGTGTAAAAAGAGAAAGTTAAAAGACGTTGGAGGATGCCATCTTAATCAATATCGAACAACGCAGCCTTGGTCATAGAGACTCTCAATATTCAAATCGGTTTGATATTATTTCGTAGCATAAAGATATTATCATTTCATAGAAAATTATAGATATGTTCTAACATAAAGAATAAATCCTTCGTTGCTGAATGGGAAAAGTCGCAGTAAAGTTCTTGGGGATCTTATGTTCGATCCCCTGTTGGTTCTTCTGGTTTTGTGAGAGTGTCTTAGGGCAAAATTCTCCAGAGCCCATTCGCCCAACCAAGTGCTTGTAAATCCGCGAAGGCCGTTTTTATAAGTTGAAACATATTGACACTGCGTTAAAATCCATACACAAAAAAGTGTGGCAAAGATTATATATATGAAGGGCAGTGTGACTTTTTTTCAACGAGGGGTACCAAATCATGTCTTTACATTTATTTGAGGCAATTAGCAGGCGAAGGCGTCATAGTCCTTTTCTAGTAGACAAATGACACTCTTGAAGACTGGTTTTAAGGATCGCTTTTTTAGCTCACCTGAGCTCTGCTCAGGGTGAGCTTTTAGGATACTTGAATGTCCGTCGTCTGTCGTGCGCGCGTGTGTGCGTACGTGCGAGGGGCGTGCGTGCGTGCGTGCGTCGTCAACAATTTCAGCGTTTACACTCTAGAAGCCACATTTTTAACCCATTCTTCCTGATACTTGCTCAGGATGTTTACCTTGATAATATCTCGATCGAGTTTGATCATGGGTGGGGTGGGGTCAAAAAGGAGGTCACTAGGTCAAATCTTAGTAAAATCTTGTTTACACTCTAGAAGCCAAACTTTTTGCCTAATATTGATCAAACTTGCTCAGGATAATAACCTTGATGATATCTCAATAGAGTTTGATCATGGTTGGGGTGGGGTCAAAAAAGAGGTCACTAGGTCAAATCTTAGTAAAATTTTGTTTACATTCTAGAAGCCACATTTTCTGCCTAATCTTGATCAAACTTGCTCAGGATAATAACCTTGATAATATCTCAATAGGGTTTGATCATGGTTGGTGCGGGGTCAAAAAGTAGGTCACTAGGTCAAATCTTTGAAAAATCTTGTTTACACTCTAGAAGTCATTTTTTCTGACCAATCTTGATAAAACTTGCTCAGACTGTTAACCTTGATGGTATCTTGATCGAGTTTGAACATGGGTAGTGTGGGGTCAAAAAGTAGGTCACTAGGTCAAATCTTTGAAAAACCTCGTATACAGTCTAGAAGCCACATTTTCTGCACACAAATCTTTGAAAAATCTTGTTTACACTCTAGAAGTCATATTTTCTGACCAATCTTGATAAAACTTGCTCAGACTGGTAACCTTGATGGTATCTTGATCAAATTCGAACATCGGTAGTGTGGGGTTTTAAAAGTAGGTCACTAGGTCAAATCTTAGAAAAATCTTGTTTACATTCTAGAAGCCACATTTTCCGCCCAATCTTGATAGAACTTGCTCAGAATGTTAACCTTGATGATATCTCTATCTCGATAGAGTTTGATCATGGATGGTGCGGGGTCAAAAAGTAGGTCACTTGGTCAAATCTTTGAAAAATCTTGTTTACACTCTAGAAGTCACATTTTCTGCCCAATCTTGAAAAAATTTGCTCAGACTGTTAACCCTGATGGTATCTTGATGAAGTTCGATCACGGGTAGTGTGGGGTCAAAAAGTTGGTCACTAAGTCAAATCTTAGAAAAATCTTGTTTACACTCTGGGAGCCACATTTAAGGCCCATTCTTTATCAAACTTCCTCAGGATGATAAACACGACGATATCTCGATCGAGTGTGATCATGTGTGGGCTGGGGTAAAAAGTAGGTCACTAGGTCAAATCTTAGAAAATCTTGTTCACACCCTAGACGCCACATTTTCGACCCAATCTTGATCAAACTTGCTTAGAATGATAACCTTGATGATATTTCAATATAGTTCGATCATGTGTGGTGTGGGGTCAAAAGTAGGTCACTAGAGAAATATTACCTTGATGATATCTTGACCGAATTTGATCATGGGTGGGGTAGGATAAAAAAGTTCACTAGGTCCACTCTTTGAAAATCTGGTTTACACATTAGAAGCCACATGTCAGGATGTTTACCTTGATGATATATTGATCAACTTCGATCATGGTTAGGTGGATTAAAAAAGTAGGTCAATTCTGCTTCAAAATGGCATATTATGTTTTCTTGATGATATGTAGGTCGAATTAGATCATAGAAGATGGGATGGGTTTAGAAAAATGATCACTATGTCACATCATAAATTACTATTGTTTACAATATTATGGTAAAAAATTCGACCCAATCTTTCTGGAACTCGCTTTCTCTTACCCTTCAAAGTTTCTTAGAATATTTGCGTAAGTTTGATAAATCTTGTTTACATTCTAAAGGCAACACTGTTTGTACAATGTTTATCGAATAGGTCTACAGCTTAATTTTTTAAGACATCCAGAGTGCTGATCAAACTTGCTCAAAATGTTAACCTTGATAATATCTTGATTAACTTTGATCATGGGTGGAATGGAATCAAAAAGTAGTTCACAAAGTCAAATCTTAGAAAACACCCGTTTACACTCTGAAAGCTACATTTTCAGCCCAATTTGATCAAACTTGCTTAAAATGATCAACCTGTTATATCTCAACCAAGTCAGTATATGAGTAACTTGGGGTCAAAAGTAGATCACTGTCAAATTTAGACAAATCTTGTCCATTACTCATGTGTAACATTGTTGTAACCAACACTTTACAAGTGTCAGGTGAGCGATCCAGGACCCTCAGTGTCCTCTTGTTTCAAATAGTTTATTGAGAAAGACTATTTCACTGATGGCAATTTTAACAAATAAAATGCCTTTTATTAATAAAATGACATCAACTTTCTATTAAATATATACTGTTGATACACAGGTCACCTTATTTCATATCAGTGAAGTGTAAATATAGCACATTTCGAGAGTTCGACGCAAAACTTTAGTAAGAGTTTAAAGTTTGTGAAGCACTTACTACAGTCTTGCTTTGAACCCTTGATTTATGTTACAGGTTAAGTAAACCGTTTGAACGGAATATTTTATAAGCACTGATATTTTACTTCCGGCCTGCGCAAGAATTGAAATGGACAAGATGTTCTAGACAACAGCTTATTACATGTGTCGACCTTTTAATCACCTGATACAAGGGAAGTGTGTCCAAGGACAACCCATTGCTAATTATTATCAAATATTTTGTATCAAGGCACTGATTGTCCTATGATGCTGGGTCAAACAATTTTCCAATCTGAACACATCGGGTTTATCCAATAGAAAACACCTCTGAAATAATAGGGATGACGCCATATTGTTTCCCGCGAGAATGACGTCACTTTCTATCGTTTCTTAAAATAGATCTTGAATGTAAAATCCAAAAAGTCGTTAAATTTGATTGAGGAAACAAGTATACATGCCACAACAACAATTTCGCCATTTGGTATGAGTAACTGATCAAAAGTGATTAAAAAGGATGTCCAACACTTCCATACACATTGAACTACTTAACATGCACGCTTAAAAAAGGTGTTCATCGGCGGATGCCAATTTACCCGAAAAATTGTAACCCTACACTTATATCCGAGGTGTATTTCACAGCTCACGGAAATACCCGAGTAGTTCCTTATTTATTAAGTGGCGAAAATTTGTTTTCTTTTCAATATGTATTGCCAAAACAACACATTCTGTAATAAAGTCTTTTAATTAATAAAGCATCTTCTCATAAAGAAACGGCAGACGAAAAGATAAACAAGTGGTCACTGAACTATGTGGCAATTTTATAGGGATTTAATGATGTATCGTCGTGTCGCTTTGACCCATATACAACTCATGACAAACGTCATATGCAATTTATTTCTAACCCAATAAAGATGCCTTTGAACGATTTGTTTTTAGACGTAGACACATTGTGAAAAGAGGAAGCTTGAATATAATAAGACAGTTTTTGGACGAATTATATTGACCTTTATCATTTTATTTCAAAAGCAGTTGTTACCGTTACCTGATTCTCTTCTGACGTAAGGACACACTGATCATTAAAACGGTGAGACGTTTTCCGACAGAAAAACATGTCTGCTTTGAAGTCATTCGTCATTTTAATTCATACCTATTAGAATGTGTTTCAGTTGATGCCATTTTATTATGGGGTTACCATTCAGGTTTATAGCAATTGATCAGACTACGATTTTGTTCACTGATCGGATGTTATTGGGTCTTTTAAAGGTTTATTTGCTCAGTTCGTTAAATTATTGACAGCGATTGGATGAAGACATCTCCTTCTATTGGGGTGGCCTTACCAACCACTGGTTCCCTTCGGAGGTGGCTTTAATCTAACGTTTGTGGAATGATTATTCAAATTTGAAAACATGGCGCATTTTGATAAAAGACATGCAGGAATACGTAAGTAGTAAAGATGTGTAAACTCTTAATCTACAGAGCACGATTTGTGACCAGGGACATTTAGATAAGTCCGTTCGGTTGGATATCTTTTTAAAGAAAACATCTTGACACATGATTGATTGACTCTGTTAACCACTTCATTTATCACGTTTTACGTATCATCATGATAACCGATTTAAGCGAATAATAATCCCCATGCCACGTATGCCAGTTGACTCCGTCTGCATATGACGAATGCTGCCCAGAGAGGTACTTTCCGTTTAGGTTGGAATAATGGCATGCCTGATACCACCAGGCCCCGTGAAATTCTATTGCACAGTTGCTTGCATACGTATCGTCGTCTCTGTCAAAGGTAGAAAACATCATGCCGTCGTGATAAGTCAAGGAGTCCCCTGAAATGGAACGGTATGATACAAAAAAGTGCAGGCCTTTTAGAATATTTTTCTGGAATATCATTGATACACATGAATTGCAAGTATTTAATTGCAGGTTTTGCACATTAAAGGCGCTTGTTCAGAGCTGTTAGGACATTTGGAAGTTTAATATTTCCTTTAAACGACTTGTTTTCATTTTTTTAAACTCAGACATCTGTTGCGTTGGACTTATATATGTATATTACCATACATTTTCTGTCCACTATAAACAAAAATGACTGCATACTGCCATAATGCTTGTTAGAGTTGCTTTCATAATAAGCTTAGCTTTTAAAAGATCTTATTATTCCTATTACGAAAACAACTCTAACAAGCATTAGGGTTGAGTAGTGTCGAGCAAGCGTGAATAAATAACTATATATATAAGTCCGAAGCAGTGAATGGTCCAGTTAAAAAAAAGTATTTCTGTAGTATGACGTATGCAGTCGTTTTTGTTCATAGAGGACATAAAATGTATGGTATTTATTGTGTCTTGTAAATACAGGCGTCTCTCTGTACACACACAATGGGTTATTGTTTGGTGTTTCGTGCGACAAGTAGGTAGAACAAGCTTATGTCACCCATACACATACCTGCTGTTCCGGAATAGCCATATACCGTCAGGCGATAATTGGTCGAGGCCCCTCCAATGTGAAAAGATGTGTAGGAAGCATGCTTCGTAACATTTGCAAAGTCTTCCATGACCACTTTTAGCTCATAGTTAGGTATTGACGTCAACACATGTATGTTCTCCAGACCTTAAAAGATATGTTTCGTCTTTTCGAGTCCATAGCACATCCTAATACTCTCTTATATTACGCGACGAATATGGAAAATAGTGTTGGTGTCTTTATTATTGACAAAAAGTGTGTTTTGGCAAGGCATAAGAATATTATTAGTAGCTTCGAGAGCGAATCGAATATTATTCCGCTACCGACCTCTATTACTTTTTCGTATTCAATGACACCAAGCAATTGTTTCATTTTTCTTGTTTCCTATATCAATTCAAAGAAAATATAACGTATTTCATGAAAGAAGCTACCTAACCTGCAAGTTATTACTGACAGGTTCATGTAGCGATCACCCGATCTAGTGGAGGATTACAAAAACTAGCATGTAAGTGGCATCCTGTCATCGGTCCGAAAATTGCACAGGTGACAAGATTGACTCTTCATCACAACTACGTGTGCTTCATGCCGTAAAAGGAAATGTTTTATGTCATGAAGACTGAGTCAAACAGGGGTGACTCTTCTTACAATTTAAGTAAAACTACTTTATTACATATTCCTTGGGTTATCCCTTTTGTATCACCACATTATAATGTTCTTTTTTTTCTAATTCTTTCTTCGCTCACCAAATACATAGTTAAATAGTAGTCATCATTCGGAAATCATATGCCTTTGATTTTTCACTTCTTGTAAAGAAAGTATTCCTTGTTCAACCAAGTGAGCCAAAGCTCCCATTCTTGACAAGCGTAATGCGACATTTTGGTTTGAAATGCAGTATAAAATCTTGTAACGTTATTACATTTCATACGATTCAATAACGCTTGTTATTCAGTATTGGACGATATTTTGGTGACATATTTTCGGCGTCCTTTCTCCAGATGTACCACCGTGTAAATTAATTACATTGAAATAGTTAATAGTTTAATTCTAGATTAGTTAGTCCTCTGAGATCCTTATATGCTCCAAATGACCATTGTTTAACATAAAACTTGGTTGGTTTAAATCGATTGTGGTGAAAGATTGAAGCTTATTGAATTCACTCCCGATGCCTGATTATTTGTTACTAAACCAGTACTTGAACAGATTTGTAGGCTATTTTCAGCATTTCCCTCTGCTTGCTAGGCAGTGTTGTACCCAGGACCCACGGTACAAGAGGCTGGCGGTTTACCATGCATCAATTTCAGCTTTGTTGTTGTATCTTACAGCCCCATTAATTTACTCAGTTATTCATTCAGTCGATCAGTTTATTCAAATCCACATACATGTATAAACCTACCAAGCCAATACTCATCGTTTGTAGAACCAAAGCCGGCAACATAGTCTCTCCAGTCACGATAGAAATCAACAGAGCCATCCTTGCGTCGTTGGAATACCTGTGTAGAGGCAATGGTGAAACTGTACATTTGGAGTTTAGATAAAAAATGTGTCTTCATATTTCTAGTGTTACAGTGACGGGTTGGGTATGCGTCGTTCTATATGTATAACACATAAAGATACCATGGTGTAGTGAAAAATGCATTAGCCATCTGGATAAAATAAAAACTTCCTCAGCTATCGTTTAAAAATGTACTTTTGACGTGTTACATAACATAAAGCAATGGAACTGTGTGCCAGATTTGAAACAAAACTTCCTCCGCTTAGGATAAACTGAATCGGTATTGCGACAGTAGATTACCAGTATACATGTAAAATACGATGTATTTTCGACGTGATGTTACCATGACGCAACGCAACAATAAAGATGATTCAAACACTTATCATGCTTAATACTGGATCGGTATCGCGACATTAGATTACCATTATACATTTAGAGATTGCGAGGTATTGTTGATGTTTTATCATCCTTTAGCAATGACAATATCAAATGCATTTCCCGTGTTTAATACTGGATCGGTATTGCATAATTGGATATCCTATAAACAAGTTCATGTATAGAACATGATGTAAATGTACATAGGGTATCTATATACAACGAGATTTACCCTCGCTAAAGTTACTAGTAACGTCTTTTCGGCCTGATACTGTAATACACACGAAGAGTTCATTTATCAGTGGCAATTATGTCTGTATCGTTTTAATTTGGTATTTACTGAGAAAACGTTCAGGTACTTTAATTGATTACCTACAAGATATTCTCAAAGATATATTCCATTGAATGAAAACTACTTGTTGAAAATAAACTTACTTTCACATTTGGGTGTTTAAATGTTTGTTTATATACGATCATTTGATCTCTTATTGCATTGTTAATACTGTCTTAACGGTCTCATCCAAATCAAAAAGAGTGTCATCAAGTATGACAAAAGCTCGTTTCCTCGGATAAATCACCGTCATAAGCCTTTTTATGAAGATTTTTAAAATATAAGATGAAACTTCAAACCTTACCGTCCAGGCGACATCTGCGTAGTCAAATAAACAGAAGACAGAGACCGGTTTGTGTTTGACACCGTATGGGTATATGGTATATGTATCATTGACCCTCTCTCTCACGCGGATCTCCGAGCAGTCACGAGGGTAAATTACATCTGTTTAAAAAACAGAGCTCGCGATCAAATCACATCTATTTATAAAACAGAATTGGCTATAACATCACATCCATTTTGTACTTAGAAAATTTTGGTAAGATTTTAATGACATTTTCTAAAAGAAAATAAAACTTTCATAGAATTTGCTAAATTTTGGATATGTTATTTAAAATTTTATTGTGAATCCAAAAATGTAAGGAAAAATGCAGGTCGACGAGTTAGTTCTTTTCTAAAATAACAGTTTCCATGGTAACCGTTTGGGGCAAAAAGGTAATAAAATAATTTCTGGAAGGTTTTAAAACAGTAAAAAGCATGAAGCCTTACATTCAACCTTTATCAATTGTTGTGCTTAATCATAACAATCTGAAAAAAATTGTAATCCAAATCAGTTTTTCAAGTTTTTGTTTTCGACAAAAAACAATAAAAATTTATCTGTATATTACAAAAAAATGAAAACATTAAAAAGATCCTTTCATAGAATGTTCTTGTCTTTCAGTATGTGAAGTAAAATTTAATCTTGAAATACAAAATGTAGAAAAAAAATGTGTTGACGAAATAGTTTGTCTGAAAAATGACAGTTTCCATGGAAACCATATTTGAAAAACATTTATAAAAACGACTAAAACAACTTTAAACTTGAAAAATAGAAACAGGGGCTTAATATTCATAAGAAATACAAAATGAAATTAAAAACCTTTTAAAGGTTAATTGATCATATGATAATTCTTTGAAAAAGTTGCATTTAGTAAATTTCATCCAAATGAGAACGTTTATCCGACTACTATGCAAGTACTTTTTCGGTAACAGATTTATTATCTCCCTTGGATGCGCAGATAAAATTCGCAGAAAAAACTACTGAGATACAAGTTCTATCTCATGAACTACTTTTTAGAATGGACTGATTCTTCACACATGGGTTCAGAGTCATAATCTAAGGTCCCTGGCCTGTTTTCTTTTTTTTTTATCTCTTGATTTGAAATTAAATAAATTATGCCGCCTTTTGTTCTAAGAAAATCTTGGTAGAACATGAAAGTTTCTAACTCAACAAGTACTTGTATAAAGGCAAGAGGAAGAGATTCGGTGTGATAAAATGGGCATCTAAACTTTGTAGTGGGCGACAGGAGCGCAGTGGTAGAGCGTCGGTCTCTTGTACCTAGGGTCCCGGGTTTGTTCCCTGTTAGGCAAGGTGAAAATTGCCGGGATCAACCCACACATCGGCTCGAGTACCGGTGTAGTATCCAGGAAGCAGTCATCGAGAGTGAATATAATGAGCTTTAAGTTTCCGTCACAATCGATGTAAAATAAATAGGTTTAAACTAACAACTACTTCAGTGTTCAGATTAAAACTTCACATACGTGTGTGTTTCGGATCAAAATCTTAGGCCACTGACTCAATTTTCTAACTCTGGTTTTTATTTTTGAGTATGTTATGGCTTTTTTGTACTTATATATTCTTGATATAAGTTGTGCATGAACGTTTTTTTCTCTCATAACTAATTTTAATTATGGACTTTTTGTCGACGACTTTCTGTGAGGCCACTGATTTAAAATGACCAAAATATTACCATATTAGGTCTCAAGTATGCACATGTAAAAGCAATATGCTAAAACAAAATGTTCTGGTATTAGGCTGCGTATTTCTATGGACTGACATCTTGCATTTGTGGTTGCCGAAGACAAACCCTCCTACCTCCCTATTAATTGAAATTACCTTGGTTATGAACTGCCTCACAGGATAACACTTTGTTACACAAACTTGCGTTGTTACAGCATGCTGAACACATCACGTGATCTCCCTCGTTCCGCCTCCCAATAATGGCGGTTGCATAATGGGGACACTCCTTGTAAAGGCAACACATATGTCTTTTGTAGGTCCAATGCAGTATATGGCCGGGTTCAAACAAGGTAAACAGGCCAAAAACAATCATAGGTAGATAGCGTCCGGTAGATAACCGTGTATATTACAACTAACCCTTATCTCAGGTATCGTTCAATTGACACAAAAACATCGCACGATAGCGCGATGGCCTTATAGATATGCAGACAATTCCGTGCAGTTACGTCACACCGATATTATAGTTCATAAGTATTTAATAAATGAAAATTCATCGATAAAGGTAGATATAGTTTAAGTTAAAAAAAATATGCCAGAATATCTTTATAGCTAAATCCTTTCTGTAAGGACATTTTCCACAGTTTTATAACAAAATAATCCTTTCATAGAATTTTCTAAATTTTTGATATATTATTTGAAATTTTATTATGAATTCAAAAAAGAAAAGAAAAATGCAGGTCGACGAGTTAGTTTTTTCGTCAAATGACAGTTTCCATGGACAATTTGGGCAAAAAAGTTAAAATGACCACACCATCTTCAAAGGTATTAAAATAATTCCTGGAAGGTTTATCAGCACAAAAAAAACATGAATTCATACATTCAATACTTTATGATTCAATATTATTTTAAATCATTACAATCTGAATAATTTTTGTAATCCAAATCAATTTTTCAAATTTTTGTTTTCGACAAAAAGCAATGAAAATTGACATGTATATTACAAATAAATCAAGATATTTCAAAATTCCTTTCATAGAATTTTCTTATTTTTCAGTATTTGAACTAAAATTCAATCTTGAAATTCAAAATGCAAAAAAATGTTTAAGTTGACGAGTTAGTTTTTCTGTAAAATGACAGTTTCCATGGTAACCGTATTTGAAAAACATTTTAAAAAGCGACTAAAATAACTTTAAAATTGAAAGATAGAAGGTAGGGGCTCAATATGCATGAGAAATATATAAATAAGTTAATAACCTTTTATTGTTTTATGGATTATATGAATATTCTTTGAAAACAATTGCATACAGTAAATTTTATCCGAATAAAAACGTTCATCCGACTACTATTCAAGTACCGTTTTGGTAACTGATTATTATATCCCCTGGATGCTCAGATGAAGTGCGCAGTAAAAACTACCGAGAACGTCCTTAAAACATTCTCACTATAATATCAGAGGAAACAGAGCGTTGCGTAACTGCACAAAATTCCTTGCACAGCTATATATTTTGTATAGGTCCATCATGTTCTCGTTTATCTTTCAATCAATGGATACCATCTATACCTGAGATAAGGGGTTCTGACCAAAGTTACCTACCGTTGCATTTAACCTTTATCACTTGTTTACATTTTTCTTTTTAACTCGGCTTTATACTGCGTTGGACTTATACCATACCTGAGAAAAGGGGTTATGATCAGAGTTACCAACCGTTGCATTAAGCCTTTATCGCCTGTTTACATTTTTTGAACTCGACCATATACTGTGTTGGACATATATGTATGCATACAGATTTGATGAGCGAATTTCAACACATGGATAGAACTAGTATGTAGTCGTAATATGCCAAACGCATAATCTACTGAAAATAGTAAGGGAAAACTGGTTTAGTATCTGGGAAGCGATCGTCGAGAGCGAATTTATCAAGCTTCAAAATTCCGTCACAATCGATGTTAAATATGTAAGTTTAAACTAACGAAGAATGTTCAATTTATTAAATATTGGTATATATATATGTATGTCAAACATGCATGTCCACCACATGAAACTATTGCAAACATTACTCCGTTGCATTTTATCAAGTTAAAAGCTGTATTACACCCAAATGCGTCTTGTTTCGTATCAGAACCTCTAAAAAAATGTTTTGATCTCTTTTTGTTAAAAAAAGAATATATACAAAAAGCGTTTATACTGGTGTTCATCCATAGAGAATGCATCTGTATGGTTGATGCCAGGTTGGAAAGGTTCATCTGACATGGACAATGAAACTGTAACTGCTTTCCTTCTTCAGTTTCCTAGCCGAACCGAAATGGTTTCGTTTTCTGTTACAGAGAGATCTTGATTACCGAAAGGTTCACTCATTGGCTCTCATGCATCTTAGTTTCAGTTTGATATAAATTATATCTTAGCTTAGTGGGTATGCTTCCTATAAGATGTGCAAACATATTTTCTATAAAAGCCATGCAAGATAATGCTAACTGTACTCACGCTCACTGCCATACAGCCCATATCATACAAAACTGTTCCTGACTCAGTTTCGTAGTTGCGTACATAACAGGTCTAGAAATATTACATGCATAAGAATGAAATTCAATTGACGAAATAGAAAAATAAAATGTACAGGAGCTTTACGTAAAACTTTACAAACATGCACCTGTCGGTTTTAGTGCTAGCTTTTGACGGCAAGTCACATAAACTACCAGGATTATATTTATAGATTGGTTTACCCACAAACAACAAAGTCTCTTTAGATTGATTTACCCACAATTCTTTAATCGATAGTTCATATGTTAGTGCAAAGCACAACTGTCGAACAAAATGTTAATCACGTGATTTTTTCCTGACGGAATTCGCCGAAGAGTCCCGATTGACTTCGGCTTAGAATCAGATGGTTGGTTTATATATTTGTATTATTTAAATTTATAAATATATATTATAGTATCCTATGTCCTTTGTTTATAGATTATTTACTTTTGATTAACTGGTTAGGCCTGTGTGTTAAGGATTTACAGCGATACATCTGTTTATTGATTAAACATATGTCATTATAACATACAATTTACTTTCTTACATACTTACTTATCAATGTAACATGATTTTAACCCTCGAATTAACATTGATTAAAATCATTATCTAACCTTACGTCTTGCCAATTATTATTGATAAAGAAAACGACAAAAAAGCAATTCATTGTTCAAAACATTATATACTGTTGGCTGATAAAAGCTTGGTTGAGACGTTGCATACCCCAAGCTGTTGTTTCAAGTTCCATCAAAAGCCACATCAACTTTGGATGTTTTTTTTAATGATTTACACATACGCTAGTATGCAATCAAAACAAGGCATTGTATTGTTAAATGGAAGATATTTCTTTCGGGTGGAAGCCCGGTTTAAAATGAAAATATTCTTTTTTTTAAGTCACAAGAACAACCCACATATCGGCGTGAGTACTGGTTAAGTATCCAGGAAGCAGTCATTGAGATTGAATTTAACAAGTTTCAAGCTTCCGTCACATTCAATGTCAAACGAAAGAGTTTAAGGTAGAAATACCCATAATCCGCCATATTGAAAATCTTTCTTTCGTCGACTTTCTTCGGCTGTTCTCGGTATACATCGGTCGGTACCGATACTATTCGGTTTCCACCGAATAGTTCCTGCCCCGACCGATGTAAACCGAGAGCGACCGAACTAGTCCGACGAATGAATTGATTTAAAAATGGCGTATTATTGTGTATTGTCATTTAACTAACCCATTACCAAACAATAACGACATTGGACCAGTTTGTTGCAGACGACTCTGGAAAACACTGTGGTGAAAGGAGAAATAGCTCGTAACGAGCATTTTCTCCTTTTTCCACAATGCTTTCTGTCCTATCAGAAGATTATTTTCAATTCCATCACCTTTTCAAATGTCGTCTGCAAACTCTTCCAATTTGGGACTGTCCAAAATTTGGCGTTTGGTAAAGGGTTAAAATGAGTCAAAAGACATTTTGAAGTCACGTTTCAGCTAACCTCATAGTTTCTACACTCGACAAAGTGCTGACAGGATGATTGTTGCTGCATATCGCTGCATGATGCGCACATTTGGCTTGCGTCTGAAAGTTGACATAAAGAGCATCGGATTGGTATCGTCTGCTTAACGACTTTGGGAAAATTTGTATGTAAGTCAAAAGCTTATGTTCATGATAGTATTGTAGAACAAAGTACGTTATTGTAATGTTACGCGGCACTGGAAGCGTCTCTGAGATAGGAAAGTTGAAAGTTTAAATAAAGAACTTCATTTGGGTATCGTTTTACTTAACGAATTTGGGGAACTGTGTATGTAAGTCAAAACCTATGCACATGAGCATAGTATCGACGATCAAAGTACGATTGTGTCATGTTACATCATTCGGAACACCTCGGCCATTTCTTAAAATAACCTCGGAGGTAATGGGGAGCCATTTTTGAAAGTAGGTCAGCGACGAAGGGCCAATCGTATCTACTCGGCAATCCCCGTAACAAGCCGGGGATTGCCGAAAAGAGCCGATTGACAAAATATGAAACAAAGATGTGTTGATATGATCATCTTTAATGAAAAGGGTAAACAAACTAATCAATTGTAATATATAACCAATTTTTGTGTATTAAAATACATATTTAGTGCCTATGTGCATTTTGCGTTATCCGCCGGAAATAAGGCGAATTACCCCAGGATTTCTGGTGTATTCATGTATTCATGTACTGCCTACGAGGTATATCTACCGACTTGTGACGGGGATTGCCGAGTTGATACGATTGATGTTACATGTCATCGGAAGCGTCTTTGAAAGAAAAAAAATGAAAATTATTATAATGAGCTTCATTTAGGTAGCGTTTTTCCAAACGACTTATGTTAAAGGTACTTAGTCAAAAGCTTATGTACATTTAAATAGTTTCGTAGATCAAAGTATGTTTGTGTCATGTTACACTTCATTGGAAGCGCTCTGAGAGAGAAAAGTTGATAATTAATATATTGAGCTTCATATGGGTAGCGTCTTACTACACGAAACATTTGTGTTAGTCTACACTTGGGTACATATATATAATTGTAGTATCTCGAATCAAAGTACAGTATTGACATATGGCACGTCATTGGAAGCGTCTCTGAGAGACATACCATAATATGTGACTTTTAAGAGTTGCAAATCTCAATATTGAGATCAGATTGAATGTTGTTTTGAACGTAGGCGGTTATTAAGTGGCATACGTTTAGTAAATCGGTAACCACAACTGATATAAAGTGCTTGTTAACAGATGGGAAAATTTGAAAGTCAAAATTAAATATTGTTGAAACAATAGTGTTCGTATTGTTTATTGCTAAACAATCAACTGTTCCTATTGAAGAAGTTTGGATGTATCTATGTATCTACAGTTCTTATGCAATAGATCTAATAAGCGATTACACGCTTTTAGGTTGGAATACGTTTAACTAACTCCATACAAACTTTAAAGCATCAATAACGATTTCATTTTGTTTTCTATGTCTACTTTTTGGTGAGTATCATATTACAAAAAAGATTTCGTGCAGAAATCAATATTTTATCTTCCTTATTTCCTCGCAACTGTGAACAAGGACCTTAAAATACATGTATTAAGGGTTGTTCCCAAAAGAAGTCTGCAAACTCTTATCGTCAAATTGTGTTTGTCGCTATCATTCAGTGGTGTAATACAAAGGAGGTGTAACACATGTTTTGGTACTTATTTTTCTAGGCCAACCGATTCGTACTTTATCTATATATATAGGAGATTTGACCCATTTTCTTAAAAAAAAAAAAAAGCTCAAATTTAGAAATTTGTTTAAGAATTATTTTGAAAACAAGCAATGTGACAATGGGATAAATTACCTAGTGGGATTCAATTAATTTGATCTTTTGTTGATTGGAAAATGGTCTCATTATTATTTCAGTCAGGAACGATGTTATATTTCTCATTGTTCCTATGATTACTGGAGACTTAACAAATCGTTTCTAAAGTAAAGGTACTTTATCACAGATGGTGTTCTGGTTATAACTATAGAGATTTAATGGATTTTCGTCACTCAACTAAAGACAGTTTTAAATTTCTTCATTCTAAAATTGCTAGAAATCTGGGTTTTCATATACAATTGTAGAATCATTGCCCTTGTCTAGCAGGGCTTTGTTGTCAGACTCAATGATTCAACTGCCGAAAATAAGGATCACATATCTAGATTCAAACGTCTGTTAAACCCAAATGATAATTTGATCTAAATAAACCGACGCTTGCCTATGGGTAATTCAAATTCAGATCATTGTTTACGAAATTAATCGTTTAAACGTTTTACTATATTTGCAACATTAACGCACTCTTTCTCCACCATATAACTATCAAACTTGGTGATAAGTGTATCGATTATCTAGTTTTCTGAAGCACTATATATAGTTGATGGCATTTTATTCGTAGAGAACATTTTAATTCAAATATTATCTAATCGTCAACCGGTGGGATAGTCATTTTAAGAAAAGAATAAACATCTGAAAAGACTTACCTGCTCCAAATATGAGCAGCAACACTTGCAGTGATAGAAAAACACCGTCTGTCAAAATAAATAAAGTACAGGTCCAACGTAGTATATGGCCGAGTTCAAATAAAATGTAAACAGGTGTTATAGACTAAATTATAATGCGCAATGAATATCTATGCCATAAGACTCATAAGTGTTTGATAATTATTCACCAATCATAACTACATGGCATAACATTACTGTTACAATGGACGAAAAGAAAACATAAAAAATCATATAGTCAATGTGTAGAAGTTTCCAGAGGTTTTTCAAATTCAAATCTAATTTTCTACTTTGATTAAAAAATAAACAATAATAATAAAATAAGATACATACGCATATCCATTGGTCTTTAAGTCGATATATAAAGTGGCACCTGATATATTTGTAGGGTCTTCCTCCATCATTAAGAGTCGGGCATCGCTACATAACTGAAATAATGTTGATGTGATGTAAAACCCATATAAAAAAAAAAAAAAAAATATATATATTTGTACTTAACTGTTCTAAAACTGGTTGACGATGTTTGAGATAAGCTTAGATAAGCTGGTTGCCGTATGCACATATATAAGTACATGCTTCGGAACAAAGATGAATGTTTGATATTTTTAATTTTGGTTTGAATATTATGTTTTCGAACCATTCAAAAGTGGCAAGGGTTACCCTTTAATATAATAATATTGGTCTCAATCTTAACTGTTACAGAAAGACTTACGCCATTAATGTCTTATTCATCTTATTTAATACATTTTTTAAAAAGATTAAATCTTATAATCTGAGTGGTTTTCCTTTCACTAGCTTCAAAAATTTATGTTATTTGTTTTTAATTTCAATTTTAATCTAATCACGAATTTCCCCCGACGTAGGCGAAAGGATAACGTGTATTGCGATAAGACACTCCAGGATTTCAACATTTACGACTTCTGGATTACAAATAGACCAATCTGAACTCGTTGGGTTCATCCAATGAAAACATCTCTGACATGATATTGAAGCTACCGTATTTAACAACATTTTAATTTGACTAGCAACGTGTCTTACGTGTGAACAAACTTATTTGATAATATAAAATAGGATAACAATTTAAGGGGCCTCTGTGGCCTAGTGGTTAGAGTACAGAACTTGAACTTAAATTTAAAAAAAAAACTAACAATTCAACTGACTCAAAAGAAATGGTTTATTTATTAATTAAAGGCTATGAATTCTGTCTTCGTAGAAATTCTTTAAATCTACATTGGCTTCAAAAACGTTTTAGGGTATACCGGTAAGTGAAAACGCAGGGATAAGAAGATAAGCAAATGGACAGATAAGTCTGCAGTTGCATGAAATTAATCTTTAGAATGTTGGGTAATATTTGAGAAATAGATGTTTGTGTCGTTTGCTTTCCAGAACCTTAAATACCTGCTCATTTTGATAAGAAAAGATAGATGCTCAGAGTAGCAAACATGTTAGATCACAGGCCAGCCGCCAATTTATTTGTCGGCTGGCCTGGATCTAATGACCTATTTGCATGAGCATGAAGTCGGTTCCAGCACTGTAAGGGTTAAGAGTTTTGGAACCAATCCATATTCACCATGCAATATAAGCATCTGCGTTCCCTGTCAAAGGAAACTATGTTGAATACATTGTGATAAATCGTAAAGCTGCCATTCCTTGATAATATCTCCAAGAACAAACTAAGGGAAACAACTGCTGTATAGAAATACGGCTAATTGTGTTGAAAATGGCCTCCCTTTGAATCCACTGATGTTATCGTTGGATATATTCGACGACAAAATATAAAAAGACATTTTCTGCCATGCCTTGGTGTTTGTATTCGACAAACATAGCGCAAGTTAAGACAGCATATCCACGAGGCCCTCAAGCTGACCAAGGAGGTAGCAGATGGTATTAGGTTCGAGCGGGTCCATAGATCTCCCGGACAGCCTGTTCATGGTAGAATACGATCAATAGTTGCCAAATTTACCTACTTTCAAGAGAGAGAAACCGTGCGTAGACAATGGAAGTCCCTCAACGGTACACACTACAATATGCATGAACAATTCCCACCAGAAGTGCTAGCAAAGAGAAGGAAATATGTCCCTAAGATGAAGGAAGCAAGAGACCAGGGTAAAAGAGCATGGATTGTTTATGATACACTGTATATAGACGGTAAACCAGTGCGTGACTAGGGGTGCGAGGGAGGTGAACTGTCTGTTCTCTCATGGAACGTGCATGGACTAACTAGAGATAAGAAACAGTGTAATGATTTTGTAGATATTATTTCAAAGCATGATATTGTATTTTTGTATGAGACATGGTCAAATGTAACAAGTGATGTAAATTTAAATGGCTATGTTTCCCATAACCTTTATAGAAAATTTCAGCATAGACGGGCACGCAGAAGTAGTGGGGGAATAGCCCTCTATTATAGAGAGCATCTTAAAAATGCAATTAGTATTGTTAAAAATCATCATGATACAATTTTATGGATTAAATTAGATCATAACCATTTTAGTACTGACCAGGATATCTATATATGTGGTGTTTATATCTGGGGAGATGGTTCTCCTGCTTACAATTCTCTTGATGTAGATTTGTTTGATCTTTTAGAAAATGATATACATGAATATGCCAGTAAAGGGTGTGCTTATATAGTTGGCGATTTTAATAGCAGAGTAGGTAACAAAACTGATTTCATATCTCATGATATATTTAATCCTAGTTTAGATGATATAGACTACTATCCTGACCAAACCCTCGAAAGGGCCTCTTTAGATAGCACATGCAATAATCACGGGCTTAAGTTAATAGACATTTGTAAGTCTTCAAATGTGCGTATTGTTAATGGGCGAATAGGCCTCACTAACAAGCACACATTTGTCGCGCATAACGGAGCATCGGTCATTGATTACTTGTTAACCAGTGAGCAAAACTTTTCACGGGTCGGTGATTTTACTATAGATTCACTCACTGAGTGGAGTGACCACGCCCCTTTACACTTTACTTTACTCTGTCATAATACTTTGAAAGAGCAGAATGAGTATTCTGATATTAAGTATAGATGGAACGATCTACATAAAAATCAGTTTCGATCAAGTATTATAGCAAATTTACCAAAGATAAATAGTATTTTTAACAATTTAGATAGTAAAGAAAGAGATTCTGTCAATACTGCTGTAAATGGTCTAACCAGTATTTTTCGCAGTATCGGAGATCCTCTTTTTTCCAAACAATGCTTTTATAAACCGGTTACTCGTTTTGATACAGAAAGTTGTTTTAATAACGCAGAATGGTTTGATTTAGAATGTAAGGATGCCCGTAATATATATTTGAAATCCTTGAGAGTTTTTAACTGTGAGAAAACAGACATCAATAGGCAGATTCTATGTGAAAACAAGCAAAAGTATAAGACCTTAATTAAGAAAAAGAAGAACCAGTGCTATAGAAAGAAAATGTGTGAGATTGAGGCTCTCAAGAAAAGTAGACCTAAAGAGTTTTGGAAATATTTCAAATCTAAATCGCAAAATACTGGAAATGATATATCTTTAGAAGAATTCCAGCAGTATTTTTGTAATCTTAGTAATGATATCTTTGAATGTCAAAATGAAGAAGCAGAATATTTTTGTTCTACTTATGATTTTAACTTGCCAAATGTTTCTTTTCCAGAGCTTGATCAACCTATTAGTATTCAAGAATTTCTAAACGCTGTTAAAACGTTGAAACGTGGTAAAGCATATGGAATAGACTGTTTGTTAAACGAATATTTTATTGAAAGTGCAGATATTTTGTCGTCTCATTTATGTGATTTATTTAATTGTATTTTGGATACAGGTTTTTTTCCCGATTGTTGGACTGAAGGGATCGTTATACCCATACACAAAAAGGGTAACCCCGATGATGTCAATAATTATAGGGGCATTACGTTAGTGAGCTGTCTTTCGAAACTGTTCACTACTATTTTAAATAAACGTATCGAACATGTTTGTTCAGAGAATAACATTATTTCGGACGCGCAGTTCGGATTTAGGAAAGGTCGATCAACAGTAGATGCACTTTTTATTCTTACCTCCTTAGTCCAGCATTATCTTAATGAAAACAAAAGGTTATATGTTGTTTATGTTGATATGATGAAATGTTTTGATACTATATACAGAAATGCTTTGTGGATGAAAATGTATAATTATGGTATTGATGGTAAATTATTAAGGATTGTTCGAGATATGTACCAAAAAGTCAAATCTTGTGTTAAATCATGCTCTTCTTATTCAGACTATTTTCAATATGCAATCGGTCTCCGTCAAGGGGAGGTAATGTCCCCACTTTTATTTTCTCTATTTGTTGAAGACCTTGAATTGTTTATGCAGCAAGACGCGACATCTGGACTGCTTATTGGTGATATCGTTTTAATTCTACTATTGTTTGCTGACGACATGGCCATTCTTGGAAAATCCCCAGAAGAAGTCCAAAATTATCTTAATATTTTACATGATTATTGCAACACTTGGGGTCTTTCTGTGAACACAGGTAAAACCAAAATAATGGTATTTCGTAAACGTGGTGGACTTTTACCGGGGGAAAGATGGACATATAACGATCAGCATATTGAAGTAGTAAATGATTTTAACTATCTTGGAACTGTTCTAAACTATACTGGAAACTTTAAATTAAACCAGCAATACTTGGTTGGGAAATCTCTTAAGGCCATGTATGTACTTTTATCGAAATGTAATATTTATGATTTTAAACCTAAAACACTATGCCAATTATTTGATACCTTTGTAGGGTCGATTTTAAATTATTCAAGCGAGGTCTGGGGTAACACGAAATCAAAGGAACTAGAAAGAATCCATCTAAAATTCTGCAAGAAGCTATTAAGAGTAAAATCTAATACGTGTAACGCTAGTGTCTATGGTGAACTGGGTCGTTATCCTTTATATATTTCACGATATATTCGTATTATCAAGTATTGGATTAAACTATCCACTACTGACAATATTATTCTGAAGTCTGTATTTAATATAGCCCAAAATGATTGTATAATGGGCCGTAAGAATTGGATTAGTAACATTAAAACCCTTTTAAATGACTATGGATTTTCATATATGTTTGATAATATTCAAACTGTTAATGTTAAGGTATTTCTTGCAGAATTTAAACTACGACTAGTTGAAACGTTCAAACAAGGTTGGATCAATACATTAGAATCTAGCACCGTTTTATACATGTATAAGTCTGTTAAAACTTTTTTTGGATATGAGTCCTATTTAGATATACTTCCAAAAAGCTTTCGATTTTATTTTTGTAGAATTAGGTTATCATGTCATCCCTTGCACATACAAACAGGTAGATATTCTAGAAACCGATTACCAAGAGAAGAAAGAACTTGTTTATTATGCAATTCCACTGACGTCGAAGATGAATATCACTTAATATGTATTTGTCAATGTTTTGCAAGCATCAGACAAAAGTATATTAAGAAAAAGTACTACATTAGACCTTCATTTTATAAATTTACTATTCTATTACAGACCTGTCAGAAAGATGAACTAATTAAGCTATGTTTGTTTATTAAAGAGACTCTTACAAAAAGGAATGCTCTTTTAAATACTGACTCATAATTATGTATATGTTTACCTCCAAAGATAACAAAGATAACAACTTAATATTTTCTTTTTTTCTTTTCATAACTATTTCTTGTAACTGTCATGATATGTTTGTCACGTTGACATCAAATTGTACTTTATATATGTTGTAGATGATGTACTTTGTACAAGTCTAAATAAAAGTCTGTTCTGTTCTGTTCTGTTCTGTTCATATTCGAGGGAAATAGCGAAACCCAAACTCGAAATGGCTGATTCATAACTAATGTTTTATGATAAAGGAAATTCAAACTCAAAAAAGTTGATATCATAACTAATGTTTTATGATAAAGGAAATTCAAACTCAAAAAAGTTGATATCATGACGTATGCTTTATGAATAAGGAAATTCAAACTTATTAGGGCTGATTCATACATTATGTATGAGAAATTTAAACGCAAATGGTTGATTTTTGTTTTATGGATAAGAGATTTAAACGGAAATGGTTAATTTATGAACAAGGAAACGCAACTTCAAAATATTGATTTATGATTCAACTAAGTAGACTAGTATTGCTACTAGGCATGTTTTGTCTTAAAATCTCTAAGATTAGTGAATGCCTAGCAGTGCGTTAACTAACTGTGAGCAATGCATCAAAAAGTACCTTCTATGGACTAGTGGTTAAAGTAAAGTGCTTTAGATCACATGGTTCCTCTCTGCATGAGTACAAAACATATCCGAGCTTCAAATATATCAAAAATCGGGACAAGCCTTTTTTGAGTTGGAAGTTCTGTGACGTGTGTAAGATGCTCGAGTAAATTCTAAAATCAATGCATATAGAATCATATGGTATGTTCCGCTTTATATTCAAACGCAACAACCATTTAGTGAACGACAATGTTTTATCACTGATCGGATGTGGTTGTGTCTTTATGCTATCAGTTTGCTAAATTCTTTCTTAACAAAAACAAAACTAATATATTATAAGAAAGCTCGAAAATTATGTAACGTCATTCTTCATGAGCATAATCCTACGGCTAAAAAAATTCTGCATGGCCCAGTGGTTAAGGTGGCGGACCAAGCACTCGGTGGAACTCAAGTTCGAGCCCCATTGACACCTGGTTTCTCGGGAGTGACCCTTTGTAAGTCACTCGATAGCCCTAGTCTTGTACATGTGCTGGTGGCTACAGGAAAGCTGTAACATAACTGAGAAAATGTTGACGCGTCATTAAACATCATACAAACAAATCTCAAATGGTCGAAACGATTACGGAAATTGAACTTACATCCTCTGACCTATGTGTTGGCGTCCATGAAAGAAATTCTGCAAATAGATAAAACAACGACAGTCGGGAATCATTTTCGAAGACAAATGACCAACAATCACTCCAAACAAATCGCTCAGTATTGTCTTTTGGGGTGTTCTTAACAAATTTGCATTTTCCGATGGAATAGGGCATGTCCTTGGTGAAATCAATTTCCTTCTTGCATATTAGAACAGAGATTACGTCCTTAAACTAGACCGTCCTGGAATAAATATAGAGATTCGAAGAGGCCGTGCGTTTTTGGTTTGATTTCATTTCATTTATTGCCATATTCGATAAACATTGTTTTTGGCCATTAACGAAGTAGAAAAACAAAATGAAATATAGCTTAGCCTAACATATACATACGAAGTAGGGAAATGAAAAGAATAGTTTAGACAAACACATCCATACGTATTTAAACGATAGTTTTAACAAATCGGAATAACCCTGGCGAGAGTTTCGCAAACCAGATACGAGCTAAGACTATTGAATCAGCTACGTGTATCAGTCAATTTTTATAGCAAACACATTTTAATAGTCAACATTTGGAATCAGATGGTGTAGGTATTGCTTCTTCATGAATGATGTTGCAACATACTGTACAGTATAATTACATACATTTCACAAAACGTTTATACAGTAGATTCTCCATATCTCGAAGTTTAAGGACAAGATGGAAATGTTCGACATTTAGAGAGTTCGCCGTATAGATGTCTAAGATGTAAAGACATAGAGATAAAGAGCTAATGTTATCGGGACCCGTATTTACTTCGACGTAAAGAGGACTTCGACAATCAGAAGTTCGAGTTACAAGTTTCAAATAGTGTATTGACATATACACTAATATTTTTTTTTGTTGTTGTAAAACTTGAATACAACATACAACTGCATAGAAATGCATAAGAATGTCAATACAAATATACAGATATGCTTCTGTATTCAAAACGAAGAAATTGTTTTTTGTCGGGAAAAACTAGTGGAAAAAGTTCTAGACAAAAGAAGATTTGTCTCTGACAAGCCTGTGTGCATAGGGCAGCCATTTTTCATACCGATCGTCGAAACTTGATTAAGTGTCTCTGCTGGGTAATTAGTTTCTACCATAGCTAGCTCACTTTTAGAATGAGCGCATTGGAGGGGGAAAACACATCAACTTAGCAAACGTATTCTGCAAAAACACCAGAAATTAAGGTTAATCAAGAATAAGAGAGCTCTTGCACTAACAGAGCAAATGCTCAAGTTTTCCAAATGTGTTCCTCTCTCGATCGCGTCTAGCTTGACTTATGTACAGTTTACTGAAGCTAAATGAACTATTGAGATATATTAAGAATGATTAACATAGAGGGTTAGGGAGTGGCTTTGACAAAGCTTTAAGCTTCCTTTACAATCGATGTAGAATAAACAAGGTAAAGAAAAAGGAGCAAATACTATGTATACCGTATTCGCCTTATGAAACCATTGAGACACGTGGAACATTTGCTACAAAGAGCAAACGCTCCATTTGTCACAACGTTTGTCCCAAGAATAAACCTTTGAACAGTCACCATCATGGTCATTGCAGCAATCAATACAAACCGTATGGTTTCCAGCATACTTCCATGTTTAAATGTTATTTGATTTAGAATGCTCAGACAAGTGTATACTAGAATGGCCGAAGTAAACCGGTGACGGAATGAGTTTCAAGATGACCGATTATGGGTATTCCACCTTAAAGACGTTAATGAATAGTTAAAGGCTCAAAATAAGTCTGTGTTTGTTTGTAAAGCGTAGTTTGATTGGAAACTGCACCGCCTGTTGTTCTCCCGAATTTCCCCAGAGCTACAATCTAGGTATAAAGTGCAGCGTTGATGATTGCTGCCTTATAAATATGCATTGTCTAATTTGTCTATAATATGGATTGTCCCTTTAACCCATTACCAAACAATAACGACATTCGGCCTCTTTGTTATAGAATAATCTGGAAAGCATTGTGGGGAAGGAGAAATTGCTCTCTACGAGCAATTTCCCCTTTCCCACAGTGTTTGCTGTCCTATCAGAAAATTTTCTTTCAATTTCATCACATTTTGAAATGTCTTCAGCAACCTCGGTCAATTTTGGGAAGTCGAAAATTTAACGTTTGGCAAATGGTTAATGCAATTTTCTTCATACCCCGACACAGACAGTTTCCATCGCATTTTTTGTTTTGTACAAAAATGTTTGAAACAATTATGAGAGGATTGGTTTTGAAAATTCCTTTTCTGGCACGATGGTTTAAATTGTAAGAGTCGCCTGAATATGCCTAGCATAGATATGAAACTATAAACCCTTCCTGTACCTTTAACTATCTTAATTAAATTTTTCAGAGGTTCTACTTTTTGTAAGTATCCCTAAGCGCAAGTTGATGATTGATATAATGCATGATATAAATGTAAGTAGATCATTTCAAACGAAGCCCATTCATTTGAGTAAGGGCCTCCGTGATATAGTGGTTATGGTACATAACTGAAAATACATGGCCCCTCTCCGTGCTGGTTCAAATCCCGGTGATGGCATTTCGGTTTTCATGGAAGGCAGTCTCCTGATTGACTTACAGAACGCTGGGGGCTTCAATGGCCTAGTGGTAAGAGCACATTAATTGAAACCACATGGCCCCTCTTAGTGTTGGTTCGAATTCCGCTGACGGCATTTGGATTTTCAAGGGAAGCAGTCTCCCGACTGCCTTACAGAATGCCGGGGACTTCAATGGCCTAGTGGTTAGAGTACAGAACTGAAACTGCATGCTCTCCGTGTTGGTTCGAATCCTGATGACGGCATTTCGATTTTCTTGAGAAATAGTCTCCCGACTGACAACGGAGTGCCGGGGGCTTCCTTGGCCAAATGGTTAGTGAACAGAACTTAAAGATCACATGGCCCGTCTCCGCCTGGGTTCAAAACCCGGTAAAAGCATTTGGATTTTCATGAGAGGTATTTTCCCGACTAACTTACAGAATGCCAATGATTTTACCCGGCTTGACTGGCCCGTATTGCCAATTGATTATGGGGTCTTCCTCCATCCTTAACGGTTTTGACATCGCAACAAAGGTGAAATAATATTGATGCAAAGTAAAACCGCATATACATAAATAAATAAATACGAAGTGTCGATGGCTCTTCCAGGCTTGACTAGCCCGTATTGCCATGGTAGTTGAGTTTGGGTTTTTCCTTTTCATTTAGAATCGGAAATCGAAACATAACTGAGAAGATGTTGAAGCTATTGAAACACATTATTAAAGTTATCGCTTATGAAATTCACTTGTGTCTGTGTTCCCATGGAATAATCAACTTCATTATGAGGGTATGGCGGGAATGTTTGCCCTTTCTCTATAATACCTTACTTTGATGCATATTCTGTAGAAGATGATATCTAAATTGTGATTTTATCGTAATGGTTTCATTTTTTCACATTTATATAACCAGTTTTTTATTGATATCTTGTTGTCATTTCTAAAGAATAACTAGGCATATTTATTTATCTACATAAATAGCTTATATTTGTGGGAAGATCAAGTTTCAAGTTTCTTATTGATATCTCGTTGTAATTCTAATTAACAAGAAACAAACATCTACATATTGTTACGTAGCCGCCTCACTCTTTACAGCATAGCAACAATCAATCAGGACAAGATGTAACCTCTGTGTTACCGAGCCGGCTCTTTAGCTCAGTTGTTATGTCTTGGACTGTCACCTGGGAGAACTGGGATCAAATCCCCACAGGGGACATAAAATCCAAAGTGGATTTTTCTAGCTATGCTTCGTTGCGGACATTGTTCGTAAGAATATGAGGCTTCTATATCCGGGGAAGTGTGTGTATCTGGAATGCCTTAATATTACTGAACTTCTTTGCTTTAACTTTACTCATCAACCCGTTACCAAACCCCATGTTTTTGGCTGTCCCAAATTGAAAGACATTTCAAAATTTGATGAAATTGGAAAACATGATAGGGCAGAAAACATAGACGGAAAAGGAAAAATGCTCGTTAGGAGCAATTTCTCCTTTTCCCTCTATGTTTCCAAAGTCGTCTGCAACAAACTGGTCAAATGACGTTATTGTTTGGTAATGTGTTGATCAACGATACCTCAATTGTTCTCATTCGTCTAGATGCTTTTAGATACCAACACGACTAAAGAAGAAATTGTCCGATGTGTGTTTTTCTCTATTTGTCACCATGATATCTTTTATACTAAATTTCATAAATAAAACAGTTTTGTTCGTACGTCAAAAATGTCGTCTGATGTTGTTTTGAATATGGACCAGTCCAAATACCCTAAACGAGGGAAAGTGCGGGGGGAAAGGATTAAATCAATCAAGACGAATTCCTTTGGTTCGTATCTCCAGGCTGTGAAACGATGCTATAATTCAAGTCATTTGTCCCTACGGGTATATTGTCTAATACATTCTGTCTGAATCACATTGGATACGGATATATAGGCATTGCATGTTGTTATATTTCAGGAACATATTTTGAATCAATGCTCGCCTCTATCAATCACACAAAAGGCATTTCACAGGGTTGCATATACTGGGTATGTTAATGAACCCATTACACGCAGAACTGAGAAGATCTTATCTTGTTTTGTTTTACTTATAAGAATTATCTTATCGGTACAATTCTAAAGAGTATCCACAAACCAGTGTTTCCGGAAGAATTCGCACTGTAAAGCAATATAAGTCTAATAAGTACTTATATAAATATTATATGTCATTGAAACAGAACGAAACACCAAAGGATATTGACAATGTAATGCCCGCACTATCTATTATCTTTTTTTAAAATGCTTTCTCATTGTTGCATATACTAGGTATGTTAATAAACCCAATGCACGCATGACTGAGAAAAGCGTTTCTTATTTTGTTTTACGTATCAGAATCTTCTTATCGGTACTACAGAGTAACCACAAACCAGTGGTTCCGGAACAATTCGAACTCTAAAGCAATATAAGTCTTTGAATTTTATATCTTATATATTATATATCATTGAAACATAACGAAACACCAAAAGATCATGACGATATAATGCCTGACCTATCTTTTATCTATTTGTTAAAATGCCATTTTCCTCACATTTTGTACCCACCAATTCAACTTCATTGTTTACATTTGAGTACCATCTAAAAATAGCACGGAGCGCTCAGATTAACGAGTGCCGATCATATGGTTCGAATGATCACGTGAAACAAATTAAAAAACTGTCATTGTCCAATATCAACAATTCGAACATTCAAAATGGAGAAATTCTCGGATTTCTTTGGTTCCCGACGTTTCACAGCTGACCTTGTTTTATCCCTAATTGCGAAGACCTAATGAACATATTTATTAGGTGTTTGCTAATTGTAAGCAAATCCTATCGTATTCAATCTTTAAAAACATCATGTGAACGTGTTACCGTCTCAATTCATCTGTTAAAGGAAATTTAACGTACTTTTAAATTAATTGTCAATTATTCTAGAACTTTCACAATTTGAGTCAAAATGAGCGCAATTATGGCTTTAACTCATTAAATGGCATTGGCACGGTTGCTTTTCACCCTTTACAAAAACACAATTAGGAGGTAACGGATAAATTCGACCGCAGACTGATTCCTTATCACACTTAGACAGAAAGCACGCCAGATCACAGCGGTAAGTTGCCCGAGACCCGTCATGTGAGGCATCAAGGTTTGAAACGGACCCAGGGGTTACGCAAGAAATCTCAACTTCCAAGCCAAAGTTCAACCGCGTTATCATGTGAAACATGGCAAAACAAGTATTTAGACTTAAGCTATGTATATTTTTAGAAACACCTCCATACACTTAATTCCCACTACACGAATAAGATATTTGTTCGTACTGTTTGTTTTCCTGCTGTCTATATTGCTATGTAACTCTTAAGAAACATTTCCATATACTCTGATAAATAAGCACACTTTATTCCTCCTACACAATAAGATATTTGTTCGTACTGTTTATTTTCTTGCGGTCCATATTGCTGTGTATATCCCAAGAAACATTTCCATATACTCTGATAAATCAGCAAACTTAATTGTTTTTCCGTACTGTTTGTTTTCTTGCTGCCCATATTGCTATGTAACTCTTAAGAAACATTTCCATATACTCTGATAAATAAGCACACTTTATTCCTCCTACACAATAAGATAGTTTTTCGTATTGTTTGTTTTCTTGCGGTCCATATTGCTATGTATATTTTAAGAAACATGTCCATATACTTAGATAAATGAGCACACTTTATTCCTCCTACAAAATAAGATAGTTTTTCGTAGTGTTTGTTTTCTTGCTGTCCTAATTTGATATCTAGAATTGATATAAAATGTGTTTTCTCGTACCATTATGTTGTGCAGTTTCCTTGATATAGTTTTGTTATGAAATATGGGCTAGTCGAGTATGCCATTCGCATTCCCCTTTATTGTACCCGTAAAATGTATAAAAAGACTAAAATGTGTTCAGATAAAAAGGGGGTAACAAACTTAAACGTAAAAAAAATAAAAATGCATTGACACACGTTTGGCAATAATACAGACAATCGGAGATCTAAATTAAGAAAAATCGGCCAAAGATTACGACTGATTATAAAAAATGTTTAAGCACAGCTGGTATTGTTATTGTGTGTGTGGTTTTTTTTTCATCGGGATATCTGGCTCCAATCACAAAAGCAAGCCTTTATCGCTCTACAGATACACACGATATACAATTAAAAGTAGCAGTTGAAAACATTCTAAAACATTCTAAAATCAGGACGCGTCAATGTATCTAAATGCATTGTCATATTTTATGATAAAGCATGCGATAAATCTAATAATAAGGCATGCTTTTGGATTAAAACACATGCTAATTCACTAAATACACACTGTTAAGAATTAAACAGTGTCTAATCTTGCTTCTAATGACTGTTGTACAGTACGTACAATACACTATTGCAACAGCTTTGCAGTTTTAAAGACATTAACTTTTAAACTTTCAGAGTGTCTCACATTTGTGAACAAGAACCTTTAAAATTTATATTTTTGAAGATAGGATCGGCGACAGGGGATCAAATGTGTGAACAGATCAGTTCCGGTAATTCGATAAGACACTTCTCGATTAAGACATTCGTCTGATTTAAATCGAATTATCTTTCGAACGTGTTTAATTTGACTCACATTTTTTTTCTTTCTGATATCTTTCGGAATATGGCAAGCTGTGACCTCAGCAACTGGTGCGTTTACTATAACCATCATTTACTCGGCTGAAAATAACTGCTGTTTTTATTTCAGCACATTATATGTCATTATATGTTTTCAAATACATGTAGTTATAGCAGTTTCATATAAAGATATAACATAGTAGAATTAGTGTAATGTATAATGAGGGATTTCCACGATTCTCTAGTATCCGTAAGTCGAAAATAATACTTTGTAAAAAGGAAAACAATACCAAGCAAACAAAATATTCCTTCAACCTTGGTTAGATTGTAAAACTTAGAAATGCTTATACCATGCTTGGGAATCATGTGACCAATGCTTACGAACCTATGTTCGAACAAGATTGCTGCGCCACGGGTTAATTTTTCTTTGATTTACTTACTTTTGCCAATGATAGCCACATTGTGTACCACACATGAATTGACCACAAACTTTCCGGTTCCTGTGGTATATGATAACCAATGCTTTATAACGGTGTTACAGCTAACACTCGGTAGAGAAATTGCAGTCTACGGGTGCGCATGTCGAAAACATCGTCCGTGGATTGCGATTTTTCTCCTTAGACGTAAACTTTGGTCACATGCCCCCCACCTATGTATACAACAGGTCTTGTTCCACTATTCTTTGCTGAGTTTGATACAGAAGACTAGATACACGAAACATAGGCAGGAGAATCACGTGACTAATGTTTACGATCGTTTGTCCGAACGAGATTGGCGCGCCAATGGAGAAATATGTATTTTTTGTATTTTTGCTTTTTTTCACATCCTTTTGCCGATGATAACCTTATTGAATACCCCGCATGAGTTGATCCTCACCTTTTAGGTTCTTATGGTATATGATAACCCATGCTTTACAACGGCGTTACGACTAACATTCGGAAGAGAAATCGTAGTCGACGGGTGATGTACACAATGTGGCAATCATTGGCAAAGCTAGGTGAAACAAGCAAACATACTTCGGCGCGGCCATCGTGTTTGGACATAAGTTAATGTATCCCCCATCCGTACCATAGTGACAAGAGATAAATTGATCCTAACGAACGATTCATATTTTCATAATTTCTATTTGAATTCCAACCGCTCGAAATATCCCTATGAAATAATAAGCTAAAGATATTTGCTTTTATATAATGATGTAGTTTCAGATTAGCATTTATGAAGATGCTGGTTCGATAAAAAGCGCCATATATAAAAGATATTTGGAACCGTCTATCATAGTGAGGGTCCACATGTTTAACAGGAACCGGAAAATCCACCAATTTTACAATTCCGTCGGACTTCTTACGCGAAAGATTGAATTTTCTTTTCCGCTCGTATAAAGTCATTCCGAATAAATAGTTTAAGCCTGGACGAGGGAAAACGGGCTATATCGCATTTTACAATGTAAGCATCTGTTTCCAAAGCTCTGCACAAATAATGATATGAATGGTCTGTCTTCATTATTATTAGGAATCTATTCACTGACGCCAATTGTCATTTGTGCCGATCACATATTTTAAATCGCAATATCTTATTTACTCTACGATTCTAAACTACACTTTATTCAGGGAAATGCGTTTTTTCATTCAATGCATGGTATTGTAATACTAGTAAATCTTAGAAAAACATTTCAAATCCAAAAATGTAATATCTAATCTATTTTATGATTCTAAGCTACACTTACCTTAGGTCAAGACATTCTTCGTACTTAACATTAAATAATAGACCAACTAGATATGAGGTTATTGTGAACTATCCTAAGTAAAAAGAGCGTTTCAGCAAGATATTTCCTTAATTCAATTGCTCAGAATGTTGCATCAGTGTAGTACGAATAAACATAACTGCTTTATTCGCTTTACACTAAATAGTTCCGGTCTCGACCGATGTATACCGAGAACGACCGAAGTCATCCGAAGGAAGAGTAAGTTTATAAATGGCGGATTATGGGTATTCTACCTTAAGTATAACTCAACGTTTAGGTTTGAGTAAAAAGATAAGTAGGTGAGAGTGATACAGTGGTAGAACGTCGACCTCTTGTACCAAGCGTCCCGGGTTCGAATTCCCGTTAGGTGAGAATTGCCGGGGTGATCCCACAAATCGGCGTGAGTGCTGGTGAAGTATCCAGGAAGCAGTCATCGAGAGCGACTTTGAATATGATTAATCAAGCTTCCTTCATAATCGAAGTAAAACAAATCAAACTAGTAGTCTTTCGAGAACCCTGGCCCTGGCTCTCATTTCCGTGTGGCGTCGCTCTTTGTGTCAATAGTGTAATAGTCTATGGGTCTCGCGAGACACGCTCCTTCCGCAGAAAACACATTACTCCGAGAAAAATGATTTGTACAAATTGCATAAAATTAGCCGGGAACTTAAGAAAGGTGTGTGGTTCGGCAGGGTTCTTTAGACGACTATTGGTGGTATAAAAGAGTGATGGGCCCTGCGTGGCCAAGTGGTTAAGGCGGCAGACCTAGGACTCGGGGGTCTCAGGTTCGAGTCCCATCGACATCTCTGGTTTTGTGGGAGTGACCTTTCGCAAGTCACTTCATGGCCGTAGTCTAGTGCTGGTGGATCCTGGAAAGTCGTTCTTGAAAAATTGTTGACACTGCGTTAAACACCGTGCACACATAAAATAGTGTATTTTTATAACGTTATTTCCTATAATGGGTATGGTATACAGTGATGACGAATGCCTATGTTAGATCAATTTTTAATCCTCTTCGCACAGACTTTGTAGTCGGGGTCCCGATATACGAGGTAGAGTTACATGTTTAAGCGGGCCGGATAGCTCAATCTATAAAGCGTTCGCACGGCTTGCGGAGGTCGCGGGTTCAAGTCTCGGCCTGTCTGCATTTCTTTTCACCTTGGTTACATTGGCACCCAACGTTAATGGCCCTACGAGAGTTCCAAGACTGTTCCCAGGATATTCGAGATGAATAAAAAAAGTGTGTGTGTGTGTGTGTGGGGGTTGATGGAGTAGGGGTCTCGATTTACACGGTAGAGTTAAAGGTGCAAGCGAGGCAATTAGCTCAGTCGGTAAAGTGGTCGCCCGGTTTGCAGAGGTCCCGAGTAAGGGTGTGGTATGAAGTAGGGGTCTCGATTTACACGGTAGAGTTAAAGGTTCAAGCAATGCGATTAGCACAGTCGGTAAAGCGGTCGCCCGGTTTGCAGAGGTCCCGAGTAAGGATGGGGGTATGAAGTAGGGGTCTCGAATTACAAGGTAGAGTTAAAGGTGAAAGCGAAGCGATAAGCGCAGTCGGTAAAGCGGTCGCCCGGTTTGCAGAGGTCCCGAGTAAGGGTGGGGGTATGAAGTAGGGGTCTCGATTTACACGGTAGAGTTAAAGGTGCAAGCGAGGCGATTAGCACAGTCGGTAAAGCGGTCGCCCGGTTTGCAGAGGTCCCGAGTTAAGGTGGAGGTATGAATTAGGGGTCTCGATTTACAAGGTAGAGTTAAATGTGAAAGCGAAGCGATTAGCGCAGTCGGTAAAGCGGTCGCCCGGTTTGCAGACGTCCCGAGTAAGGGTGGGGGTATGAAGTAGGGGTCTCGATTTACACGGTAGAGTTAAAGGTGCAAGCGAGGCGATTAGCTCAGACGGTAAAGTGGTCGCCCGGTTTGCAGAGGTCCCAAGTTAGGGTGGGGTATGAAGTAGGGGTCTTGGTTTACACGGTACAGTTAAAGGTGAAAGCGAGGCGATTAGCACAGTCGGTAAAGCGGTCGCCCGGTTTGCAGAGGTCCCGAGTTAGGATAGGGGTATGAAGTAGGGGTCTCGATTTACACGGTAGAGTTAAAGGTGCAAGCGAGGCGATTAGCTCAGTCGGTAAAGCTGTCGCCCGGTTTGCAGAGGTCCCGAGTAAGATTCCCGTTTTTGTTACATTTTTTACATATTTATCTCACCTTGGTTACAACTATGCTGGGAATAATCACTCAGAAATAGACATACGAACCAAGAAGAGTTTTTTGTTGGTGGTGGTGGTGGTGTGGTGGTCTTGCTGTTGGTTGGTCTTTTGAAACGCTTTTCCTCCAGATCGGATTCCAACACCCGGACCTTTGCCATAAGACTGGCAAAGACTGATTTAAACTTGATAAGAATACATAATCTAAAACAGAAATACAAACAGATAAGTGTGCTGTTTTGTTGCTGTTGTTATTGTTGTTGTTTTAGGTATTTTAAAAAGCCTTTTTGGAAAAACCTTTCCAGTCAAAATCGTATTACGACATTTAGACAAAAAATATATATCTTTGTGTGTTGTCTTCGCAAAACAAAACAAGGGACTGGGAACTTGTTGACGTTTAGAATCAATAGAGATTATCCCCGAAATGAATTATGGACTGGAATCGTCTTGCCGAATGTACAGAAACCCATTTCGGGAAAAAGCTGTCGTAATGAGAAAAACGCAGATAAAGAAATCGAGTTGTTTTTTCTAACTCGAGATTTGTGTGTGTTTTCTTGAGGCACTGATTTGTAAATTATTTCTATTTAAGGTACACGTATGTTTTAGTATCTTCACCTCTATTAGCTAGTCATCGTAAAAATCAATCAAGTGTGGTTTACATTCTAAATTGAATCTTTGTACAGAGCTATCACGGGAGATTCTCGTTTTTTTTTTTGTTTTTTTTGTGTGTGTGTGTGTGTGTTTTTCCATTTTTTATTTTGGTTTATCTTATTATTTCATTGGAATTGTCTGCCAACTATTTAATCAGCAGATATGTCATGTTTTTTTTTTTGTTTACATGTGACATTTGCTTGGAAAATGATACAATAGATAAGAAGTCATTTATCCAAACCAACTGAAAGAAAAAAACCGCAACATATATGATTCGAAGGGACTGAATCAAAGATGTGTGGTCTAGGTCAAAAAAACGTTAAAATTTTTATATTATTAATCATTGTCACTAAACCAAGGACCATTTTCAATGTCTTTACTTATAAGTAACTGAAACCCTGTGATTTCGTCAAATAATGTGAAGTGAGTCTTCGCGCCTGCCAGTGCTTTTATGGGAAAGCCGGTTTATAAATAAACGCGAGAATTCCTTCTAGTGCACCTTGCTAACGTCACGTGACAAAGAGCGGTTAAATATGTCCATAGACCCACGTGACGATGGTATCTAAAAATAGTACATCTTGGTGTTAGAGTAAGTATAGTTCGTTGTTGACGAAACTAATCGTTCAAATAGCTTGCAATATCTACAAATACATATGATCTATATATTATATGTAATGTTATAAACGGTGATGGAAAGCTGTCAATAAATTAGTATTTACTGTTACTCAAGACATTTGCGATGTTATATTATTGGTTGAAGATGATTTACTTAAAACAATAAAATCAAAATATGTGAGTTAGTCCCTTTAAGCCGTTTACTAGCGGACACACCCTACATGATGAACGATTAATCAGCCGAAGTCAGAGATTGGGCATGTGTTTCTATATCTGATATAAATAACGAATGATTGACTTGTAGACTAAACTGTGACTAAACTGTGAGTAATGCGTCTGCTTTTAGCAGTAGATTTCTTAAATCGAAAGCTCACGTTGTTAAATTCCACATTCTCATTTCATTATGTAAATATATGTGTTACCATCTGGGAATATAGTCCGTCCAATCAATCTCGGGAAAAAACATCTGCCTTCTTATAAGACTAAACGACATAACGATTCTTTTATTTGAAATCATGTTTTATTTTTAATTCAGAGTTGCTGGACCATACCAAAGTCTGAACCTCGAGCTATTCTATAATTGGTTGAAAATAGTAGTCTCAATGAAATCCCCAAATCGAATTCGATTGAAGCTGCATCACGGCGCGGGAAATGCATGTGTTTTACGTGATATAACAACGCTAGCCTTTTCTCTTTCGGACCCATGAAAGGACCAAACAGCGTTCCAATTGGAAACACTGCAAAGATACTGAGTTCTAAAGAGTCGCTCACTTTCAGAATACATTGTACATGATATTAAGATTTCATATAAAGTAGATTTACAATAAGATACAGCATTCTGATCTTTAATATTGTTGACTTTTTTATCATTATTCTTTTCGGAGATTGTTATACACGACACATTGTCAACGACATCGACTCTACTTCCTGTTTCTTTTACAATATGCCATAAATGAACACTCGGCTTGGTTGTTTACCACAAAACGCGTCTATCCTTGTCAAAACGAGATACTTTCTTATTTAATCTCCTTCATCAGGGAATTTACATG
Organism: Cerastoderma edule; assembly: GCA_947846245.1. Lineage (NCBI taxonomy): Eukaryota > Metazoa > Mollusca > Bivalvia > Cardiida > Cardiidae > Cerastoderma > Cerastoderma edule. The sequence continues at coordinate 6,132,789 of OX401414.1, forward strand.
TGGGTTGATTTCATCAATGTTCAATGTCCATTTTTATAATGTTTTTGGCTTGTTTGTTTTGTTTAGTTTATACATCGAGTTGACACTGTTTGAATTATATTGCAAGATAAGCTATCTCACCACTAGGCCACGGGTGCCAACTTTGTCCCATTAACAAATAGTACCTAAGCACTTTGAAATACATACTCGTTTCTTAGTAAGTTTGCATCGTCGGGCTTTCTAAAACAAAGGAAGGAAAATTGTATCCGAATGCTACACTGTATCTTGACATATCAAAGGTAAACATTGTGTCATTTATCAGAGGTGCATACATTAAAAAAAGATTCTGTGAAGTGTTTTCGTTGAAGTATTCCAAAAAAGAGCTTTATAAATCCTATGATACTTATTAAAACCGTCTGGGTTCAAAACACAACCTTTGATATGGTTTGCAATAAATATTTGAAAGCGGAATACGCCTCCGTTTTGAACCTTTGACATTCACCATTGTAAAGCGTCGTGTATAGCTAAATGACAAATATGGATGACAGCAAATATCGCAAGCAATTTACTCTTATGGAACAACTGTTCCTTAAATCTTTACCAAACGCCAACTTTTCGACTGTCCCAAATTGAAAGAGTTCGCAGACGTCATTTCAAAATGTGATGTAATAGGAAATTAATCTTCCGATAGGATAGGAAAAACATTGTAACATTGTTGGAAAAGGAGGAATTGCTCGTCACGAGCAATTTCTTCCTTTCCCACAATGTTTTCCAGAGTTGTCTCCATCACAGTGGTAAAGTGTAGTTATTGTTTGGTTAAAGCTCCCACTGCAGATGTGGCAATTTGAGGTTTTGTGACGGAATCGAATTCGCCACGTTTTATGAAATCGTTACTCTTGCCTTATGAGAACATTTGGCAGGCATAAACCTTATTTCGTGCACTAATTCCCCGCGGGAAATGCAATTTGTGCAAAATGTAGCATGGTTTTTGTTTGTTTTAAAGTGTTTCGGTCAAAACCTGTTATGTAATGATGTCGGCTAGGAAATTACGAACTCCTATAAATACGTCTTAACATAATTAGAAAACTGAGGTACGTTGACTATGCTGAATAATTTTATAAGAAGGAATTTGTTTCAATAGTCTTGTTGTAAAATGATGTATCTAAGCAAAATTGCTTATCATATTCGCATGTGTAAACATTTCATACATATTATTATCATTATGCAGTTTGTTACAACCGGCCCCATGAGCCTATGAGTCACTTTATACTTATTATGATAACATAAATACATATATACAGGGGAGATTAATACAGTGTATCAGGATTCTGCCAAAGCGAATTTTTAAAAGTTATAAGACTTGAGGTATAGGTAGTGCATTTTGATGAAAGTCTGTATGCAATCGTTTCTACCTGAGCATTTCTGTGAGCCTAGAAATTCACATCGTATATAAGTGTATGGTTACAATATTCGCTGATCCAAACGAATTGGTAAACAATCAATCCTTTTCGACAAACCTACCCGTTGATTGTCAAAAGGAAATAAAATAATAATCTCGCTTGTTGAAAATAACAAACCATTTTTTATTCATCCGCTTTGCCTTTCATTGGAACTTGCATTATTGTATCTAATGTTAACCAACCACCTTTCAAACGAAAAGTGTACTTTATTACGTTACAATGTTTCCAAACCGTAAACAGCATGACCGCAAAATACCTATATGATAAAATATCTCTGCGAATCTGCAGGAACTATTTCAACCCTTCACATAAACAGCAAAACAAAAGGTGATAATAAACCAGTAGGCGTCTGACGTATTGAGATCAAAGCAGAAACAGGATGCCACGACTGTTTTGTCTTTTAATTGTTGTTTTGACAGCTTCCTGTTTGTGATAATTTCCAAATTGAAAATGTAATTGGAACACTGAATAATTCTAGCAGTAGAGGAATGGAAACACAGGCGCAATGTACGAAGGAATCAAAAGAGCAACAGGCCCGGCTACGAAGAAAACTGCACCCCTTAAATCCAAAGAAGGACACATCATATCTGACCGCAAAGAACAGATGGACAGATGGGTGGAACATTACCTAGAACTATACTGCACAGAGAACACTGTATCTAATTGATAATGGGCATCATCAGAGCAGAGGCTGACATACACGAAAAAAGAAGACAACAAAGACTGAGAACCAGTTCAACTGACAGCTCGGTCTCCGTCTGTGACGGCTGCACCAGGGACGACTGCCACTCAAGATTTGACCTCTACAGTCACCGCAGACGCTGCTCAAGCGTGAACTCACCTACAGCGACCTTCATTACTCGTTTTATAAGGTGCTTATTCACAGATGTGAGGAAATTCGGATTTTTAAATTGCTCAACTGTTATGTGAGACGAAATAAAGAGTAGTCATTTGAAGCATACTTAGATAGGATTTAATATTTTAACGCGTGTATACATATACAGTGAATGTAAATGTATTTTATTCCAAAGCCGTAAAATCGCTTTTGACAAATTGATACCTCCTGAATTTTCAAATGGTTACTTAAGATTGTATATTAAAGTCAAAGAATAATACAAAGACTGAAATGAATTTTCTCTTCTGTGACCATGCATCTTTTAAATAGTTCCAGCTATTTGCTTAAGGAATCACTCTTCAAAAAACACTGTATTTGGCAGGCTAGCAGCTCTTTTTTGATATTATTTAAGCTTTCAGACATTTCTTCACACACTACTTTTCGATTATGACATTAAAGGTCAGGCAAAATTAAACCGAGAGAAATAACCAGTTGGTCGACGCACTTTTTTTCTCGGTGCCTTGTTTCCCTGAATGTGCATCGTAAATAATAACTACGTTGTTCTTATGTCAAGATAAAATGGACACGCCTCTCCCTCAACACGATTTTTCTTTTCGTGTGCCTATTTCATAGTTCATTTCGAAGGTTATAAATCATTTCTTCGTTCCGGCAATATTGCAACAGAGCAACTACCACATCTCTTTACGCTTCTTGATAATCAATGGGAATCAAAAATTGTGTTGTTGAATGGCAGTTTGTTCTTATTGAGGGAGTGTTCATTTTATCAAAGTCATTTCAAACATCCTCTGCTTCAACACTTTACATCAGATTACTACCATTTTAACTACTCATAAAATATTTGGCTAGCAAAAGGAACTGACCCTTTTTATGCACCAAACTTGTGCACATCTATGTCTGTTATTTTTCGCTGGGTGACAATGCCACTTTAAAATCAAAACATTTCAATTATGACAAAGTCTTTTGAATCGTTGGCATCTTGCCCGAGTTTGCTTTATTTAGCAATCTTCGTTATAGCAAGACTGCTTACTGTCATTTATTTAAAATAATGAATGGCTAGACCAAATCTTATTCAATGCATTGCGTTATCAATTGCTATTAACTGAACATATAAAACAAAACAAAGCTTCGTAAGCGGTGTAAAACGAATAGTTACAACCCAGACCGATATGTACCGAGAACGACTTAAGTGATCCAACAAAAGAAAAAAGGTTCAAAATGGCGGTATTATGGTACCTTACCTTAATCGACATTTGGTGCAAGTACTGGTTATATATGCAGGAAGCAGAATCGGGAGTGATTAATCTAAATTGTAAGAAATTGTTTCACAATCGATGTAAGTGAAGTATTTTGAAGTAAAATCTTACCATTAGCAGAATTTCAACGATTTAGCATTATACGTATAGGCATCTATAGTATTTCCACGGAAAGCGCTTATCAGTTCTTCCTATTTCTACAGCACGTAGTTTCACGCACAGTGTTTATTTGTAAACGTATGTTTAAACATTAATTATAGCCAATCTTTCGATATGCAAGATATATCTATCTCGATGATTGAAATGCCGGGATAAGACAAGTTTGCAAATATTTGAGAACATCTAGCAAAACCTAGTTTTAAACGAAAATACACGGTGTGAAAAAATACACGCTCACTAGGGGCCTGGTAGACAAATTTCGAGGTGCTTACCTAATGGAAGTTTATTTATGAAACGTATTTACAATTCCTGGGAACATGCGTTTCGTCATAACTAAAACAATACGGTCGAAGACAAATCAATACCGACTGATCATAATCTGCATATTTCGAAACTTTTATGTGAAAGATTTGTTTAACCATTATTCAATTGTAGCTAGGAAATCCCGATTGTTTTTATAAATTGGAGGTGATAACCCAATGTCGGTCCATGTATAAAATAGATGTATACCTCCTTGGAACACGTGTTTCGTCAAAACTGAAAAAAGGAGGTCCATGATCAAAGCATAAGTGCTTATCATAATCTACAATGTTTTAAATTTAACATTGATTATTTCTTCAAACGTACAACAGTTGGGGCTGACAGAAATCCCCTGACCTAATATTTGTAGGCAATAGCCTAATGGTAGGCTTAATGGCAGGTAGCCCTGCCATTGAAGGGAAAATACTTTCCGTCAAAATTGGAACATATGTTCCTAGATCAGAGATTAGGCAGGTTTTTCTATATCTGATATGAATAACAAATGATTGGCTAGTAGACTAAACCGCGAGTAATGTGTCTGCTTTCGGGAGTAGTTTTCTTAAAATAAACGCTCTTGTTGTTAAATACCATATTCACAATTCATTATGTACATGAATATGTTAATGTGTGGGAATTTAGTCCGTTGCATTCTTTATTGTACACTGTGTTATGAATGTCCGGTTCAATTAAGTTTGTCATGAAAGAAAATCAATATCGGAACAAACAATTGCCTTCTTTTAAGCCTTTAAGCCTTAACAGTTAATTTATTTGAGAGGTTTTTCTAAAGCCATACTAAAGTCTGAACCTCGAGCTGTTTTCTTAATTGGTTGAAATTTGCGGTTTCAAAAGAATCCTCAACTTGGATTGGATAGAAGCTTTATTTACATCTGAGGACATTTGACGTGGTATCACGGTGCTGAAAATGTACGTGTTATACTTGTTAAAACAACGCTAGCCTTTTTCCGTTTAGAAACAAAGGAAAGTTATTGACTTCCAAAGAATCGCTCACTTTCGGAATACATGACATCTTGATTTCATATCAAATGAGTTTACAATAAGATACGCTATCTGATCTTGAATATTGTTGATTTTTTTTTCTTTTTTCTCTTTGTTTCCAATTCTTTTCGGAGATTGTTATACACGATAAATTGTCAACGCCATCGCCTCCGCTTTCTGTTCCTGTCACACTACGCAATAAATGAACGCTCGGCTTGTCTGTTTACTACCGTCTAACCATGTTAAAACGAGATACTTTGTTATATTTATCTCCTTTTTTCATGGGATTTCATGTGGGCTGATTTTGACGATGTCCCTTTTTTTAATTATTTAAGATTGTTTGTTTTGTTTGCTTTTTACATCGGGTCGACAAATTTCGAATAATAGTGCTAGGTTAAGAACTCTCGTCGCTAGACAACACTGTCCGACTTTTTGCCATTAACAAATGGTACACTGGCACTTTGAAACATTCACGTTTCCTAAGCATATTTGTCTCATCAGGTTTTCTAAGACGAAGGGAAATTATACCCGACTAGCATATTGGAAGCAAGAGTAAATGTCATTTATCAGAGGTGCAGATGTTAAAAGAAAATTCGTAATATAATTTGTTTGAATTATTCCGAAATAGGAGGTATATAACTCATAATTCGTTGATACTCATTTACATCGTCTGGATTCAAAACAGGACCTTTGATGTGGTTTGCAAGAAATATTTTGTCAGAGAAATCCGCCTCCGCTTTGAACGTTTGCCATTCGCCATTGTAAAGTGTAGTGTATAGCTAAATTAAAATGATTTAAAATGAAAAAGAAATATCGGAGAGAAAAATATGCCTCCGTTTTGAACGATTGACATTTTTGACATTGTGAAGTGTCGTGTACAGCTAAATGATTACGATTTAAAGTAAGGATAGTTTTCTAATAAAATATTGGTAAGAGAAATATGCCTCCGTTTTGAACGTTTGACAATAGCCATTGGAAAGCTTTATGTATAGCTAAATAACATAGGGATGACAACAAATATCGCAAGCAATTTCCTTTTTCTTGAGTAACTGTTCCTTAACCTATTATCAAACAATAGAGACATTTGGCCGGTTTGTTGCAGCCGACTTTAGAAAACATTGTGGGAAAAACGAGCAATTGTTCCTTTTCCCACAATGTTTTCTGCCCTATCAGAAGATTATTTTTCAAGTTCATTACATTTTGAAATGTCGTCTGCAACTTTTTCAATTTGGAACAGTCGAAAATGTGGCGTTAAGTAAAGGGTTAAATCTCCCACTGCAGATGTGGCAATTTGAGGTTTTGTGACGGAATCGAATTCGCCAGATTTTTATGAAATCGTTTCTCTTGCCTAATGAGAGCATTTGGCAGGCATAAACCTTATTTCGTACACTAATTCCCCGCGGGAAATTCAATTTGTGTTAAATGTAGCATCGTTTTTGTTTGTTTAAACTTTTTTGTTTTAGTCAAAACCCGTTATGTAATGATGTCGGCTAGGAAAATACGAGTTCATACAAATTCGTCTCAACTTAATTAGAAAAAATGAGTTAGGTTACCAATGCTAAATAATGTTATAAAAAGGAACTTATCTCAATAGTCTTGTTGCAAAATGATGACACGTAAGCGCTTTTTTACTTCGTTATGTCGAGTAATTGAGTCGAAATAAGGAAATAGTTAAGTCATTATAACGAGTAAGATGACCAATCAGATGCGTTGTTGTCTTTAATATTCCGTCATTATTGTATGAACAACAGCAACTCATCTGATTGGTCCACTTACTCGTAATAACGATTTAAGTATCTCGTTATTTCGACCTAAAATACTCGAATTAACGACTTCAGTGTCCTGTTATTTCGACTTACTAACTTAAAAAACGACTGACTTATCTCGTAATTTTGACTTTCTAACTCGAAATAACAACTTAGTGATCTCGTCATTTCGACTTACTTACTCGAAAAGAAGACCTTATTTATCTCATCTTTTGACTTATTTACTCGAAATTTCGACTTAGATATCTCATCTTTTGACTTTTAAATTCGAAATGATGACTAAATTTTTTCATTATTTTGTCTTACTTACTCGAAATAACGACTTGATGAACTCGTTATTTCGACTTACTTACTCGAAGTAACTATTGAGGTATATAGTTTTTTTTTACTCACTAGCTCGAAACAACAACTTAACTATCTCGTAATATTGTCTTACTCACTCGACAATAACAATTTGACTATCTCGTTATAACGACTTATTAACTCAAAATAACGAGAAGAAAATCGGATACATGTAACCGCTGTGCCACCGTTTGTACACTTTACATCTCATCACTGATGTGTTTGTATCTTGTTCGAGACCATCTGAACGAAAAATGTTCCTTATCACGTTACACTGTTTCCAAAACGTAAACAGCATGACCGCAAAATACCTCTATGATAAAATACCACTGCAAATCTGCAGGAACTATTTCAACACTTCACATTTACAGCAAAACAAAAGACACAATTAATCAGTAGGAGTTTAACATATGCTATCTGAGTATTGAGAACGAGGGAGAAACCAGTAAGCAAGACAGGGCTATCTCCTGCTTGTTGTTAAACACAGTTTTCATTTTCGTTATCATTTCTAAAATGAAATGCATTGGAATACTGCAAGATGCTTCCACTAAAGTAAGAGTATAAAATCTAAACAATCGTTATTTTATTTTATAAATCTATACAGTGAACATTATCACTCGCCTACTAATGTGCTTGTACACAGATATGGGGACTTTGTGAATTTAACAACTGCTGTATTGTTATATGACAATCTTTAAAAATAGTCAATGGAAACAGAATTAGACATTTTTCGATTTTTTAAGGTATGTATACAGTGAATCATCATGTGTTCAATTCAAAACCTGACATCGCTTTCGAGATCTACCGCATTTCAACTGTACACGCTTAGACAAATCGACAATTCCTGAATTTTCTTTTAATAGCTACTTTAAATTATACATTATAGTCAAAGAATGATTCAAAAAGCTGTATTATTTCAACGACTTTGTCTTTCAAATTTTCTTTACTGTGAACATGCATATTTGAATTAGTTCCAGCAATTTATTTAACTTTAAGATGCTGGGTAATTTTCTTAAAATAGAATGACGTGTCACCTGCTTTCTAAAACCTTAAATATATGCTTAATTTGATAGTAAAGATACTCCGATTAGCAAAGAGGTTACTTTCGAGTTCATCCGCAAACTTACTTGACGCCTGGCTTCGATCTTACCTCTGCATAAGCATGAACCCGATTCCAGCAATATGAGGGTTAAGGAGAGGGCCAATCGCTATTGTTGTAATAACTTGTGGCCCAATCCAATTGCAAATACTTTTCTTTTGCCTTTTCATGTCTTCCTTCAATACATGTTTATCTGTTTGTTTTATATATATCTTGTAACACATGAAGGAATAATGCAATAAAATATTATTTAACAATTGAGGGAATCGGCAGCTTAGGTCGTATAGCGGGCCGATGGAACCAAAAGTCATTGCGGAAATGTGTGTATAGTGAAGCCTCGTTTATCCGGACCCCGATTATCCGGATGTCTCTCAATCCGAACGAAATTGTAAGGGAACGAAATTATTTGATCAGTTTGTTGCAGACGACTTTTGAAAACATTGTTGGTAAAGGAGAAATTGCTCATGACGAGCAATTTCTCCTTTTCCCACAATGTTTTCTGCCATATCAGAAGATTATCTTTGAATTTCATCACGTTTTGATATGTCTTATGCAAACTCTTTCAATTTGGGACGGTCGACAATTTGGCGTTTGCTAAAGGGTTATAAGTATACACGTGCATACAGACCGTTTATGTCTTAATGTGTATAAGAACATGCTCTGCTTCATTAGTCCGGATGATTCGGTAATCCGGACATTTTGTTGGGAACGGACATGGTCGGATTAACGAGACATCACTGTATGTATGTCTATCAACGGCCACACGGTTTCATGCATCAACCAGAATGATTTATTGCGAAACTTACAACATTTACAACATAGGAGACAAGTGTTAATGCTTCAAATAAAATGTTTTAATTATTATGCTAAACGTTTCTTACTTCCAGAAAGAACAACTTAATTTGCCAGGCACTGTCTCGCCTTTGATATTATTTTAGCTTTTAGACAATTCTATACTCACTCCTATTCGGTTCTGATAAAGGCCTGGTAATACTACACCGAGAAAAAAAACCATTTGGTTGATTCACCTTTTTTCACGGGGTCATGTTTCTTTAAGTGATGGAACCGGCCTCATGCTAACGTAAACAGGTTAGATCCTGACCAGCCGCCAAATGAATTGGTGGCTGGTCTGTGACCTAATTTGTTTGCTTAGCTGAGTAGTTTTCATCAGAATTTAGCAGTTATTGAAGGTTTTTGAAAGTACACGACACAAAAATCTATTTTAGAAAAGTACCGAACATTCTAAGGGTTAAAGGCTAGGCGAAATAACACCGAAAAAGAAAACAATTTGGTTGAAGCACCTTTTTCCATGGGTCATGTTTCTTTCAATGTGCATCGTAAATAATAACTAAATTATTTTTATGTCGAGTTTATATTGACACACTTCTCCCTAAACACGATTCTGTTCTTCATGTGCCTTTTTTGTTGTGTATTTTGAAGGTTGTTAATCATCTTTTTTTCTGTTCCAGAAATATAAAACGTTTAGGCATGTATAGGTATGGCAAAGGGTTACGTTATTTCCACGGAAAGCGCTTATCAGTTCTTCCTATTTCTACAGCACGTAGTTTCTCGCATAGTGTTTATTTGTAAACGTATGTTTAAACATTAATTATAGCCCATCTTTCGATATGCAAGATATATTTATCTCGATGATTGAAACGCCGGGATAAGACAAGTTTGCAAATATTTGAGAACATCTAGCAAAACCTAGTTTTAAACGAAAATACACGGTGTGAAAAAACACACGCTCACTAGGGGCCTGGTAGACAAATTTCCTCGATTTATTTATCGTCTTTATTTTAGGAACTTCGTTTTTTGAACGTTCTACAGTTGTGGCTCGAAGAATTTATTGAAAGATTTGAGGCGATAACCTAATGGAAGTTTATGTATTAAATATGCATCAATTGTTAGGACTATTAACTTTGTTTAAATTGGAAAATTGATTGCAAGATCAACAAATACTTGCTGATCATAACCCACACAGTTTTGAAATGTTACATAAAACATTTATCTTAACGTTCTTGGGTTGTGGATTAAGAAAATGTACATTATTTATAATTTGAAAACGATACCCCAATGTCAGTCTATGCATCAAGTACAAATGCAATCTAGGACTATGCATTTCGTCAGAATTGGAAAAACATTGGCAAGATCAACCAATACCTGTTGATCAAAATCCGCACATTCCTAAACTTTTACGTGAATCGCTACTGAATATTCAACAGGTGTGGCTCAAAAGGTGCCCATTATTTAAAGAATGGAAGAGATTAACCAATGTCATTCTAAGTTTCTCTTAAAGGCACATCAAAGGAGAGGAGTACAAATAAATTACTGAAAAAATATATGGAGTTCTTTTATTATGTTCATAAAAGTCATGAGAATTAGTTTAGGAATGCATTGAGACCCTATTAATGAAACTCATTTAAGATAAGTTATTTTGTGCTTGAAATGTATTTGTTTCCAATTTAATCATGTTTATCAACAACCTGTTTGTTTACATATTCAAAATAACGAATTTTGATTGGTCGGTTCAAAAATATGTGTGGCAACTGTCAAGGTCTGAGGTGAAGAATCAGAAAATCTGAATGATAAAACTTGCTAATCTGGTTATTTCTGGTTTACTTTCACATGTGAGTTGTGCTAATGGTGTTTATTGGTGATAAATATTTGAATCTGTCCAAAAGTTTACCAAATGATATAGTTTGATATAGCATTAATCTCCTTTAATGGGCCTTTAAATATTCGGTTGCTTGAAAAACAAGTATGTTTGAAAGCTTGGTCCAATATTACCTGCACATGATGACCCTTACCCGAATCTTTGTTAAAATGAAAATGAAAACATTTGGTGAAGCAGTTTCATACGAAGTAGTTGCTAGAACTATTCATTATTTCTTTTGAAGCTCGTTTATCATTTACCAAAGTGCAAATAGTCGTTTCTAATGTTGTTTTAATATTGCAGAGAGAAATGGCGTAGAAACATAAACACGCAAAGTCAACAATAATTCGATTCTCGTTTAGCAGTATATCAAATTTCCAAACCTGTTGGCATCATACGTTCGAATTCAACGTAGAATATCCATAATCCGCCACAAACTCTTTCTTTCGTCTGATTATATCAGTCGTTTTTTATATATATTGGTCGGGGCAGAAGCTATTTGCTTTGCAAAACCTTAACTATCTGATTATTTTATGATGAGGTAAATACTCAGAGTTGCAAACAGTTTAGATCACAGGCCAGCCGCAATTTTACTTGGCGGCTGACCTGTGTTCTAACCTATTTTAATAAACATGCAATCGGTTCCAGCACTATAAGGGTAAAGTACATGGCTGCAGATGCATGAAGAAAGCAAATTGTTAATGAGTTTTTCTCCTCTCGTCAAAGAAGCCTTGAAGTGAAGCTCCCGACATCAATCTGGCTTGCTAAAGGGTCCACTTCTAAGACAAATTTTTGTGTTAATCTTCTCAAAGATCTGCAGACGACATTTTAAGCCTTGCAGCAGACGAAATTAAATCATCTTTTGTTAACCGAGAACGTCTAAGTTCTGCTGTTTATTATTTCAATAACCTGTAGAATGCTGTGCAAATTTCTAAAAAAAAAGTTTTTTTCTGTCGTCTGCTTTCTAAAACGTTAATTTTGATGAGAAAAGATACCTAGAGTGGTAAACAGATTGAATAATAGGCCAGCCGCTAAGTAACTTGGCGGCTGGCCTGGGTCCAACCTGTTTGCATAATCATGAAGTCGGTTCCAGTAATATAAGGGTCAAGTGGTAAGGTTGCGAAAGAAAAACATGTATTTTATTCGAATCCGTAAGACGTCCTTGAAGCGTCTATAAGCCTGTTTGTTTCAACCTATTTGAGCGCTCTTTGATATAGAATCTTTTTTTTTCTTTAAGCTGTGATAATCCTGTTTATTTTGTCAAACTGGTGGATCGCTTTTTCATTTAAAATATCACACTTATTTTCCAGCAAGGAAAACGTCCGCTCTATCTAATTGATCTGTATACGTGGGAAAGGCAACTCCATATAGGGAGGTTTTCATACCACCCCTACAACAAATGTAACAAACTTGGAAAATAAACCTTCTAAGAGACACAATCACATCCAATCAGTCGTATCCCCCAAATGACAAGACTGGGGACATTTCTCCTCGGAGGTGGGAGTTATATTACGTGTTTGGAACGCTAATACAAATCCAGGAATACAACTGTTCCGTGTACGATAGTGTTTTTCACTAATCGGATGGTATTATAGTGTCACCCCTAGAAAAAGAGCTTATGAGACGCTTTTCACTTATTTTGACTGATTAAACCAAATACCTCTCAACTTATATCACTATGCCAGGTGCCAAGCGGATATCAGTCGGTGGTCAGTACTTCAACTAGCTCGCAGCTCACGTACCAGTCAAGTCCGACGATAAACATTTTCCGGACAAACGCCTCTCATGGTGCTTGAATCCTCGACCTCCCCGTCCCGAGGCGGACGCTTTGACCACAAGACCAGGGTGACGGACGTGATTGTGTCTTTGGGAGTCTTTTTTGCTCGGTTTGTGAATAAAATTGTTTGAAACTCAGCCAGAATGTAATAACCTTATTGGTTAACACAAAGGTTAGATCAGTATAAATCTATCAGCGCCACGTCATGCTATCTAAAACGAGCGATAAACAGATAATTGAAATATTGACCCTAACATCTGCAGCCTCGTAAAGGTATCTTTAAGCATTAACCTCTTACACTATGAATGATATCTCATTCTACCTCATCTGCTGAGAGAAAGGTTTCGAAAGCATCGTGAAAAAAATGATAAATTGCTCGTAAAGAGCAATTTATCCTTTTTGTCACGATGGTTTTTACCAGACACCACAAAATTTAAAAAAAATGTTTTTTATTATCTTTTTTCTTTTTTTTGCGTGCTGACGCTTCCAATATGGATCAGACACCGATTCCAATATTTGATGTGAGAAAAGGCGTTAAAGATGCGTGTTCAGAGATGTTAAGACATTTGGAAGTTAATTTAAAATTTCTTAAAAACTATATAACAGCTGTACTGTTATGTTATACGCACTGTAGAATAGTTATTGGAATCACAATCAGATCGATTTTGATTCTTTAAATTGTGTATACAGTTAAAATGTTTTAGTCCAAAAGCGTGACATCGCTTTTGAAATCTACCGCATACAGACTGTACATACTGAAATTGACATTTCCTGAAATAGTCATGCTTGAAATGGCTTCTTTCAATTGCATATCAAACAACAATACGAGTATATTGTTTCAACTTCATTTTATGTTCACGTTAAAATGTATTTAGGGGCCTCCATGGTCTAATGGTTAGAGTACAGAACTTGAAATCACATGGCCCCTCTCCGCGTGGGTTCAAATCCTGATGAGGGATATGGATTTTCATGAGAGGCAGTCTCCCGACTGACTTACAGAATGCCGATGGTTCTACCCGCATTGACCAGCCCTTGTGGGCAGTTGAGTATGGGGTCTTTCTCCATCATTAAGAGTCGGGAATCGCTACATAACTAAAAAAATGTTGATGTGATGTAAAACCCATATAAATTGTAAAATCAAATGTAGTTCCTTCTGTGAACACGCACCTTTAAGAAAATAATCCGGTAGGGATCGAAATTAAGTTAAGTGCTACAAGTACCCTTTGTCAACTTTTACGCATAGATCTATGCTGTTAATACTCATAAGAAGTATCTTGTTACATATCATTCTGTTGGTACCCATTAAACTTTCTTCTTATATATCCTCCTGAAGAGAGAATCCCGATTCGTATCGCAATGTCGATATATCATTATTAGATAAAGCCTTCAAATGACTTCACATTATCATATACGTGTATACCATGACTTCAGAAAACTACTAACTGGCGATGATTATCCGATACATTGGTGATGTATTACGACAGAAACATCAACCGATATATCTTTATTTATCTCCGCGGAGAAAACAGAACCGAGCACCACTGTATTCTTTAGTACGGACAGCTGTTGGATAATGATTTCGGTGAACGGCCCGTCCCAATCGGAACTACTCGGGTATTTCCGTGAGCTGAGAAATCCACCTCGGATATAAGTGTGTGGTTACAATTGTTTGGGTAAATCGTCCCCGGCATCTTTATCTCCGCGGAGAAAAGAAATCCGAGCACCACTGTACTCTTTAGTACAAGCATCTGTTTGATAATGATTTCAGTGGACGGTCCTTTGCCAAATTCTCACAAGGTTCCTATACGGGTCTTTGGTCTGAATCTTCATGTATCTCCAGGAACGAAACAGAACCGAGCACCACCGTATTATTTGGTACAGACAGCTGTTTGATAATGATTTCAGTGGACGGTCCTTTGCCAAATTCTCACAAGGTTCCTATACGGGTCTTTGGTCTGAATCTTCATGTATCTCCACGGACGAAACAGAACCGAGCACCACCGTATTATTTGGTACAGACAGCTGTTTGATAATGGTTTCAGTTGACGGCCCGTCGCTGTATTTCTTCAAGGTTCCTCTACGGGTCGTTGGTCCGAATCCCATGCCAAACAGGCTCAGCCTTCTGACACATTCGGCACAACGACTCGTTATGTATCCGGCAGGCGGAATCAAGCGAGATTTTCCATAGATGCAAAAGAAAATTCACAATCGATCAAAAGGGAATAACTTAAAAAAAAACACAATGGATTAAATGTGTTATTATAAGATGTTGCAATCTTTAATAAAAAATAAAGCTGTTTACTAGAAGTACTGATCTGAATTTGTTGAGTAGCGTCGAAAGTTTGATCGATCTTATCACACATTAACTTAGTATCTTACTTTACTTGAGAAAAGCTCCCCACACCTGTATTTTTCTATGTTAATTACTATTGAAATAGTTGTTGAAACCGAAAGTTTAGTATATATTACTTAAAAACTGTTCTTTTCAAAATTCTGAATGATCTCAATTGAGTAGTTTGTGTGTTGGATCGACCATATTACGCAATATTTTACCTGAGAAGAGTACTTCATTCCTAGATATTTTTAGATTAATTACTTTATAAAAAGTGGTTGATACCGAAAATCTAATAGATATTACATAAAAAGAAAATAATCTTAATGTGTTAAGTAGGTTGGAATTTTGAATAGACTATATCACATTGAAACTTAGCATTGTATTTTACCTGAGCAGGGTTCCCCATATCTAGATAGATCTAGGTATATCTGACAGACTGTCTAACACGTTCGTGATACGGATAGAGCAGCCATGCGGTCTGTTTGTACATGTGGTCCGGCAGATCCTCCCTAACAAAACAATACCATCAGTCTATTGTGATTTTCCATATCATCTTGGGGTGCCAAACCTCACAAGCTCCGTTAACCCATTACCAAACAGTAACGACATTTAACCACTTTGTTGCAATCGACTCTGGAAAGCATTGTTGGAAAAGGAGAAATTACTCGCTAAGTTTTCTGCTCTAGCTAAAGAATATTTTTCAATTTCATCACATTTTAAAATGGCGTCTGCAAACTCTTTCAATTTGGGACAGTCGGAAATGTGTCGTTTGGGAAAGGGTTAAAGTGATGTCGTCGAAGATGGAAGGTCCTTAATAGTTAAAATAATCGTATCGATGGTTTTAAGTGTCGTATAAAACTACCAACAATGAAATAATAACTCCTGCATTGTGCATGTAGGGTTTATAATAATCTTCCCATATATCGATGATGACGAGAACGATATTCTTTTTCGCTTTCAAAATTGAAGGCTAAAAGGAGAGAAACATTGTCACAACATGATTGCATTTCTTAAAGCTTAGCATATCCTTTTTTGCAATAAGTCTTTCCATTCGTAGTCATTATGAAATCAGCAGCAGGGTACCGTTTTACTAAACAGTTTACGCTTAAGATTTGCGTAAGTCTAAAACAACAATTCCTCTTATTTCAATATTGGACGAAGCAATATTGCAAAGTGACACATCATTGGAATCGTCTCTCCGAGACGCTTCCAATGAAGTGCCACATTGCAACATTGTACTTTCATTGAAGATAATATCCATGTTTATCAATTATGACTTACGCAAACATTTTCCGTAAGTTGTTTAGTAAAACGGGCCCCAGGTTTTTACAAACTGACTTAGTATTATTGGTAGAAAGGATTGTGACGAAAGGACACAATGCTTAAAGAGCAACGTATCTTTCTCAACAATTGTTCCTTTTCACTCTTGAAACATGCGCGTCGAAGTAAAACAACAGCAGAAGTCAAAGAAAGAATACAAAATGTCTCCAAGACATTGGGGAGAAAGCATTGTGCAAGAGGATGCATTGTTTATAAGAGCAATGTATCCTTTTGCAACAGTTTTTTTCTTTGACTACCGCAGCAGGTACGTCAAAGCGAAAGCAACAGCAGACAAAACTGTAGCTATAAAAATGTCCTCGCGATATTAATTAGAAAACATTGTGTCAAAAGGGTTATGAGAGCTCATTAGAGCAATTTATTCAATTACAACAGTTGTTTCCTTCGATACCCACAGCAGGTGCATCAAAATGAAAGGAACAGCAGACGACGTCGAAAATATTAAAAAAAAAATGCTTCAGGATATTTGGTAGAAAACACTGTGACAAAAAGGGATACATTGCTCCTGAGATCAATATATCATTTTGGCCACAGTGGTTTCTCGAGTCTTATGCAGAAGATGCATCAACATTAAATCTTATTTTGCAATGAGTTAAGCCTATTACGTTAAGAAAGGCGATAAATACCGAGTCCTTTATTCAATAGGCGACTTACATTCGGAACACCTCGGCCATTTCTTAAAATAACCTCGGAGGTAATGGGGAGCCATATTTGAAAGTTGGTCAGCAACGAAGGGCCAATCGTATCAACCCGGCAATCCCCGTCACAAGCCGGGGATTGCCGGAAAGAGCTGATTGACAAAATATGAAACAAAGATGTGTTCATATGATCATCTTTAATGAAAAGGGTAAAAATACCATTCAATTGTGATATATAACCAATTTGCGTGTATCTAAATACATATTTAGTGCCTGTGTGCATTTTGCGTTATCCGCCGGAAATAAGGCGAATTTCCCCAGGATTTCTGGTGTATTCATGTACTGCCTACGAGGTATATCTACCGACTTGTTACGGGGATTGCCGAGTAGATACAATTGAGGCGACTTACTGTACAGTGTATTACCAACCGCGCGATTTCTCCAGACTGGTTTGTCTGGTTCAAGAACGCGCTCGCAAAGCTGGAAAAGTGGTTTTAATTGAGACAATTTGTTATACAAATTTGAGATTCGTATTAATCTAGTTTTTCTTAGAACTCTGCGGACAGACGCATCACTGCATTAAGAAACTATTCTGGACGTATTGTCTATATTTCTTAGCGTTTGTTAGACATACTGCATTTGAAAGAATTGATTCCTATTTTTCTTTTATTTGATTCTGGAGTATTCGCGATTTATGTGTGATGTTTGCTATACATCCGGCGGTGGTTTTCAATTTATATCAATTGCGTTTGAAATAGTTGATCCCTGATTTTTTCATATTTGATTCTGGACTGTGTGTGACTATGATGTCTACAGTGCATCAAACTTTTGGTTTTCACTTGATAATACTATTGCGTTTACAGATTAGCGAATGGCGAATGACTTAGAATATATACTTTGAACTTATTTTGTTCACAATTCAGTGAAAAATTGTTTTGGTGTTGGCATTTTGTGTTATCATTACGTTTGAAATAAGTGATCACTTATTATTGTTTTAACTGAATGTCTGATTATTGAAAATAAAAACATCTAGCGTTCGAAATAAGTGATCATTTAATATTGTTTTACTGAATTTGTGATTTTTGAATATTTGTTTAACCTAGCTAAGATTAGTAAATCCAGATACAAATACGTATTAATCATACTAATACATAAAACTTATACTTTATAATTTAAGTTAATATAGAATTATTGATCTTGATGAAAAAATTGGCAGTGTATAGTTTGAATAAATAAAGAATTCTTTATCTTGATCTTAATGGTAAAACTTATAGCAGTAAAGCTGTAATCGTTTATTCCCCATCCTGAGTGACAACCGTATTGTTTTATATCCAACTG
Source organism: Cerastoderma edule (assembly GCA_947846245.1). Classification (NCBI taxonomy): domain Eukaryota; kingdom Metazoa; phylum Mollusca; class Bivalvia; order Cardiida; family Cardiidae; genus Cerastoderma; species Cerastoderma edule. The sequence continues at coordinate 6,151,081 of OX401414.1, forward strand.
TAAAAATAAATAGCAGCGTGCGTAGTTGATATTCGACACAGGTGCGCTCGATATTCCCGGGACTCACGTTGTATTGGCTATCGGGACTTACTAGTGTATGTGTTATTCGTACATTATAGCATTCGGACAATTGCGTGGTGTTGTTTAACAAATATAATTATTGTTTTGTGTAAAATACTTTACTATCTTATTACTGTATGTGTTGTTCCTGCTGTATAGCATTCGAACAAGAGCGTGGAAATGTTTTAGAAATATAACTATTATGTTGTGTTTTAGAAATATATTTATTATTTTGTGTAAAATCTGGTTACTGTGTGTGATATTCCTACAGTAGCATTCGAACATTTGCTTAGTGTTGAAATATATTAACTTTTTTGTGGAGAATACTATACTATCGTGTTATTGTATGCGTTTAGTCCCACAATAGCATTTGGACTAGAGTGTTGTGTCTAAGAAATAGAATTATCATTTTGTGCAAAATACTATACTATCTTGTTACTGTGTGTGTTGTTCCTACTGAAGCATTCGAACATTTGCTTAGTGTTGAAGAAATATATTAATTATTTTGTGGAAAATACTATACTATCTTGATACTGTGGATGTTGCTCCTACTATAGCATATGGACAATAACTTAGTGTTTAAGAAATAATTTTATCGTTTTGCGTACAATACTTTACTGTGGCCAACATTAAGTCGTGTGTTTTACAGAAAGGGTTTATTTCAAAGTGTGTTTAACTAATAGTGGTAGAAATCGTAGTCGAATAACGAATTGAGAGGCCAAATACTGATGACATATTTGCATTCCGGATGCCAAATTAAAGTTGAGTTGAGTTGAATACCTCATCAATACAACTCAAAAAACTCCTGGTATTTGCAGATATCAAGCTACGTTCCTGAACGTTTTTACAGCGAAAAGGAGTGATTTTAACGGTTTAATTGGAGAATAATCTGTACCGGTTTTTGCAGCGCCACACACACTTACTGAAGCCATGGATCTGTATACATTGTTGGAGGAGCAACAAAAGGTATGTTAATAATTATTAGAGGTCCCTTTTGAACTTGACAACGTTTAGCCACTACTTATAATGTAGTGTCCTTTGTTGATAATTAGGCTAGGAACTGTTAACCAGCAGTAAAACGAGAGCTAAATGGGAAACTGTCGGAATTCATTGTTGAAGCACATTGAGTTATGACAGCTTTTCGTTCTGTCCTTGATTTCATTTCTTGAACACTGTGTATTAGAAGTCATAAATACCTTTTGCTGGCGTCTGCAATCTATAGAAGCTTACGTTAGAGAAAAAACATGTACATTGCAACTGAAAGTTTCGAGTATATGTCCCTATCTATGTATATCTAGGGGGCCTCCGTGGCCTAGTGGTTAGAGTACAGAACTTGAAATCACATGGCCCCTCTCCGCGTGGGTTCAAATCCTGAGAGGGATATGGATTTTCATGAGAGGCAGTCTCCCGACTGACTTACGGAATGCCGATGGTTCTACCCACCTTGACCAGCCCTTATAGGCAGTTGAGTATGGGGTCTTCCTCCAACATTAAGAGTCGAGCATCGCTACATAACTGAAATAATGTTGATGTGATGTTAAACCCATATAAAAAAAATGTATATCTAGTCTAAAACATGAACGACTCTGGTATAATATAACAGACACATTCTCATAGTGTAACAGTTCACGTCTTTGGAAAAATAGCATTGTTTGTTTTTGTTTGTTTGCTTGCATACTTTGTTTTATATCGATTGTAAAGGAGGCTTAATAAAGCCCATCGTGTCACTCTCGATGGCTGTTTAGCAATGATATAAAAATTCCATAAATTCCAAATGCATTTGATTCTGTCCTGTGTTGGGGAACTGGTAAAGATGTATGAACAAATGCGGGGTCGAGTGTAAAACTACTCAGTCCTTGAGAAGACGAACGAAATTAGTACAGTCAACTGGGTACCGTTTTACTAAACGATTTACGGAAAATATGTGCGTAACTCAAAACTGATACACATGGATAGTATCTTAAACGAAAACACAATATTGCAATGTGACATGTCATTGGAAGCGTCTCAGAGAGACGATTCCAATGATGTGTTACTTTGCAATATTGCCTAGACCAATATTGAAATAAGAGGAAATGTTGTTTTTGACTTACGCAAATCTTAAGCGTAAACTGTTTCGCAAAACGTTACCATGGTCTGTTTCACAAAGATTCGTAACATAACCTCTACGTTCTCAACAGTGTCGTAACTCTTAAATCTCAAACACAATCTTGGTTTTTGTGATTGACAGATTTACATGTGTTTGAATGTGCGATAAAGATATCACAGGAAGAACTCATATTCTGTTCACGTCTTAGTGAAAGTAACATGTTCCTTATTTAGTTGAAACTTATTTATCTCGTTATATCAATTGTCAAGGAAGCTTGAAGCTTTTCAAATTCACCCTCGGTGACTGTTTGTTGGATACTAAACCTCTTTATATTCAAGTGTGCGATGAACTATACCGTCCGTACTTTTGTGAGCCAGATCCTCAATACTTAACATACTTACTGAAATGATATTTCAAGAAGTTGAAATCTTATTTGTTCACTCGTAGAGTGTCTATTAAGGGAACCGTTTAATTTGTTTGCGAGTTCATGATACCGATAAACTGTCCATATTTAATCAGACTCCAAAGTCGATGAGGTCTTTATAGCAAATATTTGTCTTCGAAGAGTAATGGCAAATCAGGGCCGACAAGCGAAGACTGCATCAACTACTTGCGGTACTGTAAAGTGTTAACCCACTTTTTCTATAAGGGGTCCTGCGTTGCTAATGGTTAAGTTGGTGGACTCGGGGGTTCGGGTTCGAGCCCCACCGACACCTCTGGTTTCGTGGGATTTACCTTAAGCAATTCACTTCAGAGCCATAGCCTAGTCCTGGTGGATCCAGGAAAGCCATTACATGACTGAAAAATTATGGGTACAGCGTTAAACGCCATACACACAAACAAATTTCTTTTTTAATTTCGTATAACATCGTATCTGTGTCTGGCTAATGTGGAGAATAGTTAAAGGTGCTTGTTCACAGATGAGACAATTTGCAAGTCAAGATAAACTGTTTTTGAAACAATTCAACTTTTGCAATGTGGTCTAATAGTTCATGAAAAATAGCAACTTACTCAAAATTGATTCAGAATGAGTCAATCGTCTAAGTGTGTAAAGGCAATAGTCTACGGATTTCAAAACCGTTACAACGCTCTTGGATCTGAAGAAATGATTAATCACTATATACAGGCTCTCAATACTTAAATACTGACTTTATATCTTCCAATGCTTAACATTGTTCCAACATTGTCAGAGAGGATAGGAAATGCTTATTGTGCAATTTAAATGTAATTGAAAACGAATTTCACTTTTTACTTGTTTGTCCTTTTTATAGAGATATTAGAACGTTGTATTTGCCAAAATATTATTTTACTTGACCAAACATTCAGAAATTCATTGGTTTAATGGAATCAAATTCTAAGAAAACAATTATAAACATTAGTAAATTCTTAGATAAGGCTAACAGCAGACGCAATCATCATTTCATAATGAATCCATAATTTTTTGTTTCATTAATAAGTATTTAGTATTATGTCCTTACTGTCTTATTCATCTTTCTTTTGTATTCCATGAATAAGCCTTTTTCATTCAAAAGTCACATTTTTCTCATTTATGTGTTTGTATTGCCATGTTTATGCATTTAATGAATTTGTATGTTGTACACATGTTTGACAACACACTATGTTTTAGTTATATGTCAATAAACTATTTGAACTTGAACTTGGTTATTCTTAACTACGTCTCGTACCATAAACCAGCAGATTTGCATCTTCAAAGAAATTAAATCTTAGTAAGCAAATTTCACCGCATCTGTGAACAAGCACCCTTTAATCAATGAAGGATAATAGGTAAACGAATCGGACACTAGTGTATGTTGTAAACTAAGTCCAACTCGATAAAAATTTTATTTGTTGGACTCATTAGAGCGTTTTCGATGGAAACGTTCCATCGAGTGGTGACAATAAATGATTAACCGTAGACAAACTAGAATGAAGCGTAATTTACGTGTTTTGTCATTGTTGTTATCAACGATGTGTATTAATTAGGCTGTAATTCTTTCATTTTGCAACAATTTCTGTAGATGACTCTATATTCTAAGTTTCATGACAAAAGCCAAATTAGCTCGTTACGAACATTTTATAAGCAATGGCTCTTGATAACAGGTGGGGGGAATCACGTGACCAACGTTTACGATATAATGTCCGAACAAGATGGACGTGACCATGACAGAAAAAGGAGCTTTCGCTTTTTTTTTCTTTTTTCACCTTCTTTTGCTAGCTCATGCGGAGAACAAACTATAGCTACCACTGGCAAAAGTATATGATAAAAGCAGAATTACCTGTGACGCGGCCATCTTGCTCTGACATTAGATCGTAAACAGTGGTCACGTGATTCCCCCACCTGACTTAAATATGTGACTTCTTTCTTATAACTCATGAAGTAAGCGATGTGACGTCACTTTCGATATGTTTATTATATTTTCTAAATGAAAGACATTTCCTCGAATGGACAACAGGAGCGTTTACTGATCGGTCTTTTTAACAAATATTGGATCCCCCGGGCCGTTTTGCAAGCTAACTTGTAAGCCTCATAAAACCTACCCAGGAACAAGTACTCTTAAACTTTGATTATTTAGTAATTATCGTTATACAACAAATAGGGGCCTCCGTGGCCTAGTGGTTAGAGTACAGAACTTGAAATCACATGGCCCCTCTCCACGTGGGTTCAAATTCTAATGAGGGATATGGATTTTCATGAGAGGCAGTCTCCCGACTGACTTACGGAATGCCGATGGTTCTACCCACCTTGACCAGCCCTTATGGGCAGTTGAGTATGGGGTCTTCCTCCATCATTAAGAGTCGGGCATCGCTACATAACTGAAATAATGTTGATGTGATGTAAAACCCATATAAAAAAAATATATACAACATATAGAAATACTCTTTTCACTTTGGATTTCTGGTAAACATTACCCCTTGATATACATGAACAAATATATGTGTATGCACATGCATAAACCACTATATGTAAATTCTAGTCTTTTATATTATTGTATTCTTCTCCACAAATGCAATACGCGACTTACAGATTTAGTGTTAGCAATTGCTTTTTGTATGGACGTTGTATTAACCAGAACCGTGCTAAACCTTATTGTAGCTTTCATCTTATAAAATACTCCAGCAAACATATTGCTTGATTTTTCATTTTGATAGTGAATACTTTAAATGATATTTTGATATATTGCAACTATATCCTACATCTAGGTTTAGCACGATACTGGTGTGTCTCTTAAATGTTTACTTCTTGTGTGCTGATGGGCCTATGGCCTTATGTTTCAATAAAGTATCTATCTATGCGGGTTGAGCCTTTGAGTCGGGAATGTTTTTCCCTGGTTTAAATGTTTTACATTTAGATAAAGGACTATCCAACCTAGATAAATGTCACCTTAATTGTGGAAGGTGGGACTACACTAGCTAAGAAAAACTAGTTTTTTCCATGTTGAGACTAAGAGTACATGTATAGAATTCCGAAAAAAAGAATAATCGTTTTATGCTTTGGGTTATAGGTTTGTATTACTATTATTTATTTGTCTATAAGGTTTTTTGAAAGTGCAAGGGTTTATCGTTTTTGAAAATTAAAAAAATAAAAATAAAGTCGATTTATGATAGTGTTGTTCACAATGTAGTGGTTCAAGAACTTTCATAAAAGGGCGGAAGGAAAAACGTTATGTGGTAAAGAGATTAAATAAAAACTAAACCGAAATCGTGATTTCCGCCAAGGGGTTCGCCCTTGCGAAAAAAAGATACGAAACATTAAAACTCAAATTTCTCAACATAAAATTTGAAAAGCGTGCAACCGCATTTAAGTATATCCTCGTTGAGAGTTATTTCCTATTGATGATAATAAGGTAGAACACCCATCATTCGCCATTTTGAAACACTCTCTTTCGTCGTATAACTTCGTCGTTTTCGGTATACTTCAGGCGGTGCCGGAACTATTCGCTCATCACTGAATAGTTCATTCGGAACGCCTCGGCCATTTCTTAAAATAACCTCGGAGGTAATGGGGAGCAATTTTTGAACGTAGGTCAGCAACGAAGGGCATGTCCGTTTGCAATCGAATCTACTCGGAAATCATCGGCACAAGCCGGGGATTGCAAAAATGAGCCGACTGACAAAATATGAAACAAAGATGTGTTGATATGATTATCTTTAATGAAAAGGGTAAAAAAAAACATTCGATTGTGATATATAACCAATTTGTGTGTATTTAGATACATATTTAGTGCCTGTGTGCATTACGCTATCCGCCGGAAATAAGGCGAATTACCCCAGGATTTCTGGTGTATTCATGTACTGCCTACGAGGTATATCTACCAACTTGTTACGGGACTTGCCGAGTAGATACGATTGTGAAGAGTTCTGGCCCCGACCGAAGTAATCCGATGAGGGAATAAGTTTCAAAATAGCGGATTATGGGTATTCTACCTTAAACTTAACCGTGTACCGTTATACGAGAAACGCCTATCATAACAACAAGATTGATAAATACACCTCCTTGTAATCAATGAGATAATAGAAAGAGTTGATGCTAGTGAGCGAATAGTCTTATAAACACGATGATTTTTGTTGACGATTGCTGTAACTATTTTTTTTATAATATAATAAGGGAACGAACGAGCTCAACTAAAAAGCATATAAAACGTTTTCTTTCATGAATTTATGTCCGCCCTAATTCTTATGAAACGTGCTGCTTGAATTTTCTCGTTATCTTTGAGGAATGGTTAAACATCGAAATGCGCTTATATTCCTCCATCATATTTCTTTATTTAGCATAATCTAGGCTAGTACGCATCTGAAGCTTTTCCGCAGTATTTTGGCGTACACTCGCTAACAAACTCATCAGAGGAGGTCCGAATGCATTTCGGACACCTCTGCAATCTTCGTTACCGATTTTGTGTCCGAAATATTGCAAAACCATTATTAGGATACTTCTTTAACGAGACTCTCTCAGAGACTGAGGTTTTAATCTTTTAAATAGCATCACAGACTTCTAATGTAATAAAGACCTGAATTTTGAAAGATTCGCAACCATGCTCATACCTGTACAGAAAAGATAAAGAACATTAAAAAACGCATAACAATGTAGACCGTTTATACGGGTTTATTATGTAAAAGACGACTTAGAGTAAGAGGTGGTATTGAAGATACTATCATCACGTTGGTTATCGGAAACGTTTACTGCGCATGCGCATGGATGAATACATCATTTCCGTCAATCTAAAATGGGTCGAGCGAGAAAAAAACAATAATATACGCTGTATAATGTATCTTGTTCAGTTTGATAAAAAAATAAAAAGATACTAACTCTTCCTACAAGAAATTTTATGGAATTCGTCATGTTGTGTTTGGTGTTGATGTTGTTGTATAGTTTTATTTTAGTTGTCAAGTGCCAATAGCAAGGAACGCGAATTTATAAGAATTCCAGTATTTATTGATAAATCGACTTTCCAAAAGATGAACAGACAGGCACGAAGGCTCGCTTCACATGAATTAGATAAAGATAAAGGGAGTGGTACAAACAACTTGTGAATAAAGAAATTGAAACCAGTCTGGTTAAGTGACGAGGGTTGTGAATTTCAAACTTTTAACGTTTATTACTCCCAAAGCACATATCTCTGAGAGATACTAAATATATGGTGATCGTGTTACGCAACGATCGGTGCAAATTGAAATCTACAATCTAATTCCACTTATACTGAAAGTTTGAGTAGGGACCTTATTTCTGTAGTCTGGAACTCGAAATCGTTCAGAAAAAATGACAGGTATATAAATTGTGTATTTGATAGGGAATATTACAGCAATCGTATCCGAATCTCGTTGTCGGAAATTTAAAATCCCCATATTTTTTTCTATTTAAGCTTGCTTCATTTTAACGTTTACCCGTTCTAACTGCGGACTATTTTCATAAACCTGTATGACTTAAGGTAGGATATCCATACTCCTCTATTTTGAAATTCATTTTGTTGTCCTATTACTTTAGTCGTTCTCGGTATTCATCGGACTGGGCCGAAACTATTCGGTGTAATGCAAATGGTTCCAGCCCCGACCGATGTATTCCGAAAACGACCGAAGTAATCCGACCTCAGAATGGGTTTCAAGATGGCGGATTATTGGTATTCTACCTTAAGGAGAATTTATCAGTAGAGAGCAGTTGTTTATTTGGTCATTTTCGTAAATTTGTTACATATAGCTATCTTATTTTGCTTTCAATACGTTGTTGCATGGAAACCAAAACTTCAAATAAGAGAATACATCAAAATGATTTAGTAGTGAACGATTTCTATTTCGGTAATCCGTCAACGAAGTAAATCAAAAACATAGCAACATTCTGGCTAGCAAGAGGGTGTATCTTTTGACATTTAGTTGTATTGCTTTTCTATCTTTGTAGGAATTATCGTAATCAAAGGTTACCCCTTTACCCTTTAAACCGAGATGCGTCTCTATATGCAAGTATTATAAACGTCACAGATTTCGAAAAACTACCATAGGTGTCAGACATGGCTCATTGGCTGACCTAGAACTCTGAGGGTCCCAAGTTCAAGCCCACCGACAACTCTGGTGCCGTTGGAGTGATCTTTGGCAAGACATATCAGAGTACATGTCTTGTTCATGTAATTGGGAATCCAGGAAAGCCGTTACATTAATGGAATTTTGGAGATACGGCGTTAAACACCATACACACAAGCAAAACATGTGTCACACAGCAGTAGTGTACTTTCATTGAAAATTACTTTCCTTGTTAAGCACTAACAATGGAGAAATTGGTTGGATCTATTTGTTCCATTCGAACTTATCTTTCCCCAATCAGACTGGCCGAACATTCCCATCGAATTACCATCCAAATGCAATTCCGATGTTTCCTCGACCACAGATGGGGCAATTCCCGCGTTAAACATTAAAGATACTGATAGATTGCTTAATTACTGAATTATATCATATCTTCCAGCCAAGCGCAAGAGAGAATGTTCATTTAGGTTTCCGAGTGAAATGCAGGGCTTCGTTTGCTCAGTGTGTTATGTGTCTGGCTTGCACAACACCGAGGGCCTCCGTGGCCTAGTGGTAAGAGTACAGAACTTGAAATCGCATGGCACTCAAAGCGTGGGTTCAAATCCCGGTGAAGGATATGGACTTTTTTAAGAAGTAATTTGTATTTAAAAAAGAAATAGAAGTAATAAACAACATCAGAAAAGCAAAAAATGAGAAAAGAAGATACATCAGGGACAATGAACATAATACATGGAATACTATTGATGATAGACAAACATACACACAAGACAAAGATCCTTCCCAAGCTATCATCTCTTTTCGGAGAAAAAAGGATGGGACCTGGAGAGAAATTAGAAATAGAGAAATGTCGAATATCCAGACTGACTTACGAAATGCTGATGGTTCTACACTGCTTAACCTGTCATTATGGGCAGTTGAGTATGGGGTCTTCTTCCATCATTAAAGTCTAGCATTGCAACATAACTGGAATAATGTTGACGCGACGTAAAACCCATATGAATAAATAAATAAATAAATGAAAAAACACCGGTCCAGCTTACGATATCTGATTATGCCGCTATTCTTTCACACAGTTAATGAAGTCATTGATTGTTACCTTGTTAGTCGTATCCTACAATTGATTTAATATATTTTATTAAGAATGTTATTTTCATTAATTGCGTTTACATTGGGTTGTAAATTTGGTCAACAGAATTCCAATTATGTCAAATTACAGACGTATAATGATTAAGGGAAAAAAACTTAGTCCCAGTCTTGATTTCCCATAGGAGCCTACTTCTTCCATGGGGTTTTACATCGAGTCAACAATATTTCAGTTATGTCTAATTCCAGTCTCATAATGATAGAGGAAACCCCACAAGTTAACCCCAGTCCTGATTTCCCATAAGAGCTAGCCTAGCCAGGCAGACCCATCTGTATTCCCCAAGCCAGTCGGGAGACTGTCTTTCGTGAGAAATCCATATGTCGTCACCGGCGGGTAAAACTTTTTCGCAGATGATTTAGGTTATAGTTTCCCTACTTCCGTCGGCTCTTGGACAGATAGGAAGCGATTCTGTGTAACTATGTGTTTGCTAGGTTGTTGACTTTCATCGTGATTTATTTCACACGAATTGGTCATCTGTAGAACAGTTTCCCACCGAGTTAGTTGGCCATTGATAATACAATTACACCGCCACCTAGATCCATAGTTTTGAGGGGAATGGGCCAGATTTGTACTACAACGTCGATTTCTACGCAACGAACGTTTAAAAGGTTAAAATATAATGAATTATGCCAACACTAGTTCTGGGATTAAACATAGGTTCAACAAGAAAACTATTTTTTAGTTTGGCACAGGGTCATTTCATTTCATCAGGGCTAACTATACAATTAAATATAATGCAATATCTTTATTTGCAATTCAAGGCCTCCGATCCAAAATACCAAAACAGTTTCATATTATGAGTGACAAAATTAATAGGTTTTGAACAAAATGCATACATTACAATTTCAAATAATACTTGAGACATGATTTTTTTTAAAAAAAATGAATTAAGTTATGAAGTTATTTTATATAATGCATATATGTGCATGATTAGTAACGATGATGACCGAATACCAAACTTATTTACAAATCAAAGTCAAAAACTTTTAATTCTTATTTCTTCATTTCAAAGCCTTGAGTCGCGTAAATTGAATGCGATTTCAATATATTTACAAAGTGAGAAAAAGATAGTTAACAGTTTAGCTTTATAGGTTTAGAAACATTGTTGGAAAATACTTTGTTTGGTAAGGAGTCAACAAAAATGTCACTCAAGTGTGTCCGTCTAAAATACAAGCATACAAGAAAATATGTAAGACGGAATTGGCCAGAGAAAATTGACATGGAATCCAATATCATATTGAATTGATAAGAATCAGTCGCGGAAATATGGATATTAGTACAATCCCTCGTCTAGATTGATGTTATGGAATAAGCGATCAAATATCTGGTTATATTCTGGAATGTTGGGATTCCCTGGATGAAATAAAAATGAAATGAAATGTAACCCATTGCATTTTGTATTATGAGTTCAGGGCGCTTGAACTATAAAAAAAATATTGTGATGTATAAACACCGTTTTTGTACTTTTTTCTTTTAAATGACTATATCACATATCGGGATTTTAACTTTTAATTGACCCCTCGAGCTATCCCCGCTTTATTGTTTGTGAAAAAGGTTTCGTCATTAAAAAAGCTTTTGAAAATTGAATGTGCATTTGTTTTTCAGATTGTACTTTTCATTGTTTGAACCATCATACATATCGATATTACTGCGGCATGTCCTGCGTGGCCCAGTGGTTAAGGTGGTGGACTTAGAACTCGGGGTTTCGGGACATCTGGCTTCGCAGGAGCAACATTTGGCAAGTCACTCTAGAGTCCTAGCATTGTACTGGAAGATCCAGGAAAGCGGTTTCATATCTGAACAATTGGTGATCGTAGAATTTTACTTTTAACATGTTTATCAGAATTTACTTATAAAACTTTTCATTGTTTAAACAAGTATACATATACATGATAATGCGACTCGTTCATTGGCAAATATATCCACCGAGCCTGTGTTCCTAAGTGGTTTCATCAACATAAAACTATCAGGATAACATGTTAAGAGACATTTCTTGTCATTTTCTTGTCATTTTCTTTGCAAGTATTACTATATGGGCCAGTTCTTATCACTTAGATCTGTCATGTCAACATTTACACCGCCAAGTTTCCGTAAGGCAAGTCAATAATAGACATGGACTCCGTGTGGCTTGGGTCAATATTCCAATCACTCACCCTTTTATTTCAAAAGTCTATGGAAGGACGTTGGGCCTCGGGAAACGATGGTAACGGGTTCGATTTCATTGAGAAGCAAGGTCCCTTTTACGATTTTTCAAAGTGTCCTGACTGGGCAAGTTGTTATGGTTGTGCACTTCGATCTCGGGGGAACCGAGTTTGAACACCGTTAATACCTCGTTTATCGTATGAAACAGTATGAGAAACAAGCTTTTCTTGGTGTTGAGTGAACAAAATGTCGGGGTTTGCATGGCCTGGGAAGAAGGACGTAAAATTCGTGGGGACGTCCCTGAACTCTTCTCTTCGACATGGGTTTTGCGTGGCCCAGTTGTTAAGGTTGAGGACTTAGAACTCTGGGGATCCCGGGTTCGAGTACCATTCATAACCCTGTTATCGTAGTAGCGGCATTTGTCAAGTCAGAGCCCTAGCCTAGCACTGATAGATCAAGGAAAGCCATAATATAATTGAAAAAATGTTGATACGGCGTTTAACACTATCAATTAACGAAATCACTTTAACCCTCATTCGGAGCGAGTACTGGTTATGTATCCAGGAAGCATAATCGAGAGAAATCAACTTAAGCTTTATGGACGTGCTTCAAAATTGATGTGTGAAAATACGTTTAGAATCAAGATTATTTTGATGGATTTCAGTGTGCGCAAAGCGCCACACGATAACGCTGTTTCGTTGTGGTACATTGTAATAAAACGCTTGGTAGCTTGAAGATATTGCCTGGGAGTAAGACTGTGGGGGGAATGTATGCATGCCGTCTTAAATCGGTGAACTTATTTTGAAAAGACGAATATCTCTTCAATGTAATTTGTTTTCTCTTTTTTCCCTGTTTTGTGTTGTTGATGGTCTTGTTGTTGTTTTTTGTTGCTTTGTTGTTTTACCAGACAAAAAATAAGAATATGATTTCGTAGACCCAACAGCTGATGGAAAGTAATGTTTTGAGAAAGGATTTGATTGTAATCAATGTCGAGTAAGTAACTGAAATAGAGAAGTACGTTCAAAGAAGTTAGCCATCTAGAACACGTAGTTGGCCTTTTTGGCAAAGTGTTAGAGTATAAAACATGAAATTGCATGGCCCTTCTCTGCGAGGGTTCAAACCCCGGTGACGGTATTTGGATTATCGGTAGAGGCATTGGTCCCGCTGACTTGTCGAGTGCTGATGGTTCTAACGTGCTTGATCTGGCCTAAAAGCGAGTTAGTAGTGAGTTTTTCTACATCATCATGATGGGGACATTACAACAAAGTAGAAATAATGTTGACGCGATGCTGAACATATTTATCTAATATATTTAAAATAGTAGCAAACGGGATGTGACAAAGATAAAGAAAATATCACTACGAAATAATGTTTTGGCTCAATGATTTCCTGGGGCCTATTTCCTAGTACAACATAACTTCACCGCGTGTTAGAGAGATCCAACCGTATCTTCTTGGGTGTTTTCGTGACTTACGAAATAGACATCGTACATAAGTGTATGGTTAAAAAAATTTGTGTTATGTTTTCCCGGATAGTAACACATTTCATTTCAGCGTCCACGTTGAGTAGCTCAGTGTATATCGAAGTGTTGAACGTCACTTAAACTGTTATCTTTGGTCGGTTACGCATACGTTATAGTGAAATTGTAAGTTGTAAAATCTATTGTTTGTTTCCATTATCAAATTTCATGTAGATGACTGTTAAGAAAGTTTGCATTCGACATATTCATTTGCGGACGAAAGTACAACGAAAGTACAAGGAAAGTCCAAGGAAAGTACAACGAACGTACAACGAAAGTACAACGAAAGTACAACGGAAGTACAACGAAAGTACAACGAAAGTACAACGAAAGTACAACGAAAGTACAACGAAAGTACAACGAAAGTAACGAAAGTACAACGAAAGTACAACACGAAAGTACAACGAAAGTACAACGAAAGTACAACGAAAATACACCGAAAGTACAACGAAAGTACAACGAAAGTACAACGAGAGTACAACGAAAGTACAACGAGAGTACAACGAAAGTACAACGGAAGTACAACGAAAGTACAACGGAAGTACAACGAAAGTACAACGAAAGTACCACGAAAGTACCACGAAAGTACAACGAAAGTACAACGAAAGTACAACGAAAGTACAACGAAAGTACAACGAAAGTACAACGAAAGTACAACGAAAGTACAACGAAAGTACAACGAAAGTAGCCTTGCAAGAAGCCATATGGCGTCTTCCGTATTAAAGGTAGAGAACTCCTTTATTATAGCGCCGCCCCTGGTGATAGGATCAGCTACTTTCACTTATAAGACACTGATTATACCAAGTACCCCCTCCCAACTTCTATCACTATTATTCTATGTTGCACAGTCCAACTTGTGTTAAGCAACCATCCTTTGAAGCAGCCAACCTGTCTTAAGCAACCACTACAGACAGTCCCATCGTTGGATTCATAGTGCATATAACAAATTGTGTTAAGCAGCCAACCTGTCTTAAACAGCCGAATTTCTCAGGTCCATACACTGGTCTCTTAACGCAATTTTGACTGTATTTGTTTTTATTGAATGAACCCGATGAGTTCAGATTGAGAAAGATCATAATGAAGGAAAGTGTTGCCAGCTCAGGTGGTATTCTATCTTTGATTTATAACCCCAGCCTATCTATGGCCCTATTATATTAGAATGTTGTTCGGTTCATTCCGATAACGGGCAACGAATTCTATCAAACAACGCTGAAAACGATCCGGGTAAACGTGTGGGAAGACATTCAACTAACTCGAACTAAATATAAAGGGGTACAATTTTACTAATACGTTTATGCTTGAAATCGTCGTAAGTTAAAATCCACGTTACGATCCGGGTAAACGTGTGGGTAGACATGCAACCAACTTGAACTAAAGAGCTCGGGGTACCATTTTACTAAAAAGGGTTTATGCTTGAAATTATCGTTAGTTCATTACAATATTGCCCTCTTATTTCAATATTTGAGTATCCAATATTGTCATGTGGCACATCATTTGAATCGTCTCTCCGAAACGCTTCCAATGACGTGCCACGTGGCAAAACTAAGTTTTCATTTAAGATAGGCTTTCAACCGACTCGAACTTAAGATCCGGGCCCGTGTTTTAGAAATGATACTGGGCGCTTCCGTGGTCTAATGGTAAGAGTACAGTGGTCGAAATCACACTGCCCATCTCCGTCTGGGCTCAAATCCCGGTGAGGGATATGGATTTTCACGAGAGGTAGTTTTCAGACTGACTTGCGGAATGCCGACGGTTTTACCTGGTATGACCAGTTTATTTTGTAATTTTGTATAATGTCTCTCTACATCATTAAAACCGAGAATCGCAATGTAGCTACAATAATGTTGAGGGGATATAAACCCCATATACATGTAAATTCATGTAGATAGAAACGTTCATTACTGTCCGTGTTGCCGGTTGGCATGTAGGGCAGCAAGAAAGCATTTCCACTCCCCCCTGTTTACCTTCCTTATAGTTGTTCTCAAGATGGGGTTGAAAGTTTCCATTTCTCATCCTACAGTCCGTCTTCATGTATTCTTTGGTCTACATCGTTTCCGTTTTCCTTAGGCTAACGAGTGATAAGCTGTTTTGGTGATTGAGCTGATTTCTCTTCTTATAACGTGACCAATCCATTTCCAGCGTTTTCTCATAGGTAGTGTTGCCATCCTTTCTTAGTCGCACAGATTCTAGAGGTTTATATGATGTTTCGATCTTGGCCGGAAAATACGAAAGACTTTTCTATGGCTTTTTATGTGGAATGTTTATATTTTCTACGTAAAGGAAACTTGATAGTATGCAGGTTTGGAATCCTTTTAGGAGCGTACTAAGGTATACTGTTTCGCTTTTAAAAATCAAACAGTTTTGCTCAACTTTGAGTGCATGTGTAAGAGTCGAAATTAAGTTGTGATCTAGAAATGTACTTGTTTTCTACTTATTTTTCTTTGCTCCAACCTAAGTTTGAGCAATGCTATTTAGACAACCTAAACATCTCAAGTTACATGATAAATGCTCAAAACATCCAGGTCATGAAGACGGCTTATATGTACACATGATGTCTCGTTAATACGAACATGTTCGTTCCCAACAAAATGTCCGGTTTACCGAATAATCCGGACTAATGAAGCAGAGCATTTTCTTATACACATCAAGTCATAAACGGTCTGTATGCACGTGTATACTTATAACCCTTTAGCAAACGCCAAATTGTCGACCGTCCCAAATTGAAAGAGTTTGCAGACGACATATCAAAACGTGATGAAATTCAAAGATAATCTTCTGATATGGCAGAAAGCATTGTGGGAAAAGGAGAAATTGCTCGTCACGAGCAATTTCTCCTTTACCCACAATGTTTTCAAAAGTCGTCTGCAACAAACTGGTTAAATAATTCCGTTCCCTTACAATTTCGTTCGGATTGCGAGACATCCGGATAATCGGGGTCCGGGTAAACGAGGCTTCACTGTATATCTTACTCAGACTTAAGTATAAGTAAGAGATTAAGTTTCAGTACGAAGCCGTCATTTTTCGAATACACTTCCTACAGCCTGGGCGGTCCATACCAGCATAGCGCATGTTGTTAATTGTGTGCGCACGTGTCTAAGTAAAAGATAACAACGCAATGTGTTCGAGGTAACACTTCCGCTTAAATTTGTGGGTTTGTTTAACTGTGGTTTAACATCATGTCAACAATATTAATGTTAGGATTGCGATGAACGATCCAATAAAGAAGGAGCAGGGCCCTTTATTTTATTTTCAAAAAGGGCTGTAAAAGAACAGTCGATGTGTCGTCTGTCGATCGTGAGGCTTTCTGTTATGAAAATTAGACCATATAGACGTTACAATAAAATTTAAGCATTTTTTCCATTCAAAATTATAGTCAGACATTTTCTTTAGTTCAACACGCTTAAGACCGATTTGATAGGAATCAATGTAACAAAAGGAGATATTGTTTATTGTTGGAAATATCCGATCTTAACAATCAAGGGGAAAGTAGTACAATGCATACGAAAAATCACATTTGTTTGTTGTTTTGGGTTTTAATGACATTTTTAATTATTCTGCTATATAGAATCAAACGAATATGTATAACGGGGGTGTTGGACAACCACAGAAAACTTTCTTAACCCTTTACCAAACGCCATATTTTCGGCTGTACCAAATTGAAAACATTTGCAGACGACATTTCAAAATGTGATGGAATTGAAAAACAATCTACTGATAGGGGAGGAAACATTGTAGGGAAAGGAGAAATTGCTCGTGAAGGGCAATTTCTACTTTTCCCACAATGTTTTCAAGAGCCGTCAGCAAAAACTGGTCAAATGTCGTTATTGTTTGGTAATGGAATAACAGAGAAAAAACACCTAAGCTATCATGTAGTCGTGGTCGTATATGAAAACCCATTAACATCTCGGAACCTTTCTTACAAGTATCCTTCGACGTCTAATGAGAACATGCCTATCTCTATATCAGACTCGAGTAGACGCGTTTGCCACTCGAATGTAGATTGCGAATCGATACGTTTGCAACCTTACACAGTACGTGCCAACACTTGGGTTTTCGATGAAACTTAGATTTAACCGATTACTGTATAAAGACGCATGGTTAATTATGTTTTCCAGATTTTTTAAGAAACCATTGTGACACAGGGAGAAATTGCTCGTGACGAGCAATATTTCCTTGTGTCTCAATTAGTTCTACATAACACAACACAGATCATATTGTTATGCAAAGTTATTTTAAGTTTTATGTTGGAATCAACATAGACGGGTAACAATACGAAGATAAAGACGCATGGTTAACAATTAGAAGATAAACATAAAATTTTACATCCGAAACAAGCCATTCCATCAGGGATGGTGAAAATGGTTTTGATTTACTTGTTCATAAATGTCATATTTTATTCTGCACTTATTCGTATAATGATTATTTATTTAAATGTAAATTTCAGTAAAATGCACTCCTCCATCAAGGCTTTCGGACAAGCTGGGTAATAAACAAGGGCTATTAATTTTGACATCCCTGATCATGATACAGTGAAGCCTCGTTTATCCGGACTCGATCATCCGGATGTCTCGCAATCCGAACGAAATTGTAAGGGAACAGTTTGTTGCAGACGACTTTTAAAAATATTGTGGGTAAAGGAGAAATTGCTCGTGACGAGCAATTTCTCTTTTTCCCACAATGTTTTCTGCCATATCAGAAGATTATCTTTGAATTTCATCACGTTTTGATATGTCGTCTGCAAACTCTTTCAATTTGGGACGGTCGACAATTTGGCGTTTGCTAATTGGTTATAAGTATACACGTGCATACAGACCGTTTGTGACTTAATGTGTATAAGAACATGCTCTGCTTCATTAGTCCGGATTATTATTCCCAACAAGATGTCCGGATTACCGAATCATCCGTCTGCAACAAACTGGTTAAATAATTCCGTTCCCTAACAATTTCGTTCGGATTGCGAGACATACGGACAATCGGGGTCCGGTTAAACGAAGCTTTACAGTAAAGTGCATATTTCAAAAATAAGTTGATGTGCCCGCACACTATTTTCAATATTATAAATTAACGGGAAGCCATGCTCACTATTGATGTCAGAATGATACCGGGAACCTGTCTTGGACATATGTTAATTGGAAATGCCATCAAACATATATTGCTAGATTGCATTGATTTTCAAAGAATTCGTGCAAGATATTTCAATGTCAACACTATTTATGAGCTTTTTGACACTGTCAGGATTGAATTAATTCTTTCCTTTCTCAAAGAGATTGGAGTTTACAATAGATTGTGATTCCTTACACATTCTAAATATATATAAATTTATCAATATCATTTTTTCATGAAACACTTTTTATTCAATATCAAACATTCATTACAAACAATCTATCAACAATCATTAAGTTTTTACAAATTTTCTATCTACTTTTGTTCATTAATTACAAATTCTTATTTATTTTTTCTTTAAACAAATACATTTTAACCTGTTAATATTTTTAATATCCATTCATCCACATCATCATAATGCGCGCTAAATGACCTTAGCTGTCGATGCGCCTTAAAACACCATTCATTCATTCTTTAATTGGAAATGCTTTCTTGTAACTTTAATAGTTTATGTTCTACATAAAAGAAAAAAAACAAGCAAAAATGGCAATTGATGACATTTCATGTACAAAGATATAATGAACCTGTCTGAAACGTGTGTAAATTGGGATGTGTTCCAGTAAGTTTGAAGGATTATATAATACATAAAAGAAAGGACATGCAAAAATGGCAATTGGTAACATTTCACGTACAATGATATGAGGAATCTGTCTGTCTTAAACGTGTCTTAATTGGAAATAAGTTCCTGCAACATTGATAGGTTGTATTATACATAAAATTAAAAATAACCAAAAGATGTCAATTGATGACAACATGTACACGGATATGGGGAACCTGTCTTAAATATATGATAATTGGAAATGTGTTCCTGCAACATTTGATAAACAACGATTTTCTGTATTGTACAAGGATATGAGGAACCTGCCTAATGCATTAAAAGATATGTAATTGCAAATGTGTTCCAGTAATTTTGACAGATAACAAAAGTATGTATGAGGAAAAAGATTTGTGGAATCGAGGCAATTTTAATGGTGGTATAACAGTTCGATCTGCACGATCGCTGCGTTTCACCAGACGTTTAGATAATCTTCAGACGAAATGCATAGGCAACTCGCCACTAACCACTTTTCAATGTCTTCGGAATATTGGATGAAAATATTTAAATAGATTGTTACTTGAATTCTTATTCTGTGTTTTGCCTTCTTTGATTTAAAAGGACTCTTTCGGAGATGTTAGAATTCATTTTACTTTTCTTTCTTTTCTTATTAGTCCAAACTATATCTAGCATTAGAACTATATATGACAATATTTCTTTAAAGATGAAATGACAAGACATATCTATAGAGCCTCAAATAAATACTTGTGTGATTCACTTCAGAAACTTATTCGTAACCATTTGGTAAATCACCAAATTCATCTTGAAGATATAGTAAACAGTTAAAACGGTTTAATCCACAAACAATGAGCTATTATAAACTGCATTCGAACACGTCAGAAAAAAATCAATCGTATCTACTCGGCAATCTCCGTCACAAGTCGGTAGATAGGGCCTATACTTTTTTAAAGAAATGACCGAGGTTTTCCGAATGAATAAAAATGGGATTCAGAAAATAAATTGGTCAATACTCTTGTCACCTGACACTAGCAATTTGTGCAATCCCGTGAACGTTTCTTCCCCAATCAAGACATGGATTGGCAACAAGGCTCGTTAAACGTAATTTATATAAAGGTTATCAACATCTTTTGTATAACTTTATTAAAAATGATCCTTTGATCGGTGAGGATGGTTGCTCATTTAACGTGTGTTTATCGCAGAACGCATTCTGTGAGATGGTCCCTTTAACCCATTCGGACACTTATCGAGTTACTTTTATCCTGTATACGTGTACTTTTGTTTCGTGTTATAAATATAGCAAAGCTTAATCTTATTTGCTGTACACTGGTTGGGAAACAAGTTCCTACAATCCGGATTAATCACTCCCGATTCCGATACAATGATGTATGACCATTACTCACGTCAAATGTGGATTAATGAAAATTCACGAGATAGACACAAATCGTCACAGTAGTCGAACTTATGAATCTCGTGTCCTAAAGTTGTCGCTCAACCTCTTGATAACTGCCCTGGCTAAGAAAACCATACATGTTTCATATAACCATCAAACTAATCTTCGAAAGGTGTATTCAAGGCGGAAAATGTCAAAAGTGAAATCTCCATATGCAAAGCTTACGTATAACTGATCTTACACCCAGCTTTGGATTAGAATCTGTAACCCTTTGTTAAAGGAAGATGTTCCTTGTGGCACGGTGACGAATATGGAGGTCTCAGAACTCTGGGGTCAAGGTTAGAGTTCTATTGAAACCTCTGGTTTCGTGGGAATGTCCTTTAGTCTAGTACTGATGATTCCAGGAAACACGAAATATAACTTATAATTGTTGACATGGCGGTAAACCCGTTAAAACAACGGAAGAAACGTGTATTTAACGTGCATTTATAGCGGCTAACCTCTTTAGTGAATGACATGATCGTATACTGTTTACGTTTTAAAGATATTCAACCGGTATCAGACACAAACACGCGACCCCTTTGTAACAAGTCAACGCTGTTTTCGCATTAATCTTAAGATTCGTAATATAAGAGATTTTTTCTCATGATATCGAATGATAAGCAGATATTAATCAAATAAAAGGCCTTTATCTTTTTTTCGTAAGTTCGGTTTTATCAGAAAGACTTGGTAACAGTTGTGATATCTTATTTCGACAGCTCATTAAACACATTTTAACAACTTATCTTCGAATTAGATAAAATGTTCTACATTCTTACAGATTATGTGATCCTTTTAGAATAGTTCTCCTTTCAAATGTGAGAGTGCTCCGGAAAGAAGTGGCCTGTAATACTTTTATTATCCGCGATTAGATCTGATAATCGTTCATTATTTCTCTCGTGTTTTCTTCGTTCTAATGAGTTTCGACCAATTAGTTTCTGATACGATCTCTTAAATAAGTGCGAACATGTACGGAGGCCTTAGAGTGTCATGTACAGTTTTCTAACTTTCTAATTTGATGTTACCGAAATATTTCTTGTAATCTTCTCGGAAAGTACGATTTGGTTGGTATTTCAATAGTGCTTTTTTATTGTCTCACGAAAACAAATCAGAGTTTGTATTCTAAAGATAATTAAAAAAGATATCCAGGAAAAACGAAATAAGGAAATACAATCTTGTACATGTCACCTCAGAGCTACTGTAAATAAGTACTAAACATAAACATTGAAATAAAAGGACTTGGAGCTCCTAAAAGTCAGGGAATTGCGGGGACAAAGTCCTTAAGAACACTGATCTTAAACAAACAAGTTCGAATTACACATAAAAAAGGAACATTGCAAAAACCTTGAAGTAAAAAACATGAAAATTAAAACCACTAGACGATGGTAAAAACAGCCGACCTTTGAAGTCACAAATGTTATAAAGAAAAAAAAAGCACGCGAACGCCTTAGAGCGAATAAGAAAAAGGAAACTTTTTTTTTTTTTTTTTATTTTGCACATGAGAAAAAATTATCAAAATGTTCTCTTTTTAGCCAGTCTACAGAAATACACCTCGATTTCTTGTTTGAGTACCGAAAGTCACGAGGTGTAAGAGCAGGTGCGCAAAATGCGCAAAAAGATTTGCTTCAAAAAGAACTTTACAAAGATTATTGAAATGTCAAAAAACACAAATGAACATTAAAACCACTAGACGATGGAAAGAATAGACGATGTTTGAAGTCACGAATCTAAAATTCCCGCGATAGTCTTGAAATGATGAAATAAAAGAGAATAGAAACTGTTGTTTTGGCATAAGAGTTTATGTATGACAGTGGTCCAGAGGTTGAGGGTTGGTCTCCGGGCACGAGGGCCGTGTGTTTTAATTTCATGATGAGCGACCTATCAGTAATCATAATTCGGTGAGAAGCAGGATCTAGAGTTATTTATCTAAGTTGTTTAAACGTGTTTCACAATCGACGTAAAATAAGTAAGTTTAAACTAAGAGAATATGATCAAAGCGTTCCTCCTTTTAGCCAGTTCTAAATAATATACATTCATTCTTTGTTTAGTTACCGAAAGGCCTTAACTGTAAGAACAAGTGCGTTAAATTGCGGAAAACAATCCACTTAAAAATAATTTGATAAAAAATGAAATGTAAAAAGCAAAACAAAATTCAAACTTCAAGATGTTGTGAAAACAGACGACCTTTGAAGTCTGTGATAACCTTGAGCGAATAAGACAAAGTTGTTTGGCATTTAAGAAAAATATCAAAGCGTTTCTCTGTTTTGCCAGTTCTATGAAATACACATCCATACCTAACTCGTATGATCTAAGCTGTAAATATGAGAATGAAATATCTAGGTTTGGATCATTCGGAGTCCTCCAAACCTTGTTCGGGTATCGAACACGCGAGGTGATGCAGCAGGTGCACGAAAATGCACACACAATCCTCTTTAAAAAGAACATTACAAAAAGTGTAATGTAAAAAATCAATTGAAAATTAAAATCACTAGATGATGGAAAGAACAGGCGACATTTGGAGTCAGAAATATAAAAAGACTGCTACTGCCTTAGAGCGAATAAGGAAAGAGACACTGTTGGTTTAGCATAAAAGAAAATGTATCAAAGCGTTCTCTTTTAGCCTAAGAAATACATCCCCATACCTAACCCGGATGATCCAAGCTGCAAATTTGTAAATAGAATATCAACGTTTGGCTCATTTGGACTTCTCCATACCTTGCTTGGGCATCGGAAGTCCCAAGGTGAAAAAGCAGGTGCGCGAAAATGCGGATAAAAACCGAGGAGGGAATACGAGATCGAGTCGGTCGTCGTTCTAATGAATATTCATGACTGACATAAAAATAGAACTCTTTATACCTCTGTTTTTTGTGAAATAAGACGGTCACAACGGGATTGTCCCTCTTTTTATCCCGGGAACAGGACAAAAGGAACTGACATCCGGACTGGTTCCATGGAAATCCGCCGCCTCCAGGAAAAACCGATGTCACAAAGAGGTTGTCAGGAAAACACCGTACAAAAGTGTACGTTAATCGTTTGTTTTGTTGTGAGAAACAAATGAAACATATTCGCTAAGGCTTAGACAATCACGGATTGGGAAAGGGTTGGACACAGATGAGGAAATATCTAATTCATACGAACAATTTCAATGAAGTTCCTTTAGGTCCATATGTGGAGGGAAAACAAGGCCAATTACATGCAATAATTTAAAGGGACTGATTCAGAGATTTGTCCACTGGAAGTAATAGACTTTAAAAGTTTGATATAAACAATCATTGATACTTAACCAAAGACTATTTTCAATTTCTTTACTTCTAATTTGCTAAAATTACGTGAAATAATGTTGGCCTTTGCGCCTGTCAGCGAAATCCAGTTTGCAGAAACTCTCGGGAATCGGTTCGCGCACAACTTGTTTGCGTTACATGAAAATAGCGGTTAAACTTTTCCGTCGGTCCACATAACGGTGGTATCTTAAAACACATTTTATTATAGGTTTAGATCATTGATAACGAAACCCCGTTCAGAATCGTCCAGAAACCCCGTTCAGAATCGTCCAGAAACCCCGTTCAGAATCGTCCAGAAACCCCGTTCAGAATCGTCCAGAAACCCCGTTCAGAATCGTCCAGAAACCCCATTCAGAATCGTCCAGAAACCCCGTTCAGAATCGTCCAGAAACCCCGTTCAGAATCGTCCAGAAACCCCGTTCAGAATCGTCCAGAAACCCCGTTCAGAATCGCCCAGAAACCCCGTTCAGAATCGTCCAGAAACCCCGTTCAGAATCGTCCAGAAACCCCGTTCAGAATCGTCCAGAAACCCCCTTTCAGAATCGCCCAGAAACCCCGTTCAGAATCGTCCAGAAACCCCGTTCAGAATCGTCCAGCAACCCCGTTCAGAATCGTCCAGAAACCCCGTTCAGTATCGTCCAGAAACCCCGTTCAGAATCGTCCAGAAACCCCGTTCAGAATCGTCCAGAAACGATATAGAACGTTTATATTACGGACATTTCAAACCATTTAAACGGGGTTTTCGTTGTCAATGATCTAAACCTATAATAAAAAGGTGTTTTAAGATACCACCGTTATGTGGACCGACGGAGAAGCTGTCAATAATCAAGTCTTATGTTACGTAAGAAATGTATGTTCTCTTTTGATAGGTAGAAGGCAATTTGTTTTTATAAAGATAGAGATCTTATTCTGTTCGATAGTATTTGATATAGTTTAATTTCAGCACATTGTATTGCCAAGTTAGCGTATAATATTCGCTGCACATTTTGAATCAGCTACAACTTAACCAACCTAAGCAAATAGGATATACATGTTTATTTGTTACTCTCTATGTGTCTTATGGTCGGTATTGAATGAATGCAATCAATTGGATTAAACAAAGCATTCGATCTCTTGATCAGAATTAACACGGATGCAAACGTCTTGCCGCGAAAAGCAAATGTCATTTTTCGAGTCAGGTTTTCTTCTCTTTCTAAACAGAACTTAACATTCATTGTGCTGTAACCAACTTCATGCTTATATAATTGGCGACTGGCCTGTGATCTAACCTGTTTACTACTTTGCTGGTTCTTCCTCTTAAAGATTAAGCAGATATTTAAAGTTTTTGAAAGCAGGCAATAAAAGTATATTTTTAGAAAGTTACCTAGCATTCTAAGGGTTAATGTCCACCTTCATGTAATGAATTATATTGCGGAACATGAATGGCGAGAGCTTTTGCGACTGTCTGAAAGATTTACATTTCTGAATGTCTTTAATTGGAATATCGACTGAACACTGACACGCATTTCCGTCCTTTATCATTAATGGCATCGTGGTCTCTTCAAAGAGAGCAGGAGTTTACAAGTTTATTCAGTTTGACACAAGAAGGTCATAGACCCATATGGTAATATATACTAACAAACAGAGAGTGACACAGTGAGAATGAAAGAGAGAGAGATATAGAAAGAAAGGGACAGAGAAAGAAAGAGAGATAGAGAGAGAACAGGACAGAGAAAAAAAGGAGAGATAGAGAGAGAAAAATAGAGAGAGAGGGAGAGAGAGAGAGAGAGAGAGAGAGAGAGAGAGAGAAAGGTCAAAAAACGAAAGAGTGAGATAGAGAGAGCAAGCGACAGAGAAAGAAAGAGAGATAGAGATAGAAAGAGAGAAAAAAGAGAGATAGAGAGAGACATGCATTGAGAGATCAAGAGAACGAGAGAGACAGAGAGAAATACATATAATGAAAGAAAGACAGAAAGAGCGAGAAAGAGACATAGACAGACAGAGACAAAGAGACACAGTCAGGCACAGACAAATGGACAGACACATAGAGTGATTGACTTTTCATAAAATATGGATGGTTAAAAACTACTCATCCAAACGTTCAAGAACAAAGTATGCTCTATCTTTTGTTCTAAGAAGTTTTTATTAAAATGTTTGCACGCAAGTTTGTTCTCATCAATAACTTTAAGGAATGAATAATACCTTACACATGTGTTTAGGGTAGAAATGTGACGTCACTTAGAAAGTCTCATATTTCTACCACTAATTTGTACTTAGAAAAATAGAAAAAGGTAAAGGTTTCGTGTGCAAGTTCCTTCTGTCCGCTGACTTATTAGGCTCTGTCGAGCGGGTTGTCTTATGGACAGTTTGTGTTACAATATATTCTTCACAAGGGAATACTTAGTCTATCAGTCTGAAAAACAACATTATCAACAGCGCGGACAGTTGGTCGATTGTAGTGAAAAAGATGACAAATTAAATCGAACGATGTGTTAATCACTTATCTATAATTGATGGGATTAATTTGTACTGATGCCATTTTCAATTGAATATCTGTTTTTGTTTTGCATTCGATGCAACTTTGCATACATTCTGGAGATTTTACTTAATCAGCCCTGCAGATTAATTTACAGGCACCTGCCTACTCACTTATTCGTTTACAAAAGTGGTGCAGTGGAAGAACGTCGGCATCTGATAACAAAGGTCGCGGGTAGATTCTCAGTTAGTAGCGAGGCGAAAATGTCGGAACTGGCCCACAAATCAGCACTAGCATTGGTTATGTAACCAAGAAGTCAGTTCGAGAATATTGGATCTAAGTTGCAGGAAAATGTTTCGCAATCCATATGAAACATATACGTTCTAGAAAAAGCTCTCTGATTTCAAAGTCTCTGTCTCGGTGGAAGGAGATATATAAATCATGTCAAAATGACCTCATTAAAAGTCGGAAAACATCCATCAACCAACGCAATGATGCTGAAAGCTTCTATATTGGTAGATGCAATTAAAATGTGTCACACGCAGCCGGGTTTCTTTTACAACTGGGGTTTTTATAGCCTTTGATCTTAGAAACGGTTATGGAGGGTATCAAATATCATTTTTCGTGGTTTCGGTTACAACGACAACACAGATGTAACACATATATGCGACATGAAAGTCCTTAGAACACCCCCATAGAAAAAACTTATGAAAGATCCAAAGGCTTAGCAAAAATGTGCTTGGCTAAATATACTTCATGATTAAAGTATTTAGCAGTTCTTAGCAAATAGCATAATCTAACATAAAGCAATCAAGTACGCCTAGAATTCACAGCAAGACTGTAAAACACATTTACTTTTCATCCTAGTTACCATTTAAAGCCCCATATTGAAAGAGTTTGCAGAAGACATTTCAAAATATGTCAATACAATACAATATGTTTTATTCGTATTAAAGGCCTCTGGCCCAATATACATACAATTCACAGTTTTAAGTAACAAAGGAGTGGTTTAACATTTGTGCTCTCTAAAAAAAAAAAATATCTCGTTACGACGTCGTCATTCATAAACATGTGTAAAACAGCAACATTGTTTCAGAAGGAGAAATAACTCATTATGCAATTAAAGTAAGCGAATTTGCGGTCATGGGTTTAAGCATATCATGACAAACATTACAATGCAATGAAAATACGAACATGACCCACACATATGATGACATTGGAAAGTTATATTTTGATATAGTAGAAAAAATTGTGTGAAAAGGAGTAATTGATCGTCAAGAGCATTTTCTCCTTTTTCCACAATGCTTTCCAGAGCCTTTGGCAACAAACTGGTCAACTGTCGTTATCGTTGGGTGATGTGTTCATGGAATGTCAACGTCAATTTCTAATGTGTGCCATAAACATATAGATCTTTGTGGGTTGCTTTTTTCCAAGACTAGTGATGTTAGATAGTAATACGGTTTTTAACAATTCGACTCCAGTAATTAAGGTTCATTCGAAATACCATAACATCGAACGCACAATCTTCCAAAATATAGTTTTTTTTACAATTTGATAGATGAACGCGCTAAATGTCTTTCAAGCTTAATTTCAACTCAATCAAATTTCAGATTGGCAATTTTGGGAGACAAGAGCATTTTCGATAGAAACAACGGTCAATTATTAAGTTAAATTTGGAAGTTACTTCAACGTCTTGATCAACACTTTGACGCTTTCGTTACAAGTATGTAAAGGTCCTTGTTCACATAAGCGAATTTTGAAATTCAAATTAAATATCGTTGAAATAATACAGTTTTTGTATTGTTGTTTGATATACAATTTAAAGAAGCTATTCAAAACATGGGTAATTCAGGAAACGTCAGTTTATCTAAGTGTGTACATTCTCAATGCGGTAGATCTCAAAAACGATGTCACCCTTTTCGTTTGAAATATATGTTTATTCACTGTTTACACACTTTAAAGGACCATAAATGATCTTATCTTAATTCAAATGACTATTCCTTAGTGTGTCACAACAGTAAACTATTGTTCCGTTTTAAACAGATTTATAAGAGATCAATTTCTAACTTCTAAATATATTCCCAAACTGTGAATAAGCACATTTAAACCTTTAAAAAATGTCACAGAGTTTATGTTGTTGGTGGGGTATTTCTTTAACTTGGCCGACAAACGATTCTACTAGCAGCCCACAGAGATGGAAATGAGATAAGAAGTGGTGAAACAGTGTTAATTCAAACGACGACAGCTAAAATTGGGAATCGTCAGTAGTCAATTACCTTAAGGTAGAATACCCATAATCCATCACTTTGAAAGTCACTGATACATCGGATTACTTCGGTCCTTCTCAATTGATATCGGTTAGGGCCGGCACTGTTTGGTTTAAACCGAATAGTTTAGGCCAAGACTGGTGATTACCAAGAACGACCGAAGTAATCCGACAACAGAAATAGTTTCAAAATGGCAGATTATTGTCATTCTACCTTAATCGAACTACAACTACGACAAATAAGTAAATATTAGATAATGATCTTACAATGGTCAGAAGGTTTGAAACTGCATTTAACGAAAGATAACGTTTTAGTAAGTCTACTTAATTTTTTTCTTCTTCTACGATTTTGAAAGCTATCCCCATCTACTGTTGACTTGGCAAAATTTCACCTTGCGTCTACGTAAATTCAATGTTTCCTTTTAGAATACAGATGGAAAAGCAATTACTTAAATTATCTTTGCGCTTATATCAATTGAACATAAACACACACTTATGACATAAACATACTTATCAAATTTGATTTTCAAAGAGAAAAATTAACCCATTACCAAACATTCAACATCTTTGTTGCAGACGACTTTCGAAAACACTGTGAGAAAAGGATAAATTGCTCGTAACGAGAAATTTATCCTTTTTCCACACTATTTTCTGCCTTATCAACAGATTATTTTCATATTTCATCACATTTTGAAACATTGTCTGCAAACTCTTCCAATTTTGGACAGTCGAAAATTTTGGTAAAGGTTTAAACGTCAAAAGACATCAGTTATGCATTTGGAATTAGTATAAGTACCCCTTATTTGCTTTTCCAAAAAAAAAACGATTTATTCTGTGTTTTTGCGATTATGATCGTGACCCTCTCTCAAAACAATTACAAATAGGAAATTTCTTCAAACGTTTTTTTCAAATATTTTCAATTAAAGTCCAAGTAGACAAAATGTAGTCTCAGTTGGAAAGATTGCCCTAGGTTGAAAAGACGAAATTGAAATAGAAATTTAAAGACAATTTTTAAAATACCAACCTTCCAAATGACCCCGAACACATTATAGATAGTACATAAAATCCGGTTGCGTATGCTTGAAAAATACATGTTCTATCAAACAACCAGTTCTTTTTGTCTCCAGATATTGGTGAAAATTGCATCGTAAGCTTTATTGAAAACTAAAGAATTACCATAACTTAAACATCTGTCACGCAAACATTTTCCTGTTGTTATTGGATCCATATACATTATTCTATGTTATATGCGTTTTTTTCACGCGAAATATAGAGACTAACTGATGTCGTCCTAGATAAGATGACATTAAACATCATTTAGTTCGAATGAAATAGACACAATCCGCATGTCGCTGGGCATTAAACTTTAAAGAGGTGATCCATTGTAAGTTGTTACATTCAGTACGCATAGTTCTGAGGTTCAATCGTTCCTCAATTACTTTATAAGTTGGCTTACTCAATGTCAAACGAAAAGTCAGTACAGTATCTCCCTTATTTAAATGAGGGTAAAACGGTCTGCTAGTTCAACAATGTCAAATGTCTCATTTTATACTTACGTCTTGACTTGTAGCTGGTGTAACAGTTTCATCTGCGTTGCAATCCAGCACTATATAAGAAAGAAAAAAACAGTTCATTGCGTAGGAATAATGTTAACATTTACCGCTTTTTGATGTTCGATATATAAGAGTATTTTATTGAGATGAAAACTTACACAGTTTTTTATCATTACAATAGTATTCAAAATGTACAAGCAAAATAATCAATGTCACACAGAAAATAAAATGAAGTGAGAAAAAAAAATGAAGTGGAACAGTGATAATTTTGGGCCCCAAAAATCTCATAAAATTTCCAAAAAACTCATTACTTTCAATCATTTTAATCATTTTTCTATAGAAAAACTCATTGATTTTTAAGTTTTGGTCAAAAAAACCCATTGATATAATTTAGAAAGATATCACTGGTGGAATGCAGATCTGGAGTTAACGTTAACATTAGTGTTTAAATTAATATTGATGAATGGATATATAGCAATAACTACGATACGGTTCCAAACGGACTCAACCTCCGCTAGTAACAAGCTGAAGATGTGTCTTATCCAATCAGAACCAAACCTCTGATATTAGAAATTTGCGTCGGGCAAGGGACATATTCATTTTTACCAGACCTCCCTTTAAGAAAGCCACTTCGGTAATCCATTAATAAAAAAGAGAGCATATATCAATTTTATACAATCAAGCATTACTTCGGTCTGATTCCAGAATCGTGGGTTTACAGCCGTAGGTAAATACGAAGAACCTCCGTGGCCTAGTGGTTACAGTACAGAAAATAAAACCACATTGCCCATGTCCGTGTCGGCGTTTGGCTAAAAATTCCGTTGACGGCATATAATTTTTAATGCGAGGTAGTCTCCCGACCGACTTACGGAATGCCGATGGTTCTACCCGCCTTGACCAGCCCTTATGGGCAGTTAAGTATTGGGTCTTCCTCCATCATTAAGAGTCGGGCATCGCTTCATAACTGAAATAATGTTGATGTGATGTAAAACCCATATCAAAAAATGATTGAATGCCGATTGTTCTACCTGACTTGAATGGCCATTATGGGCGTTTGAGTATGGGGACTTTCTACATTATTAAGAGTCGGGCATCTCAAGAGAGCTGAACTAAAATTGATGTTGGTTGCCCAATCAAACGAAAAAAATATGATTCACTCATGTATTAATCCCATGAGCGTTTGCTCTTAACCTTCGACTTGAATAAAGACAATTATTCAATCCAATGATTTACGTAGGGACATTAATTATTTCGATTGCCCTATTGAGACATTTTAAATGTGCCTTGATAAGTCCCAAAGGCTCCGCTCATTTTGATTGAAGATGGAAACTTATTAAAACCATTTCTAGCAGGCATTATTCCATCTCAATGTCATGCATGTATTAGATGCTCAGTTGTTAATATCAACTTTGTTTCTTCCTAAATACTTAATTTAAAATGAACTTTACTCCAACTTCTGGTTGGAATGCCTTGTTCTATTCAATGTATGCGTATATTTTCACATATTGATATCAAAAGTACATTTAAATATGTTTAAGCTATGTATTTTATGGATGAAATTATATCACATATCTATAGAGTAACACACATCTAGAGTATTGATACATTGTACAACTCTCGCTCTATTTCATAGTCATGCAGTAAAGATAAAGCACATTGCTGTTGTAGATATACATCAAGTAAACCGTTCAGACGGTTTATTTTGTAAACATTGATCTGAATTTGCATTACCCATAGGTAAAGTGTTGCATTTTTTAGACACTACCAATACGTGGGTCTCGCTTGCATTTATTCGCGCATATGCATACCTTATTTCTATTAAGCGAAATGATCAAATATATAACTTTGCCATCAAAGCGCGGAAAGGCTTTGAATTTCATTTCACCTTGTTTAAAGAAAATCTTGGAGATTAAAAAGACATATGAAAAAAATGGCCCTTTGATAAGTGACGAGGATAGTTCAATTCAGCCTTTTGACATGTGTTGCTTCAAAACACTATTTGTATGACAGTCCCTTCAGATGGTAACTGGTAGATTAAATGGTAATTGTATAGTTCTTGTTAAAGGCACAATCGTATCTACTCGGCAATCCCCGTAACAAGTCTGTAGATATTCCTCGTAAGCAGTTCATGAATACACCAGAAATCCTGGGGTAATGCGGCTCTTTTCCGGCGGATAACTCACATGATTACAAATTGCACACAGACACTATATATTTATGTAAATACACACAAACTGGTTATATATCACAATTGATTTTTTTTATAATGTTTTTATAACAGATCATAATATCAACACATGTGTTTCATATTTTCTCAATCGTATATTCTCGGTAATCCCCGGCTTGTGTCGGGGATTGCCGAGTAAATACGATTGCAAACCGACATGCCCTTCGTCAATGACCTACTTTCAAAATGGCTCCCCATTACCTCCGAGGTTATTTTAAGAAATGACCGAGGTGTTCCGAATGGTTAAAGGCAATGTATAATTCATTTATCGGAGGAAAGGCTATACTCATACCTAAACTCTATAGCAAAGTTTTGAGTGGTCAATAAATGACTACGCCACATATTGACCAATCAGAAACAAGCTTCTTTGATTTCCCATCCGGGTTCTTCAAACGTTTTACAGCATGATCTAGTAACCTGATTTCTATAAAAGGAGCCAAATTACAAAGCCTTAATTATTTCATAAATCGCTTTATAATTTTTAAATATCAATCTCCCGTCATCTTTATTTCATCTCGGCGAAAATAATAGCGATTTTACGGGTTTCAAGCAAAGGAATGAAGCCGATTACAGTTCCCTGTGGCATAATTTACTAATTAAGGGCAATTTTACGAGCAAACCAGCCATCAACGAAACGCCTGAGAGTCTTTTGGTCGAATAGCTTTATAAATCAGAATCATTATGACAGATATAAAACGTCAGTTTAAGTTATTTGACTAGTTTCAAACAAAATTGACTGATTAATCAAAACCAAATTGTGAGTAAGGCTCATGTAACATGTTAGACATGTTAACCACCTTTTTTTGATAGGGATCATTTGATAGTTACGTGTATCAAAGATAGCATGTGTCCCTGCTTTTGGTTTCCGGTTTCCGATTCCGATTTCCGGGTTTCGTTTTGTTCTTGTTCTTTTCTTTCCTCTCTTTCTCTCCCTCTATCTTCTTTTTTATCTTAAATTCCGTCTTGTTTGTCTACTCAGTCTCTTTCCTTATTTATTTTCTTTCCTTTTCTACCTGTTCCCCAACGCCAACGTCTTTCCTTTTCTTCTTTTTCTTTTTGTCTTGATATTTATATTTTTCTTTCTTCTTGTCCGGATGAAAAAGACAATAAATGGATTTTCATGAGAGGTTGTCGTTCTTCGAAATCGTTTTTTTAACCAAATAACAACCCATTCTTGTGACATATTTTTGATATCAATCGAAAGGAGTTGATTATCATCAATATAACTGAATTACTGTTGATGCGATGTATCACACATCAAAAAATATAAATCACTTGTGTAATTAATTATTATGTATACCAATTATATTGATATATATATTATGTATATGAAGCATATTAATTGTGAGGTATTCCTCCATCATTAATAGTCGGGCATCGCTACATAACTGAAATAATGTTGATGTGATGTAAAACCCATATATAAATAAATAAATATCAATTGTGAAGCATGTACCATAAAGATTAAAGTCTCACATATGTTTTAACGGCTATATATGAAGGCAATGGTGAAATACTTTCCAGCCCTAGCAAAGAACTCAAGTCTGTAGATATTCCTATTTCTAGTCGCCTCGCCATAATTAGATACGCGAGACTAATTCAATGTGATCCACCGATGACTTATTACGTTATGTGAAGTAGATCATGCGTGATCGTCGCACGTTATCCCAGACTTATACTCGCCCACCTAGGGTGAACCCGGTTTTCTCGTCAGTGACGGCTTCAAATAATACACTCTGAACTGTAGATTATAGTCCTTTAAAGGCATCATATCAATGATACCAGTATTGTTCACCTCTCTTTGACATACCCTCTGCTTTGCTTCTATGAACCTAGATACAAGTGTCATAACAGAACGAGGGTTCAATGAAAGACTATGGTAAGTTCTTTACTTAAGCGAAGGGCTTACTATTGTATGGCAATGCCAT
This sequence comes from Cerastoderma edule, assembly GCA_947846245.1. Classification (NCBI taxonomy): domain Eukaryota; kingdom Metazoa; phylum Mollusca; class Bivalvia; order Cardiida; family Cardiidae; genus Cerastoderma; species Cerastoderma edule. The sequence goes on from OX401414.1 coordinate 6,185,400, forward strand.
TTCCTTTACCTGAATGGAACTTGGTGCAAGTGTCATCAGAGAAGCAAATAGAGGGTTCAATGCAAGACTGTAGCCAGTCCTTCACGTTTATGAAGGGCTTACATGTACAAAAGTCCTTAACCTACAGAAGATAACTAACTGAATTAAATCCCTGTTTGATTTCAACTCTTCAGCTCCGTTTGAAATCAGTCTTTTTTTCTTGGGTTTAACCAATACGCATTCGCAATCTTTATTATTATAATATACAGGTTAGATGTTATTTGTTCTTCTATTTCCGCATACATCTAAAACCGAGAATTGCGAAATTACTAAAACATCTTTAAACAAATGTAAAAGCGGCATCGAATCAATGACGTCAACACCATTCACTTCGCTATGACAATGTTCTCTGCTTTTCCTCTATGCATCTTGGTGCAAGTTTCAAGCAAAACCAGAGTTCAATGCAAGAGTATATAGTAAGTCTTTGACTTTAGTGAAGGACTTACTTTAGTATTGCTTTGAAACCATACTGTAGATGAATGGACTTAAATCCTTATATGATTTTCTACTGTTCATGTCCGTATAAATTAAGGCTGTTTTATTTTTATTTTATTTTTTAATTTTTTTTTGTGGGGGGGGGGGGGTCAACCATGACGCATAACTAAGCCTTTGTATACACTATATGCTATAAGTTCCTTCTTAGAATCTAGAACCGAGTATTACAAAATTACTAAATCAAATGTTAAATCGATATTAATTCAATGACATCATCACCAATCACTTCGCTATGACAATGTCATCTGCTTTGCCTATATGGATCTTGGTACAAGTGTAATGTCAAACATAAATCGAGGGTTTAATTAAGGCTTTAGTAAGTCATTCACTTTTGTGAAGAACTTACTGTAGTATTGCGTTAAAATCTTACAGTGGATAAATTGGATTAAAGGCTCATCAAAGTAGATAAGTACAAATAAATTACTGAAGAAATATATGGAGTTCTTTAATTATGTTCATAAAAGTCATGAGAATTAATTTACAAATGCATTTAGACCCTATTAAAAAAGATTCCTTTAAAATAAGTTATTTTGTGCTTGAAATACAGTTGTCTTCAATTCAATCATGTTTATCAACAACCTGTTTGTCTACATATTCAAAATAAAGAATTCTGATTGGTCGATTCAAATGTTTATGTATCAACTGTCAAGGTCAGAGGTGAAGAATGAGGCAAACTGACTTCTCAAACTTGCTAATCTGGGTTATCTCTGGTTGACTTGCACGTTCAAGTTATGATGTTGGAATTTTTTGTGATAACTAACTTAATCTTGTCAAATGTTTGCCAAATAAAATAGTTTGATATAGCATAAATCTCCTTTTATGTGCCTTTAAATCCCTGTGGGATTTCCTACGTTTCATGTCCGTTTGAATCAAGGCATGTTTTCGTTATTCAGGGGTTCAACCTTGATTCTTAATGTTGCTTTGGTACAAAATAGATACTATTTTTAATCAAATGTAAAAACGATACATTGTATTAATTCTATGATATAACCACCATTCACCTCGCTATGACAGTGATTTGTGCTTTGCCTCTATGATTCTTGGTACACATATTATGACAAACGCAAATCGAGGGTTCAATGCAAGACTATAGTAAGTCATTCCCGCTGTTGGATTTCCTACAGATCATGTCTGAATTAAGGTTTTTTTCCCTTCTTTTTCTGGGATTTAACCATGACGCATGACTAAGCCTTTGTACACATTATGTGCTATAAGTTCCTTCTTAGAATCTAGAACCGAGCATTGCAAAATTACTAAATCAAATATAAAAGTGATTTCCATTTCCATGATATCATTACCATTCACAAAGCTATGACAATATCCTTTCCTTTGCGTTTTTGGCATTGGTTATAGTTTCATTCCAAAGCACCACGACGGTTCAATGCAAGAATGTGAAGGACTTGTATGTAATTTAGTCTTGCACTGAACAATATGGTAAGTAAATTGAATTAAATCCCAGTTGGGTTTCCTACACTTCAGTTCCGTCTGAATTCAGACAATAAACGTGTGTGTGCTTGTGACAGGTTCTGTAATCTCTCTCGTAACTGACTCAGTCTTCGTTAGTGCTTTATCTCCTTACGTCGTGTTTCTGCGTCATGCAGCAGACGACTTTCAAAAGGCGATGTGGCAAAGTCAACAGAATTATTAAAGTAAGTTTGATGTGCATCTGATAGTGCTTCTAAAAGATGAGTAACATAAAAAGAAATCGTTTGTATATTCACATATCACAACAGCTTCACGTTGCAGAAAAAATTGCTTATCCCAAGAAAAGGAAAAATTGCTTGTCACAAGCAATTTTACATTTTGTCACACTGTTTCTTTTGTAAATTATTACATGTCACACAACACATATCAAACAGCAGAACTGAAAGTTGTTTCACATGTTTACAAAACTTTCCTAAACTCGCCTGCTTATAGTTGCAGACGACTTTTGAAAAGCATTGTGGCAAAAGGAGAAACTGCTTGTCACAAGCAATTTTCCTTTTGCCAAAATTCTTTATCAATCCTTTCACATATCACAAAAAGCTGAACTGAAAGGTTTTTCACACGTTTACAAAGTCTTCCTAAAGTCGTCTGCTTCAAGTTGCAGACGGTTGCTAAAATGCATTGCGGCCAAAGGAGAAATTTCTGTTTCTCCTTTTGCAACGATGCTTTTTCAATCAATTCACATATCACAACAGCTGAACTGAAAGGTTGTTCATATGTTTACAACGCTTTTCAAAAATCGTCTGCTTTAAATAAAAAAAATCGTGTCTGCAGGTGGTAAAGAGTCAACCGATAATCCGGTCTCTAATTGTGTTACAGACTCTGCACGGGAAGCGTGGGCGAAGGGCAAGTCTTAAGAAAATGACGAAATACCTTGTTTTCTATTTTTCTTTCCTTTCTTTCGTCTCTAATTAGATAAAGTAATTACTACAACACTGAAAGAATAGCGCGTGTTAACGACAAGTCTTAAGGAAATCACAAAATACTTTGTTTTTTTCTTCTTTTTGTTTTTATTTTTGTATTTCGTATTTAATAAAGCAATTGCTACAAACGCTGAAAGGACAACGTGTGCGAACTGCAAGTCAAAAGGAAATGGCAAAATAACTTGTTGTTTTTGTTTTGTCTTTCCATTCTTTCGTCGCAAATTAGTTAAAGTAATAAGCACAAATGCTGAAAGGATAGCGTGTGATAACGGCAAGTCCAAAGAAAATGAAAAAATACTCTTTTTTTTATCATTTTTGTTTCTGTGTTTTCTTTTACCTGTAAATAAAGCAATTACTTCAAATGCTGAAAAGGAAGCGTGTACAAGGCCAAAGAATATGACAAAGTTAGTAACTTTTTTTGATTATCGTTTCTATTTTTTTTTTTTTATCTTTAGATAAAGCTATTATTCAAATACTGAAAAGAAATCATTTGCAAACGGCAAGTCTAAAGGAAATGACGAAATACCTTGTTTTTCTCTTTTTTCTTTTCTGTCTCTCGACTCGAATTAAATGAATTAATAACTACAAACACTGAATGGATATATAGCGCGTGCAAAACGGCAATGCGAACAATGATAAAAGGCCTGGATTGTTTTCCATTTGTGTTCCTAGTTAAGATCAAGAAATTGGAAGAAAACTTTGTCACGAAACAAGATAAAGGTCATAGCAAATAAGTTTGTCTTTTGATCTGGTACATGTGGGTTTGAACTTCCTTTAGATTATGTCGGTCTGTCTATAACAGAATTCTGAATACAACCAATCGTTATGAATGTTTAAAGGAAGGCGTGAGCGAACGGCAATTCCAAACAAAATAAAAAATACCTTCTTTTACCCTTTTTCTTATGTTACCTTCTTAATTTCGGTAAAGCAATTGGAAGAAATCTTTGTGGCGAAACAAGAGAAAGGTCATAACAAATAGGTTTGTCTTTAGTTCTGGTACATGTGGGTTTAAACTACATTAACATATTGTAGCAATGTTTATTACATAGCGTCTTATTCTAAATGAAAAATAAACTGTTACGAATATTGAAAGAAAATCGTGTGTGAACGACACGTCTAAAGAAAGTGGCTAATCACCTTGATTTTCTGTTTCATTTTTGTTGTGGTTGTTGTTTTCCTTTATTCCTTTCTTATTTTAGATTTAAAGCGATTGGAAGAAATTTTTGTCACGAAATAAACGAATGGTCTTAATAAACAAGTTCGTCTTTGTCCCGGTATCGGAGTTTGGATTTTCTTGTAAAAAAGCAAATATACAAATAACTTACAATAAAGTTAATTCAGCTGTCGATCAATATTGGCCCTATAATAGCACAATGGTTATTTATACAACAGAGTGTTACATTGTTTTTGGGACCCTAATAGGCTATTCATGGAAGTCGTATACCTCAAAGACGTTGCTCAAAACCCCCGTAAAGAAACACAATTTATAATCATTAGGAGACGCTTCCAAAATCCAATTATATTTTCACTTACCATCCAATTATAACTGAAATACCAATTTAAACGTCATGAATTCTAATATAGTAGAATCTCTTTACCTCAAAGTTGAAGGGACCAAATGGAAATGTTCGACTTGAAGAGAGTTCGATGTTTAGAAATTTCTTGGCATTTAGGACGTAGAAATAAAGAGTGAATTTCTCGGGATCCGCATTTACTTCGATTTATAGAAAGTTCAACGTAAAGGAATATTTGGAATATTTAGCCGTAGAAATAAAGAGCAAATATCTCGGGTGCACTAATTTATTTCGACATAGATATAGACGTATGTGTATAATTAGAATATTAAAATGTAGAAATAAAGAACAAATCTCTCGGGAGCCCGTATTTACTTCGACATAGAGAAAGTTCGACCAAATGGAATATTTTGAATATTCAGACGTAGAAATAAAGAGTAAACGTCTCAGGAGCCGTATTTACCTCGACATAGAGAAAGTTCGACGTAGAGGAATATTTTGAATATTCAGACGTAGAAATAAGAGTAAATCTTTCGGGAATCCGTATTTACCTCGACATAGAGAGAGCTCGACGTAGAGGAATACATTGAATATTCAGACGTAGAAATAAGAGTAAATCTCTCGGGAGCCCGTATTCACCTCAAGATAGAGAGAGTTCGACGTAAAGGAATACCTTGAAATTTAAGACGTAAAAAATAAAATAAAAATAAAATAAAAAGTAAATATCTCGACAGCCTGTACCTTCTTCGACATAGAATATATAGAAGAGTTCGACAAACATGAATTCGGAGTATAAGTGTTCGACTGTACCTAAATCCAATATAGATCAAGGGAAAGAGTGAGGGATTATCGAATAACGAAGAACTGTCATCAAGTTGAACGGTTATCTCGTTAGATATTTCTCTCTGTAACCTAACTACATCAAGAGAAGATAGCATTTACTGAGATTGATTGTGTTAAGGTAGAATGCCCATGATCCGCCATTTTTAAACTAATTCTCTCGTCGGAAAAGTTCGGTTGTTCTCGTTGTACATCGGTCAGGGTCGGAACTGTTCGCATTAGCCGAATAGTTCCGGACCCGATCGATGTTTACCGAGAATGACCGAAGCTCTCCGACAAGAGAAAGAGTTTAAAAATGGCAGATTATAGATATTCAACCTTTTGCCTTTAATCCACAAAACCTCATGTTGACGCGTCTCTTGCAAGAGCTTGCAGAAGGGATACGTTGCTCCATTTGAAATATGTTTTCTTTTGACAGAATCGTTTCTAACAAATAATAGGAAAATGTGTTTCTGTCTTGTTAGAGGTAGTGCGAGATAAAAACATTGTTTTCAAAATTCCATTAACAAACAAATCACAGCTTTGGAACTTCATTTGCTTTTGTTATGCGATACGAAATTAGATAAAAGAATGTTTAGTTGGGGGATGCTGCGTTATGTTTACCAATTGCATCTATAATCATATTCCCCCTTTATGTTGATATCTGATTATGAGAAATGAAGAGAACTAATTAATGTATAGCATGGTGGTATAAAAAAACGAAGAACGTATCTCAATTGTTTATTAAACCGTTCCTTGCTTTCATAAGATGTGAGATTTTGTTTTTGTACTTCAATGAGAACATAAAAAGTGAGTAGTTTTTTTTATAGATTCGATAGCCATCTGCAGCAATTTTTGATATCCACGATTCTCATTTAATTCATTACCTAAGATATCTACTCGTTTTAGTGCATTTAAAGCAGACGATTCGAGAAACCAAGATACAATAAAGTATCGTTGTGTATTGAAAGTAATGTCTCATTTCCGTCCTCTGATGTCTACACAATTAGTTTTAACTTCTCTATCTTACATCGATTGAAACAGAAGCTTGAAGCTTATATAATTCTCTATCGATGAAAGCTTCCTGGACCAAACCAGTATTCTTGCCGACTGTCGGTTTTTCCGGTATTTTCAATTCGACGCTTACAGGGATCAAACCTGGGACCTTCGGTACTAGAGGTCGACGTACAGCCACTGGAACACTGTCCCAATTTTCTCAGAGGAAATATCATTTCTGACTCTTCTTGTCACAGTTTTCATCTGCATTTTTGCCTAGTACTGGTGGAGCCAGGAAAACCGTTACATAACAGAAGCATTGTTGATACGACGTTAAACACCATATGCATCTACATTGAAACTGCATTTGCTTCCAGTTGTGGACAGCAACCATTTAAGCTCCATGGTCTTTCCCGGGGGGTTTAAGCGCAGCGAGGCCGAAGTGCCTGAATTTCCAAATTAAGGATCCCTCCCTTACGCCTAAACCAATCCCAAAGTGCTTAATTGAAATGTGTCTAATGTGTTTCAAAGTTGTCACATTCGGTTTGGTTTAAAAACGGTATTTTTGCCATCTAATTCCAAGGTTACATGTTATAACTCACAATTCAAGGATGCATATATACGGAAAACTGCATTCCATTGTCAACCCCCTGCATCCCGCATCAAGCACTGAAGCATTAAGCACCAAAGCACCTGCAAGAAAATCCTGGGGAAGATTCTGACTTCCTTTTATGTGCGCGGGTTAATGATTGTAATTGGTGACCGCCGACAATTAAGTAAATAGGCTTATCACGGCTTAGGTTACCACAAGGGAATTGTACCCTCGTAAATGGATTTATACCAGCGCGATATACGCTGCATGAAAATAAAACTTTTCCGCCGACCATAACGAAATCTGTTGGATGATAGACACACTTCTATAATTGGATGAAATGTATGACGTGAGTTGCCAAATCCTAACTTTTCGGACGTATTCGAATATTGCCCATCTACGTTACAGAGGATTCCGAATGTTCTCAGATAGTTTTAACAAACTTCGACTGCGAATATTCATTCAAGTTGTTGCACATAATTTGAGTGCGTACTAGCTTAATACATTTCAAACATCCTTGATATCAAATAAGGTAAAAAACAAAAGCATTATCATTTACCGATATGCATCTAGTGGCCTTTAATTTCAGCAATTTGTGAAGCATTTACACTGATGTCTTCGGGTGTGCCTCAGAGAAAGCCTTCTAGCTTTGGTAGGACGGCCTCGTACTAAATACCAAAAATTGTTGATAGATTTAAACGATTTGATTTTTTTATCAAGATATGTGATAGGATTTGCTCGAATAACCTCTCAACATTTTCTTCTTTCTTTACTGGACGTCGTCGACACATTTTGTCTATTGTCTATTGCCATTTACAATAACATAGATTATTGCTTAGACAGAAAATTAATAACCAGCAAACATTGCGCACAACGATATCGTAAGATATGATTAGAAGAAAAAGTATATGATTAGACGCAGCTACGCAGGTTAGATATGGATATTGAAATATAATGCAAAGAGACCCCAGTCTAGCCTCTTTTATTACTCACATGAGAATGAGTACACTTCTGGGGCCCGGTTTACTAGACAATTTACGGAAAATATTTGCGTAAGTCATAATTGATAAACATGGATGGTATCTTCAATGAAAGTACAATGTTGCAATGTAGCACTTCATTGGAAGCGTCTCGGAGAGACGATTCCAATGATGTGTCACTTTGCAATATTGCTTCGTCCAATATTGAAATAAGTGGAATTGTTGTTTTAGACTTACGCAAATCTAAAGCGTAAACTGTTTAGTAAAACGGTACCCTGCTCTTGAAGTAACACACGTCTCACAATAAAAACTTTTAAGTCCAATAGCAAGTTTGGGGTGCATGAAACAACTGTATAATTGATATGAAAAATCACAGTAGAATATATTGCTACAAAAGCAGAATGGTCTTATCATGAACAACTTCTACTTCAATCGTTACTACTCGGGTGTTTCCGTGAGGTGAGAAATACTGTTTCTTGAAGTAACACACGTCTCACAATAAAAACTTTTAAGTCCAAAAGCAAGTTTGGGGTGCATGAAACAACTTTTTAATTGATATGAAAAGTCACAGTAGAATATATTGCTACAAAAGCAGAATGGTTTTATCATGAACAACTTCTACAACAATCGTTACTACTCGGGTATTTCCGTGAGCTGAGAAATACTGTTTCTTGAAGTAACACACGTCTCACAATAAAAACTTTTAAGTCCAAGAGCAAGTTTGGGTGCATGAAACAACTGTATAATTGATATGAAAAATCACAGTAGAATATATTGCTACAAAAGCAGAATGGTTTTTATCATGAACAACTTCTACTTCAATCGTTATTACTCGGGTGTTTCCGTGAGCTGAGAAATACTGTTTCCATTACATAAGCTCGATGAGATCAAATTGCTTCTGCTACATTTGTACAGACAAAATATTTTTAACTTTCGTCTTCTGTTGGATAATTAACTTTTTGTGTTAAGGGTAAATGGTTAGATCTGATTACCGGACAGTTGGTGAGTTGAATGTTGTATTAGCTAAATCTAATGAAATTGCACTTGTGGTGCTTCTGTAATCGTGTTTTGATAGCTGATAAGCCATCAAGGGGTTTGACCCAAATTCTAGCTATAAGTACAATCATGTCAAAGTTTGTACTTCTTTTTTCCTCTCAAATTCAATGGTTTATACAGTAAATTCAGGCCTCTCACGGATGATACTTCATATATAAAACATATTACATTTAATGATTATCCGGGTTAAAGTAAGACCTAAGTATGGTTTGCATTTCGTAAAAACAAGGGATTGCATTTTCCTTCCAATATGTTTCCTCTCTACATTGTTGTCACGTGTACCAATAGGTCAACCAATTTAACTTGTAAAGACTCGGGAGAATCCGTTTACAATGACCTTTAGTTCGGATAACTTCTTTTAGTAAAGATTAGTTGGCTATTCATTGAATACGGAAACATTCGAAAGGTCTCTCAGGAAAGTTAATTAGTCTCAAGTTAAGTTGGTTGACCTATTACTTAGTATACATGACAATAGTACAGAGAGGAAACAAATTGGAAGGAAAATACAAGTCCCTCCATGTTTTACGACCGAATACATTAATGTAAATGGTACAATACATTTTTGACTGTCCCAAATTGAAAGAGTTTGCAGACGACATTTCAAAATGTGATGAAATTTGAAAATAATCTTCTGATAGGGCAGAAAACATTGTGGGACAAGGAAAAATTGCTCGTTACGAGCAATTTCTCCTTTTCCCACAATGATTTCTAAAGTCGTCTGCAACAAAGTGGTCAAATGTCGCTATTGTTTGGGAAAGGGTTAATGTAAATGATACAACAAAATCTAGTTATCGCCTTGATATCAATATTCTCATCAAAAGTGGCAGATTTTGATTGCCTGAGGTAATAATGAAGCAAAATTTGCCAAGAAAGGAGTGATTAACTTATTCTATCACGCTCACTCCTCGAACACGATGCCTCTCAAAAGTGGCCTATATTAGTTTGCTATATTTCGTGAATTTATATATTGTTAAGGCCAATGGCAAAGTGTTGCCGACATGCCTGCTATTTGAAATAAATAAATTAAAAGGGCGTATTAGGGTAGTTTGCCTTCGTGGCCGAGTGGTTAGAGTACAGAACTTGGTACCATATAGCCCCTTACCCCTTTGCTTCGAATCCCGGTAACTGAGTCTTATATGAAAGTAATTTCTACTTTTGGAATTCTTTGTCTTTTGACACATCGGTTTCTACACAGTTTTAAATGGAAGCAATGTATTTAATGTATTTGTTGACGTCTTCTGTTCTTGTTTAACTATTTTGTTCAATTTTTACCAGTCATTAACAACCCATATCCTAGAATGGGTTGATGGACATGGCACAAAGACTGAACCAAAAGGATTTGCTTCCGAAAGAAATACATGATATCAATTTACTCGAAAAAGCGATAAATTTTGTCGGGGGTACAACCCACTCTATTCACGAACTGAGGGGGTATCGTTAATATCATAATTTAAGAAATCGATTCGACAAAAGGAGAAAATCCTCATTAGGAGCAATTTATCCTTTTGTTACATCGATTTCTGTCCGAATCTTTACGAAAGCAAAGTAGTGTTTCCGGGTTAAATATATATCAATTTACACAGAAAACAATAAATTGTGTCGGGGTTACATCCCACCCTGTTCACGAACTGAGGGTTTATCGTTAATATCATTGTTTAGGAGGACTTCGTTATCTTCAGAGCGTACCACCCATTACTGACTTACCTTGCCAACGGCGAAACTCTATCACGTTCTATTACTGTCGAGCATGTAAACCTCCAGTTATCGGCTCTTTACTAGGTCGAATTTAGATATTCTTGCTTCAGAAACTATATATCGTTGTTTCACTGTCGAGCATATAAATCTTCAGTTATCATCCGATGTTTTTGAAATATATATGGTATTTTACTAGGTCGAATTTAGATATTCTTGCTTCAGAAACTATATATCGTTGTTTCACTGTCGAGCATGTAAATCTTCAATTCTTATCCGATGTTGTTGAAATTTATGTATTGTACTTTACTAGGTCGAATTTAGATATTCTCGATTCTGAAACATTATATCGTTGTTTCACTGTCGAGCATGTAAATCTTCAGTTATTATCCGATGTTGTGGGAATATATATGACACTTTATATAAGTCGAAATTAGGTATTTTGGCTTCTGATTATTACAGTGGCGCGGAGAAATATGTGCATTTTGTTTTCCACAAGTGATAATTTTTTTGAGAATGCGAAAAACCTTGATTTGTCTTCGATAGTAATATGTACAACCGTTTTTCGTTATGTTTTCTTATGATATTGCAAACAAAAATTCAAACAACAATAATCTACTTTTATACATCTCTTTAGATAGACCCATTTTATTCTTAGAATATATTCTGTTTTAAGATATCAAATACACGATCTGTGTACTTTAAATGTACAATTCATCATTTGAATACAGTTACTTCTACAAACTATCACTCAAGATACATGATAATTTCTCCATGCTTTTTTGCTATCTATTTATATTGTTTGTTTGGGTTTTTGTTTTTGCTTTGTTGGGTTTCTGTTTTTGCTGTTTGTTTGGTTTTTTCCACTTTCTTTTCTTTTCATTTTTTGCTGTTGTTTGTTATCTTTAGATTTTGACAAATCATGAAGACCATTTTTCTTTCGTTGTTCATGAAAATCAATTTCCGTACATTGTTTCCTCGAAATTTGGACAGCTATAAATTACAGTAACGGTACAAAGCACGTGGGCAGGTATATATCTATATTTTCTTGAAATAGACAACCTCATGTCAGGCGTCTAATAAGCCCACCCCCCGTAAATATTCCATAATTCGAGGGGCGTATCAGGATTTACGGGGCACATTCGCAATATACATCATAATCACTACAGCCCCATCGCTCATACGTTCTGATCATCTCCAACTTTAAAAGATGTAAACAAAAGATTTTGACTTTTATTGTATGTCAGTGAATATTTTGGATCAAAACGCACACGACGCGAAGCAACACTGCTATGCAAGCAAATACGATATGGGCGATAGTAAATTATTTCGAAATATATTCTCCCGCCTTTCATAAATCGAATCCGTTTGAATTCTTTGAATATCCTAGAGGTTTAATCAATAAAGACTAGAACTCGGTGGTCCTGTGTTTGAACCCCACCACCACCTCTGGTTTCGTGGGAGTGACCTTTGACAAGTCATTTCTGAGCCATAACCTTGTACTAGTTGGTCCAGTAAAGCCGTCACATAGCTGAAAATTGTTGATTCGGCGTTAAGCATCATACAAAGAAATCAATTCAAGTAGATAATGTTTCCGTCTCTGTTTCGATAATTGATTAAGTATGTGTTTATATTACAGAATATGGTAATATCCTTTGCAAAGTTTATATTTACTTCTTCTTGTGTTCGACGTTCGGTCGCGCGAAACACATTACCTCAGGCAATTCAAAGCAAATATAAATCGTGCGAGAAACACGCTTTCTCAGGCAATTCGAAGCATATACAAATCGCATAACTTTCAGTCTCTTGAAAAACACATTTTCTCACGCAATTCGAAGCAAATACAAATCCAACAATCTTCGGTCTTGTGAGATACACATTTTCTCACGCAATTCGAAGCAAATACAAATCGCACAACCTTAGGTCTCGTGGGATTCACATTTTTTCACGTAATTCGAAGCAAATACAAATTGCACAACCTTAGGCTTTGTGAGATACACATTTTCTCACGCAATTCGAAGCAAATAAAAACCACGGGAAAGACACTGCACCACACTATTCAATATGGATGAAAGAACATTTAAATATTGAGTTATCTGACAGCTTAATATTTCAAACATAAGCGGGGAATGCTTTACGTATCTGGGAACCATTTTTGCCGTAAAATAACAAGAAAGTTCAATTTAATTGAACTTTATTTTGACCTTCAAAGTTTCTTTTGTGTGAACATGACTATTTTACCAATTCCCAAATGAAATAATGTGACATGTTAAATTATAAAGCAGCAGCAGACGATAAACGTTTGAAAGAAACTGGTTAACTTAATCTAGAAACCCTCTCGCTTTTCGCCATGACACTTTTGAGATTATCGTTAACATTTTTTGTCTCACTGTTTTTTGTCCGACTTTAATGTAAAGCAAACAAAGAAATGTGAATGTACGTAATAAAATAAATACGACAATATAAGGGAATTAAGCGATATAAACATAAAAAGGGAAATTGACTAGTCACGTATTTACATATCTGGCAATGGTTTTACCGACGAAGAGAACTATTGGTAAGTCGGATGAACGACCAAATAGGGAAAAGCGCTCAGGAAATCCTGCAGTCATTTCTTTAATTTCCCGTAGATTTCTTATCCGTTTCAGAATTGGTTTGTTCACATAAGTTTAATGCAGTTTTCAATAATAATTCAGTGACATTGCAGTGTTTATTGCATCTACCCATGTTCTTGGTGTTTTTAAGCCAATACTGAATAATATTAAATCAAAACCGACGACTTATTTCTCACATGTAGACGTTTGGACATAAAGAATCTGAGACGGTCTCTTTGTCCTAGTGGTTAGAGTACAGAACTTAATATCACATGGTTCCTCTACACGTGGGTTCAAATCCCTGTGGCAGTATTTGGATTTTCATGGGATGTAGTCTTCCGACTAAGTAACGAAATGCCTTTGGTTCTACCAACCTTAGCCAGCCCTTATGGGGAGTTGAGCAGGAGGACTTTTCTCCAGCATTAAAAGTTGGGCATCGCAACATAACTGAAATAAGGAATCAGAATAATTTTATTTGACTTATACAAATACAGTACATCGTCATTTTAAACAATAAGTTTACAAAATAATGTATTGATAACGTGATACATCTATCGTTCTCTCTCCCTCTCTCTCTACCTCTCTCCCTCTCTACCTCTCTGTCTTCGTTATCTCTCCTATTTCTTCCTCTCCTCTTCCGTACATACAAACAAAGTCTTATACATAAACATGTACTCAAATTATTTCAAAGTTATCTCCTCATATAAAACATAATTCATATTTTGGATGTTTTCTTCCAAAGGGACACAACCTCCTCTTGAAACAATCTTAAGTTAAGTCCCTTTGGAATCAAACTACTACTTTAATGCAACACAATAATGACAAAAAAAAACAATGTAATGTGACTAATATAATCTTATTCTATTTAATAAAACGTAAATTTACTTCGGGGAATTATGAAAAAGAATTCAACTATTACTGAAAACGTTTGGAAAAATATTAAGTACTAAACAGATAACATACTACTATTGTGGTACTAAATAAGTTGATTACGTCTTTGTTAATGTTGACACGACCAGGACTGCTAATTCTTCAGGCCTTGTCATGATTTCCGGCTTTGAGGATTCGAATTCTCCTTTTTTCAAATGAAATGTTTAGATCCCGGCTTCAAGTACAGTGATGTCTCGTTAATCCAAACACGTCCGTTCCCAACAAAACATCCGGATTACCGAATCATCCGGACTGAGGAAGCAGAGCATGTTCTCATACACATTAAGACATAAACGGTCTGTATGCACGTGTATACTTATAACCCTTTAGCAAATGGTAAATTGTCGACTGTCCCACATTGAAAGAGTTTGCAGACGACATTTCAAAACGTGATGAAATTCAAAAATAATCTTCTGATATGGCAGAAAACATTGTGGGAAAAGGAGAAATTGCTCGTCACGAGCAATTTCTCCTTTACCCACAATGTTTTCAAAAGTCGTCTGCAACACACTGGTCAAATAATTCCGTTCCCTTACAATTTCGTTCGGATTGCGAGACATCCGGATTATCGGGGTACGGATAAACGAGGCTTCCCTGTAATGGTTTTCAAGCTTGAGTATACCTTACCAATAGCAGGCCTGTACGCTGTCAAGCCCAATTGACTTAGAAAACATAAAGGTTCCTTAAATTCCATCCTCACACAACATCACAAGGGGGCTATGATGTGTCTCTTTTTGACCGGTTCTCTACCAGATGACCATAGGAAGTCCAGAATTCGATTACTAAAGTGTCCCTGGGTCACGGCTGTAAAACATTCCATTCCACCTATAAAGGACTTTGTGACTGGTCCAAATTGAAAGCAAAAGCAGACGATATTAACAATGGATTCGAATGAGAAAAAAAATATGCAAATGTAAATCATATTTCTTTATACGGTATTTGATTCAAAAATTATTGCGACAAAAAGGGTAAATTGCTCATCTTGAACTATTTATCCTTTTGACACAATGGTTTTAATATACATTGCTTTCTTGGATATCCGATGAAAAATCCCTTCATCATGAGCAATTGATTCTCTTGGCACAGTATTCTTTAAAGATACATGTTGTCAAGGATATTCGGTGAACACCACTGTGACAATTTATCTTTTTCCCACGACGGTTCCTTAGATATACTTCTTTAAGGATTTTCGATGACAATTTATCCTTTTCCCACGACGGTTCCTTAGATATACTTCCTTAAGAATATTCGATGACAATTTATCTTTTTCCCAAGACGGTTCCTTAGATATACTTCCTCAAGGATATTCGATGCCAATTTATCTTTTTTCCACGACGGTTCCTTAGATATACTTCCTTAAGGATATTCGATGACAATTTATCTTTTTCCCACGACGGTTCCTTAGATATACTTCTTTAAGGATTTTCGATGACAATTTATCCTTTCCCCACGACGGTTCCTTAGATATACTTCCTTAAGAATATTCGATGACAATTTATCTTTTTCCCACGACGGTTCCTTAAATATACTTCCTTAAGGATATTCGATGACAATTTATCTTTTTCCCACGACGGTTCCTTAGATATACTTCTTTAAGGATTTTCGATGCCAATTTATCTTTTTCCCACGACGGTTCCTTAGATATACTTCCTTAAGGATATTCGATGACAATTTATCTTTTTCCCACGACGGTTCCTTAGATATACTTCCTCAAGGATATTCGATGCCAATTTATCTTTTTCCCACGACGGTTCCTTAGATATACTTCCTCAAGGATATTCGATGCCAATTTATCTTTTTCCCACGACGGTTCCTTAGATATACTTCCTCAAGGATATTCGGTGCCAATTTATCTTTTTCCCACGACGGTTCCTTAGATATACTTCCTTAAGGATATTCGATGCCAATTCATCTTTTTCCCACGACGGTTTCTTAGATATACTTCCTTAAGGATATTCGATGCCAATTTATCTTTTCCCCACGACGGTTCCTTAGATATACTTCCTTAAGGATATTCGATGACAATTTATCTTTTTCCCACGACGGTTCCTTAGATATACTTCCTTAAGAATATTCGATGACAATTTATCTTTTTCCCACGACGGTTCCTTAGATATACTTCTTTATGGATTTTCGATGACAATTTATCTTTTTCCCACGACGGTTCGTTAGATATACTTCTTTAAGGATTTTCGATGACAATTTATCCTTTTCCCACGACGGTTCCTTAGATATACTTCCTTAAGAATATTCGATGACAATTTATCTTTTTCCCACGACGGTTCCTTAGATATACTTCCTTAAGGATATTCGATGACAATTTATCTTTTTCCCACGACGGTTCCTTAGATATATTTCCTTCAGGATATTCGATGACAATTTATCTTTTCCCACGACGGTTCCTTAGATATACTTCCTTAAGGATATTCGATGACAATTTATCTTTTTCCCACGACGGTTCCTTAGATATACTTCCTCAAGGATATTCGATGACAATTTATCTTTTTCCCACGACGGTTCCTTAGATATACTTCCTCAAGGATATTCGATGACAATTTATCTTTTTCCCACGACGGTTCCTTAGATATACTTCTTTAAGGATTTTCGATGACAATTTATCTTTTTCCCACGACGGTTCGTTAGATATACTTCTTTAAGGATTTTCGATGCCAATTTATCTTTTTCCCACGACGGTTCCTTAGATATACTTCCTTAAGGATATTCGATGACAATTTATCCTTTTTGTCACTATTGTTTCTTCAGTCTCCCGAGATGGTTCCGTCAAACATGAGATACCATGGAGTAAATGGTGTATCCCAGATCGAATGTCCCCCCTCTTTCGTCAATCGCGAGGGGTTTTATTAGATCATCAAATGGAACGAGGGACATTATAAATGAGTAAATCGTCGTACAACTAGGCTGATGAGATTTTTCTTTATTGCCAGGGATCCGCTGGTAGTTAAAGGGACACTTCCACCTTTTGGAGAGATGGCATTGCTTCCTTCGTAATTTTATTTGGAGATTATCTTTAGATCGCTGTTTTACGCCGGTTTCAACGCATACATACATACCACGGTTGTCAATGCATCTTTTGCATTTTTTTTTATATTTTCATGAATGAGTAAATCGTGGTACAACTAGGTTAATGAGACTTTTCTTTATTTCCAGGGATCCGCTAGTGATTAAAGGGACGTATTTGCTGTGTGGTTGAAAGTCTAGTGTAACCTCCTTCGTTTAGTTTGGATTTTGGTTGCTTTTTTGTTATTCAATAATGCTTTCAACACTTTTTTAGGCATACTGCCGCGGTCAACGCGCTTATAGGTTATCCTTGTGTTTCGTTAGTAACAAAATCATTGAATAGCCCCCTTGAAACAAGGCGTCAAGTTTTCTTCTGTTTAGGGACGGAATCTGTACAAAATGTATTTGGAACCAACAGACAAAAGTTTGTGAGAGAGCCCCTTTAAAGGAGGCGAAATAAAACTTACACCCAATGTGCTGTGAACTTGTTACCAAAACACATCTACCACATCTCGTAAAGTCTACTTACGCACGTCGTTATTGGATCTTGTGTTCTTACAGGAACTCGTTTGTGACGAATCCGAATGTTGTTTTCTAGTTGTTGTTTTTTTCTCTGAAATAATTGCACATTCTCTGCTTCAAGATACACAGAGCTTCTTGTTTGTAGAACGGAAATGGGACAGAGATCGCAAAGTTCTGTTTCTGTTTATGCAGAAATAGACTAAATCTGTTCTTACTGGACGAATTTGTGTTTGTGACGAATCCGAATGATTTTTTTCTCCGAAATAATTGCATATTCTCTTCTGCAACGTACACAGAGCTTCTTGATTGTAGATTGGGATTTTAGAGAGGCCGCAAAGTTATGTTTCATTAAAAGCAGAAGTATACCAAACGGGAATCGTTTGTTGCGAACCCGAGTGTTTTTATTTCTTTATTTTCCTGTAATGTACCCTTATTTACAAGTCACACCGAGCTTATTATTTGTAGATCGGAATTTGACAGCGGCCGCGTTGTTTTGTTTCTGTAAAAGCAGAAATAGACCAGGGTACCCTTTTTACTCCGTATTCTACTCTGAGAATGTACGTTAGTTCACGGCAATATTCACTCTCATTTGAATATTGGGTGGAGCAATATTGCAAAAATGCGCACCATCGGATTTCTCTCTCCAAGAAGACGCTTCCAAGAAGTGTCACGTTGCAATATTGTAGTTTCATTTAAAAAACTACCCATGTTTATCATGTTTCGACTAATGCAAATATTTTACTTGAGTCGTATTGTAAAACGGCACCCAAAAGACGGAAACAACGACCATTTATAGAATGAGATGTTGTTTAACTTGCCGTCTGCTTGGTTCAATACAGAAAATGTACTGTTCATCAAGTGATAAACATGACACAAGATCCATGTAACCAAAAAAAGGAATTGCATGGTTGCGTGGACCAAGTTCGGTAAGTTCGTTAAAAAAAAAAGAGAAAATGCAACCAGCTATAAACCACATTGCCTTAGCATCAGCTCCCGTGACTTAGGGACAATGCTATAATTTGCATTAAACGTTCATTAAAGAATACACAAATGCTACCTTCTCCAAAACTGTAGCAACCAGACTTTAGCCATATAAGTTAGCAATATTCTTTTTAACTAACGAACAATGTAAAGATTTGCGCTAAACGTTTGTTTGAAAACGAATTCAATGACAGCATGAACAAGTCTAGATTTCGGTTATCCGGTTTTTAACCAGATTGCTTTGGCAACATTCTTTATAACTAACGAACTATGCACATTTCTCTAAACTTTCGGTTGAAGAGAGAGGCAAATCGAATATGTTTAGGTTTCTTGAAACCCTTTTTCAGCTTCATTGCTTAGCAAGATTCTACGTCACAAGGGTTTACGTTAAACATTCGTTAATAAACAAAATTTCTTGCAACCAGATTGCTTATGACATGTTGCCCTCTTTTCCTTAGTCTTGATATATAAATATTCACGATTTAAGCGCCGGGCGTACTGTACAAACAAATGTGAAACAGCTATAATAAACCTTATTTTTTATAGGTTAGTAAATCATGCCAAGTAGTGATGGTATCATCGCCATATCAACATGGTTATCCATGTCGGCGCCGTGAAACACACAGGATGCAACGTGTGCTTTAACGTGATATGAGGTCATAAATCGTAATACAGTTAAGATACCAAACGCTCTCATAAACACACACAGCGGCACATTATTATACTTTATTCGAAAAATTACCAAACGAGTTACACTTGAAAACATAGCTGCCTGCTACAAAATTATGATGAAAAAAGGAAGTTAACTCTTAGAATGCTGTGTAACTTTCTGAAAATATATATTTTTGTCGCCTGCTTTCCAAAACATTAAATTTATGTTTAATTCTGATGAGGAAAGTTGCTCAGAGTAGCAAACAGGTTAGATCACAGGTCAGCCGCCAATTTGCTTGGTGGCTGGCCTGGATCTAAGCTGTTTGAATGAGCATGATTTCGGTTCCAGCATCATCAAGTTTGAGGTCATAAATCGGTATACAGTTAAGATACCAAACGCTCTCATAAACACACAAGAAGCGGCACTTTTAGATACGGTTTATCCGAGCAGATGCAAAATGAGTTAGGCTTGAAATGTTGTCTCCTTTTAACTGATATGAATTAAGATGCATAATATTTTGAATTTGGTTTTGAGGACTACTGTATGAAGACAGGTAGATCGCATGTATATATATATTCTTTTTTTTGTTATTCTTTATTATCCACGTTCATAGGTATGTGAAGGTCGTGGCCATCCTTCTCCACACCGTACATAAAATCGCTTAACCTCTAAACTACTTACTGTATTAAACTAGAATAAATGAACGTAGTGTTACTCTCCCCATGTCTGTACTTTACTTTGAATTTGAAAATAAGAGCCGCATTTTGCTACGACTGATTTCCAACTTCAAATACATGTATCCTGGTTCTGCCGGTTTAGATTATACTTAAAGGCTCATTATAGCAATGGTTCATCGAGGGAGAGTGAAGAAAAACATACACGAAGGAATTACAAAATGAGATTATATAGAAAGGATATGTAGATCGCATGTAGACTGTACATTCTACGGTATATCGATGCTTCCTTAATTAGTTGTGCGTTCAATAACTACTGTTGACTTTGTGGGATACAGCAATACAAACATGTATTGTTTCAACGATATCTGATTTTGCCTTAACCCTTTCCAAAACAACACACTTTCGACTGTCCCTAATTGAAAGAGTTTGCAGACGACATTTCAAAATGTGATGAAATTGGAAAATAATCCTCTGATAGGGTGGAAAACATTGATTGTTACGAGCAATTTCTCCTTTTCCCACAATGTTTTCTAAAGTCGTCTGCAACAAAGTGGTCAAATGTCGTTATTGTTTGGGAAAGGGTTAAGTTTTCTCATCTCAGAAGACATGACGACACAGTTTTTATTGTTGTTGAATTTAAGAATATATCTTAAAAGTAGAAATTCATTTGTTCGTTTCGTACGTATTCTTATTTTCGTTTACTTGATACCATCGAGAAACAAAACATGACCTTTTCAAACTTTTACTTAAGGACATGTTCTACAGTTTCATAAGAAAATAATCCTTTCATAGAATTTCTAAAATTTTTGATATGTTATTTAAAATTGTATTGCGAATTCAAAAATGAAAAGAAAAATGCAGGTTGACGAGTTAGTTTTTTGCAAAATGACAGTTTCCATGGTAACCATGGCGCAGAAATTAAAACCGAGAAAGTCCTTAATACTTACAAGATAAAAAAGATGGGCTTCTTCAAAGGGAAATTCCAACAACAGTTTCCAATGCCAGTTACCAATTTAAGTTGATAAGCTACGACCGGTGTTCATTTTCGTCTGGAGAGCAGGTGATGTGATGATAACACTTCCGTGTATTTTACCCCATCTTATTTTCATCTGGTCTTTTATTAAGCCGACCATTAGGTGAAATGTCACTCGTGATGGATCTATTAGATGGACAGTGATATATTGTGGTTGACGTCGGCTATGCTAGAGAAAGAGCGTAGCTTTCTAGACGACCAGACACCTTAAATTCTCGCGGACGGCGGTCCGCCAAATTGGAACCAAAATAAGGGGATGTTTACCGTGACACACCTGTCTGTATCTACCATGTTTATTTCACCGGTGTGATACTTTAAGTTATTAGTATATAATAGAAAAGATCTGTATTAGATAATACAGTCTAACATATCCTGTCCTGCTTACTCAAAAATACGTAAACATAATTCGTCAGGGAAACTCGTGAATGCTTTAACATATATTGATGTGCCTTGAAATAACATAAACTTATTCAGAAATAACAAAAACTATTCTTTCTTCATGTGTTCAGTGGGTGTTATTCTTCTCAGTATTCTAATCAAAGACGTCATCTAAATGCCAGAATGTCCTGGAAGTATATCAGCACCGTGCCAATCGTGCCGAACACCAAATAGAAAGCTGGTTAACTACCTTGTTATGTTTGTGGTCTGAATCAATCATTGTATCACCGTGATATGCGCATGAAAATACAAAATAATGTTTTTTGCTGCAATTGTAACAAATTCACACTCATGCAGAAAAACCGCGTTTATATCAGATTCCTTGAAAGAACACCTTGGGTGAAACGTTCTTACAAACTAAAGTTATTTCTGAGGATTTAATCTATCTTTTTCTCCATTTTTTTTAAAACTCCAATTAAAATCCAAAATGACCCCGGCCATAACGTGCCAACCTAGCCAACACGAAATGACAGGCAGGTTGCCTGCCTCGTTAACACCGGACAGACTGAACTCCATTATTGTATTACCGAGATACACGCAAGCTGGGAATAATAACTCTATTTATTGCCTCTCTGTGCCAATCGCAAATTATCTTCTCCGCCCCCAATCACGCCAAAGCCGATTATTTATTGCAATTAGTTTCGTATTTCTCCAAGCTCGACTCTTTTTCGGTGCTCCTGACCCCTTGGAAACTGACCTAGAGCCTCGTTTTGAAGTCGGGTGTTGGCCTCAAGTGATAAACATGACACAAGATCCATGTAACCAAAAAAAGGAATTGCATGGTTGCGTGGACCAAGTTCGGTAAGTTCGTTAAAAAAAAAAGAGAAAATGCAACCAGCTATAAACCACATTGCCTTAGCATCAGCTCCCGTGACTTAGGGACAATGCTATAATTTGCATTAAACGTTCATTAAAGAATACACAAATGCTACCTTCTCCAAAACTGTAGCAACCAGACTTTAGCCATATAAGTTAGCAATATTCTTTTTAACTAACGAACAATGTAAAGATTTGCGCTAAACGTTTGTTTGAAAACGAATTCAATGACAGCATGAACAAGTCTAGATTTCGGTTATCCGGTTTTTAACCAGATTGCTTTGGCAACATTCTTTATAACTAACGAACTATGCACATTTCTCTAAACTTTCGGTTGAAGAGAGAGGCAAATCGAATATGTTTAGGTTTCTTGAAACCCTTTTTCAGCTTCATTGCTTAGCAAGATTCTACGTCACAAGGGTTTACGTTAAACATTCGTTAATAAACAAAATTTCTTGCAACCAGATTGCTTATGACATGTTGCCCTCTTTTCCTTAGTCTTGATATATAAATATTCACGATTTAAGCGCCGGGCGTACTGTACAAACAAATGTGAAACAGCTATAATAAACCTTATTTTTTATAGGTTAGTAAATCATGCCAAGTAGTGATGGTATCATCGCCATATCAACATGGTTATCCATGTCGGCGCCGTGAAACACACAGGATGCAACGTGTGCTTTAACGTGATATGAGGTCATAAATCGTAATACAGTTAAGATACCAAACGCTCTCATAAACACACACAGCGGCACATTATTATACTTTATTCGAAAAATTACCAAACGAGTTACACTTGAAAACATAGCTGCCTGCTACAAAATTATGATGAAAAAAGGAAGTTAACTCTTAGAATGCTGTGTAACTTTCTGAAAATATATATTTTTGTCGCCTGCTTTCCAAAACATTAAATTTATGTTTAATTCTGATGAGGAAAGTTGCTCAGAGTAGCAAACAGGTTAGATCACAGGTCAGCCGCCAATTTGCTTGGTGGCTGGCCTGGATCTAAGCTGTTTGAATGAGCATGATTTCGGTTCCAGCATCATCAAGTTTGAGGTCATAAATCGGTATACAGTTAAGATACCAAACGCTCTCATAAACACACAAGAAGCGGCACTTTTAGATACGGTTTATCCGAGCAGATGCAAAATGAGTTAGGCTTGAAATGTTGTCTCCTTTTAACTGATATGAATTAAGATGCATAATATTTTGAATTTGGTTTTGAGGACTACTGTATGAAGACAGGTAGATCGCATGTATATATATATTCTTTTTTGTTATTCTTTATTATCCACGTTCATAGGTATGTGAAGGTCGTGGCCATCCTTCTCCACACCGTACATAAAATCGCTTAACCTCTAAACTACTTACTGTATTAAACTAGAATAAATGAACGTAGTGTTACTCTCCCCATGTCTGTACTTTACTTTGAATTTGAAAATAAGAGCCGCATTTTGCTACGACTGATTTCCAACTTCAAATACATGTATCCTGGTTCTGCCGGTTTAGATTATACTTAAAGGCTCATTATAGCAATGGTTCATCGAGGGAGAGTGAAGAAAAACATACACGAAGGAATTACAAAATGAGATTATATAGAAAGGATATGTAGATCGCATGTAGACTGTACATTCTACGGTATATCGATGCTTCCTTAATTAGTTGTGCGTTCAATAACTACTGTTGACTTTGTGGGATACAGCAATACAAACATGTATTGTTTCAACGATATCTGATTTTGCCTTAACCCTTTCCAAAACAACACACTTTCGACTGTCCCTAATTGAAAGAGTTTGCAGACGACATTTCAAAATGTGATGAAATTGGAAAATAATCCTCTGATAGGGTGGAAAACATTGATTGTTACGAGCAATTTCTCCTTTTCCCACAATGTTTTCTAAAGTCGTCTGCAACAAAGTGGTCAAATGTCGTTATTGTTTGGGAAAGGGTTAAGTTTTCTCATCTCAGAAGACATGACGACACAGTTTTTATTGTTGTTGAATTTAAGAATATATCTTAAAAGTAGAAATTCATTTGTTCGTTTCGTACGTATTCTTATTTTCGTTTACTTGATACCATCGAGAAACAAAACATGACCTTTTCAAACTTTTACTTAAGGACATGTTCTACAGTTTCATAAGAAAATAATCCTTTCATAGAATTTCTAAAATTTTTGATATGTTATTTAAAATTGTATTGCGAATTCAAAAATGAAAAGAAAAATGCAGGTTGACGAGTTAGTTTTTTGCAAAATGACAGTTTCCATGGTAACCATGGCGCAGAAATTAAAACCGAGAAAGTCCTTAATACTTACAAGATAAAAAAGATGGGCTTCTTCAAAGGGAAATTCCAACAACAGTTTCCAATGCCAGTTACCAATTTAAGTTGATAAGCTACGACCGGTGTTCATTTTCGTCTGGAGAGCAGGTGATGTGATGATAACACTTCCGTGTATTTTACCCCATCTTATTTTCATCTGGTCTTTTATTAAGCCGACCATTAGGTGAAATGTCACTCGTGATGGATCTATTAGATGGACAGTGATATATTGTGGTTGACGTCGGCTATGCTAGAGAAAGAGCGTAGCTTTCTAGACGACCAGACACCTTAAATTCTCGCGGACGGCGGTCCGCCAAATTGGAACCAAAATAAGGGGATGTTTACCGTGACACACCTGTCTGTATCTACCATGTTTATTTCACCGGTGTGATACTTTAAGTTATTAGTATATAATAGAAAAGATCTGTATTAGATAATACAGTCTAACATATCCTGTCCTGCTTACTCAAAAATACGTAAACATAATTCGTCAGGGAAACTCGTGAATGCTTTAACATATATTGATGTGCCTTGAAATAACATAAACTTATTCAGAAATAACAAAAACTATTCTTTCTTCATGTGTTCAGTGGGTGTTATTCTTCTCAGTATTCTAATCAAAGACGTCATCTAAATGCCAGAATGTCCTGGAAGTATATCAGCACCGTGCCAATCGTGCCGAACACCAAATAGAAAGCTGGTTAACTACCTTGTTATGTTTGTGGTCTGAATCAATCATTGTATCACCGTGATATGCGCATGAAAATACAAAATAATGTTTTTTGCTGCAATTGTAACAAATTCACACTCATGCAGAAAAACCGCGTTTATATCAGATTCCTTGAAAGAACACCTTGGGTGAAACGTTCTTACAAACTAAAGTTATTTCTGAGGATTTAATCTATCTTTTTCTCCATTTTTTTTAAAACTCCAATTAAAATCCAAAATGACCCCGGCCATAACGTGCCAACCTAGCCAACACGAAATGACAGGCAGGTTGCCTGCCTCGTTAACACCGGACAGACTGAACTCCATTATTGTATTACCGAGATACACGCAAGCTGGGAATAATAACTCTATTTATTGCCTCTCTGTGCCAATCGCAAATTATCTTCTCCGCCCCCAATCACGCCAAAGCCGATTATTTATTGCAATTAGTTTCGTATTTCTCCAAGCTCGACTCTTTTTCGGTGCTCCTGACCCCTTGGAAACTGACCTAGAGCCTCGTTTTGAAGTCGGGTGTTGGCCTTGGGACATGGTCCATAATTACCCGCATTTGGTAATGCGATATATATGCATGGGCCAGGACCCAAGGCTAGACGTTGGTGGTGCAATCTCAACTATTCGAGTATTTCCGTGAGTTGAGTAATACACTTTGGATATAAATGTATGGTTACAATATCCCTGGTAAATCGTCCCCGGCTATAAAATACGTAACATATTGTCCCGTGATGTGCAAAAGTATGCATGCCGACAAAAGAGGACGGAAAAATAACGCCGATGGAAAAAACGAGATCTTGATGTATGTTAACTTTCCATGAATCAGATTCAACATGGCAAATTGTATGTATGTAACTAAGAAAGTGTCTTATAATGCTTATGTCTTAAAAATACTAGAATTGAAATACTTTCGAACAAAGCAAAAAAGTTCGACAAACCTTGTAGATGACTCGTGTTTGAATTAGAATAGATGTAGTGCAGGCATCCCAGACTAATACAGTCCAATAATTTACGTGAAGGTTAATGTCGAAGTAAATAAGTTTACTAAAAAAGGTCTAGAGCGTAAATTGAAAAAGAAACATGAAAATGAGAAAAAAAAAGAAAGAAATGGATATTTGCAAGACAATTGGCTTTACTGTCAAATAACATAGTCTGCTACACAAGTTACCCACGTTGTAAATAAAAAGAAAATCACGTGATAATTGAAAAACGCCAGTTCATGTGCGATCAAGACAATTTGATAACGCATTGTCAATCTTCAAGGGAGAAAGAAAAGAAAGAGGATTTACTTTTCGGGGAATATTGGACATTGCTATTGATTTTCTTTGCGAATTATATATAAAGAAAGCTTTTAAATGCCCCCAACGTAAGCCATCAGAGTATGTTAGCCACCTCGCCATCTTAAAACCGACCTGCGACAAATGAAATACGGCAGACAAAGATTGATACTTTATAAGCTCTCTCAACTCATTCATCCGTTGTTTTGTTTTCTCACTTTCTGACTAGTTCAAATTGACAGCAACAACAGACGATAACAAATAGTATAAATATCTGTAATTTCATTATGACATTGGATGAACAACAATTTGACATTTTGTCGCCATGGTTCATAGAGATCTGTGATAAAGGTTCTACAAAATGAGATATTGTAGAGAAATGGTTTTACTGTCCACCTTTACACTTTTACGCCGCAAACGTCTACTAACTCTTCAAACCGAAACTTAAATTATTGAACTATTAAGAAGGGAAAAAAAGAAAGGAAAGAAACAGAAACAGTGCTTACCTACTGTTTCGTCCGAGATCTGTAGCTGTATAAAATGTAAAAACTATGTCTGAAGCTTTCGGACTAGCAAGATCAAATACAATTCAAGCTGTAGACACTTTCAAATATATTGCACGAAATACCCACGTCCCGGTGCGTAAAATACGGAAATCATGTTTGACATCGATGACTTATACTACATATAGAACCACTTTAGATATTGAAAGTGTCCGACTCTCGATAGAGGTCGCTCATAAACTTAACAAAAGCGTCTCTGGAAATGCTACAATCACGGTGTTATCGGTAGAAATGTCACCGCAAAATTCGCTTTCAACCGAAATGGTTACTGACCGAATCGGACCGGAATTACTGCGTTCAGATAGTTTTTTATCATTTGTTTTTAATTTCGCCTTCTTTGCACGGATGTCGCACTGAATTTTATTGAAGTATAATAAATTAACGTTTTCCGAATCGAGCGACAAAAGTCGCCCGGAACTGTAATGATATAGGGGAACATTGGAACAAGGTATGATTGAAGTTCGGTATATTTATTCTTATAATGACTTGTAATGGATCAAATCGAACCTCATAACAAATCATTTTGAACATGGTTTTAAACATCTTGTCAATAATATTTCAATCATATTCTGAAGCTGAGTTCATAGACAGACAGCAAACCTCTTAACTCAAACAGTTGGACCAAATAAAGGACAATTAAAAGTCCATTAGTCAGTAAGACTACGTTTCATGAAAGTCTAAAACCACATTGTAAAGTAACTCAAGCGGAAATACTCAAGCAATGTTTCTGTGAAGTGACATTGAGTTTAAAGAAAGACACAAAACCTCTTTACTTAAGAAGCTGGGAACATTTGAAGGCCCATTAAAAGAGATTAATGTTATATCAACCTATATTATTTGGTAAACTTTCGGACAGATTCAAATGGTTTTCACCAGAAAACACCATCAGCATAACTTAAATGTGAAAGTAAACCAAAAATAACCCAGATTAGCAAGTTTTTTTTAATTCAGATTTCCCGATTTTTCACCTCTGACATTGACAGTTGATACACACATTTTTGAACCGACCAATCAGAATTCGTTATTTTGAATATGTAAACAAACAGGTTGTTGATAAACATGATTGAATTGGAGACAACTATATTTCAAGCACAAAATAACAATAATAATCAGTATATTTGATAGGGTCCCAATGCATTCATAAATTAATTCTCATGACTTTTATGAACATGATAAAAGAACTCCATATGTATTTTTCAGTAATTTATTTGTTCTCCTCTCCTTTGATGTGTCTTTAAGAGGAACACTTACACTTCCATTAGTCAGCGACAGACTACCATTCATGAACGTCTAAGACTATCACATCGTAAAGTAACCCAACGGAAATCCTAAACAATGTTCCTATGAAGAAAGAACAAACGAGTTCGTAGCCCTCCATAAGGGCAGTGTCAGCATAAGTCTGAACCGGGACGGAAT
The DNA here is from genome assembly GCA_947846245.1 of Cerastoderma edule. Classification (NCBI taxonomy): domain Eukaryota; kingdom Metazoa; phylum Mollusca; class Bivalvia; order Cardiida; family Cardiidae; genus Cerastoderma; species Cerastoderma edule. The sequence continues at coordinate 6,213,947 of OX401414.1, forward strand.
TTCCTGTTTCTGATGGTTTTGTGTGGGGAAAACTCTTTGGGTGACATGATAAAGTGACACATGTCGTCTGAGATGCATTCCGGAATTGATTCCTAAGCCGAATTGTGACCCAGTACTGTAGTTCCTTGGTTCCCGTTCGAGTATAACTTTGATTTAAGGGGTCCTGCATAGCCTAGTGGTTTAGGTGGCGGACTTAGAACTCGAAAGTCCCGGGTTGAGACCCACCGACATTTATGTACCAAAAGTATTATGTAGCACGAACTCAACCATGGTTACTGTCATTATTACGAAGGCCCAAAACGGAAATAAGCGGGAATCGTTCTATGGCATTAACAATCGGTCACGGAGACCCTCTATATTGTGGATATTAAGATGTTTAAATGGCATAAACTGCGAATACGAATACGAATACTCTATTCAGACGTTAGCTTGCAAAGTCTTATGGCATTACAATTTACAAACAAACATTCTATATGAAACACAACATTGTCAGTATGAATATTGTCTTAAGATTTAATGACAATAAACATGCGGGTACATTGTTTTGTATCGAAATATCTTTTTATTGAAAGCACACATTGTTAACCAAAAGGATATCTAAATTGGAACATTCAAAGCCGAATATTCGTAATGAAATATATTTCATCTTAAATTTGCTTTTCCTGTAAATTTCGTTTAACAGCTTCATAAAAGGCATGTAATATACAGTGCATGTTTATAAGGCACGTATAATTCTGGAAGAAGAAGTTATGATCATATAAGAAATTGCAGCATTGGCTCAGGCAAATAGTGTCATGCGTAATTCTAATAGAAAGACTCCTACCAACTAGAGTTTCGATCTTTTGTCTGGTTTACAGGGTATTTTTGTTACAACCCGCCGTGTCTCATGATTTCCAAAATAACCTTGATCATACGTGAATAGTTCATTAGTGAATTCCCAAATTTGGTTTTGGAACTCGTCCAAATTAAATTAACAGTAGAGTAGACGACAAGTATAAGAAACTCCAGAAATTTGCTTCCATCGTTGGTTTTGTGGTGGACACTATTGTTGGAAAAAGAGAAATTATTTGTCACGGCCGATTTCCTGTGATGTCATATCACCTTTGTAAGTCGCATGTAACAGATCTGTCCGTCCCATTTTAATACGATTGCAAATCGTCAGACCGCGAAGAGAATATTGACATGTGCCAAAATTAACAAAAAAAAAAAAACAATCAAGAATCAGAGTTTCTATTGACATCGAGATACATTTTACAATTCGGCATTTTTGCAATTTATTCAGATTTATTTGTCTCCCTGTTCAAAATATTGATGTAGATTTATTTAGTAATGTAGGGTCTTATTCAGCGTATAACTTGATAAACATATTTATGTATTTCAACTCACAATCAACAAACAAGTCATGAAAAACATTCAGCGATTTCTATATCTCAACAATAAAAAACGAAAAATTATGTTACGTTTCCTAATTGATCAGATTCTGTTCAACTTGATTTCGGTAAATGTAAATGTCCCATGAGGGAATATGCTAACAATCTACATATAAATGGTTCACTTATTACGAGCCATCGATTTATGTTAACTGTCTCGCTTTGATATCTTCATTTTCCCAGATTCAATCCTTTCCCGAAGAGGGCAATCGATTATCAACGCCTATCCAATATTTGATGAAACGAAAACTGGCCTTGAAAGGCAAATTTTCTTGCAAATTGTCTTTTTCTTTCAACTATTTCGAAACAAAACTGTCTCTCCAAAACTACTTTACTTTTCATCTTCAAAGTGTTATGCTTTCCAGTATTTCGAAGGAAAAGCATCTTTGGAAAGCGATTTTACTTCTAACGTGCAAAGTTTTTTTCTTTCATGTATATCAAAGCAAAATTGTCTTTGGTAAGCCAGTTTACTTCATACGTGCTAAGTTTACCAGTATTTCAAAACAAAACTGTCTATTAAGGGCAAATTTGCTTTTAATATGAGAAATCTTTCCTTTCCAGTTATTAGAGAATTCTCACTTGCACAGAATGTTCTCCCAAAATGTCTGTAAAAGCTAGATTTACTTCTTGTGACCAAAGTGTTTTCTCTCTAGTATTTTGAACAAAGAAATATCTATAAAAGCCAAGTTTCTTTCTCATTTGGAAAGCATTTTCTCTCTAGTTTCTTTGGGGGAAAAATGGTCTATAAAAGCCAGATTTACTTCTCTCTAGCCTGTTATCTGTAGAATTTCGGGAAGAGCGACTGAAGTTTACTCCTCATGTGCAAAATCTTTTCTTTCTAGGTTTTTTCTATAGAAGGAAAAATGTCTACAAAAGGCATTAATACTTCTAACCTACAAAGTCGTTTTTCGCTTGTATTTTCGAGTAAAATGTCTTTAAAAGCCAATCTTACTTCTTATACTGAAAACCTATTGTCTCTAGAAGTTTGAGAAAAATTGTACACATGGGGACGAACACATATGTAACCATATACCAGATATGTTGATATGAATGTACAAAGGCGTCCAATTTAATTCTCATGTGCAAAGTCATTTTCGACCTTGATGACTCCATCCTACTTTTTAACAACTCATCTTGTGTACGTGTATTATCATTCACGTAGCTTTCATAAATGGTTTCTCCACCATTGTGGTCGTTTATGAACATAGATTGTGTTAAGGAGCAGCTTCGTCTCGAAAGCCAATTCAGTTACAATTTTCATAACGCCTCTGGCTTTCATTAAAATTGTGCATCACTTCAAAAGTAATTGCTGGCGCATTGCGTTGTTGTTTTGAAACGGGGATCGGTTAGAATAAATGAGTTGTTACTGTTACAGAAATGCATACTTTTTGCTTAATCATTTCACAAATGCATACTTCTTTGTGCGATATATATATGTTCATAATGTACCATTTTGAATTTAAAGGTGTTTGTTCTCACATGAGATAATTTGTAAGTCATTATAAAATGTCATTAAACAATACAGCTTCATTATTGCAGTATATTTGATAACAAAAACCATTTAATGAAAGGAAATTTTATTGAATGTAAAAATATTTATAATTATGTATAGACGTTATGCGATGGATTTCAAAACCATCACAACGTTTTCTCCGGTTCGTGTTATCAAACAGAACAGCTGCTAAACAGTTTTAAAAGAAAATACAATATTTTTTTTATATGGGTTTTACATCACATCAACATTATTTCAGTTATGTAGCGATGCCCGACTCTTAATGATGGAGGAAGACCCCATACTCAACTGCCCATAAGGGCTGGTCAAGGCGGGTAGGACCATCGGCATTCCGTAAGTCAGTCGGGAGACTGCCTCTCATGAAAATCCATATCCCTCTCAGGATTTGAACCCACGCGGAGAGGGGCCCTGTGAGTTCAAGTTCTGTACTCTAACCACTAGGCCACGGATAAAATACAATATTAATTCCCGAATTTCCACACACCTGTGAACATGCAGCTTTAAGCGTAAACGAGTTATGATAAAATCAATCGAATCACTTAGATTCTGGATTAAGCTGATATTTGATCCTTACAGTCTTGAAATGGAGGCCAGTGGTTTAGGGGTAGAGCTTAGGCCTCGGGACACGAGGGTCGTGGGTTCGAATTCCGCGAGTAGCAGGATCTGCCTTCCGACCTTTCGTTATTCCACATTCTGCGCAAGCACGTATTATACACCCAGGAAGCAGAATCGAGAGTAATTTATCTAAGTGTTAAGAACGTGTTTCACAATCCATGTAAAAAGAAGACCCAAATAAGTTTAAGCTAACTATTTTCCTGAAATGACTAAGACCATACGATTGTACAACAGAAAAAGTCCTAGCAAGACTACGGCTCGAAGTACAAACGACCTTTGAAAATCAAATGTTGGCATTTCGTTCTGATTTGCTTATGCGAGGAATGACTATACAGTGTTATTTTACAGTAAAATCGTTTGGTAGGAGTGCAATGACGTCTTAGTCTGGGCATGTGGTTCCCGCCTAAGTTTTTTGGGTTAACGAATCTTTTGACTACAATTATGATTTTAAGTTTGAATATATTGGTCCTTCAATCGTTCAACGTATCGATATAATCGATGTTTTTCCCCAACATACCCGAAACCATTGACGTATAAATTGGTTCTTACCTCTGTTGCCCAATTCGAATGACCAATACTATCAAAATAGTTCACCATTTCATAACATTTTTTAACATATCTGTGATTTTGAAGCCTTAGGATACGAATCCAATATTTGATCGCTCTTCTACATGGGCTTATATATATAGGAAACCTTCCAGTGTCGCCATTAATAGCTGCGTTTGAAGACATATTAGGAACATCTAAAAACCACTTGCATGCATAAACATGTATATTTCCAATAGTTTCAATATTTTTAATGCCCCATATTTCAGATCCATATAGTAAGATTTTACATACTTTTATATCAAACAGTTTAAAAAACGTTTTTGGACGAACACATGTCAATTTAGTAAATACTACTAGAAGAATGACTATACAGTGTTATTTTATAGTAAAATCGTTTGTTAGGAGTGCAAGGACGTCTCTTAGTCTGGGCATGTCGTTACTGCCTAATTTTCGGGTTAACGAACCTTAATGAAGAAAGGCTGGGCCGCGTTTAGAAAATGTCCCATATGCAAATATATTAAAAGGGGGGTGCTCAAGTAGACTGTACTCTTCCTGAAACGTTCATTCAAATGCATGAACCAAAATGAATAAATGTAAATCATCAAGTCTTTTGGGTAGGGTTACAAGCAAGCGGAACAGAATGCTTTTTTCTGTGCCATATGCAATCAAATTCTAAGGAGGTGCACACATTAACAGTACTTTTTATACACTCTTCCTTAAATGCATTAACCAAACTGAATAAATGTATTACACCAAGGTCTTTGAGTGCGTTTACATGTACCAGTATTGAAATACTTGGGGTCTCTTTTGTGCTTTATGCCAGAAGATTTTACTGGACGCACGATAAGACTTTAATGCGGAGGCATGTTAATATCAAGGTATCTGAGTAAATCTATCAGTATGGTTGGAACAGGGTAGTTTTAGTGCCGTATGCAAGAAGACTTAACCCTTTCCCAAACAACAAATTTTTGACTCTCCTAAATTGAAAGAGTTTGCAGATGACATTTCAAAAAGTGAGAAAATTGGAAAATAATCCTCTGATGGGGCAGAAAACATTGTGGGAAAAGGAAGAATTGCTCGTTACGAGCAATTTCTCCTTTTCCCACAATGTTTTCTAAAGTCGTCTGCAACAAAGTGGTCAAATGTCGTTATTGTGTGGGAAAGGGTTAAGAGGGAAAACACATATGAAGCAATTCAAAAGATATGTTATAACAATGCGTAAATTAAAATGAATAAATGTAAAACATCAAGGTCTTTATGTGCATTTACATGTATAAGTATGGGAAGACATGGAATCTTTTTTCTGTGCTTTATGCCAGAAAATTTCACTGGACGCACGATTAGACTTTAATGCGGAAGCATGTTAATATCAAGGTATCTGAGTAAATCTATCAGTATGGTTGGAACAGGGTACTTTTAGTGCCGTATGCAAGAAGACTTAACCCTTTCCCAACCAACAAATTTTTGACTCTCCTAAATTGAAAGAGTTTGCAGATGACATTTCAAAAAGTGAGAAAATTGGAAAATAATCCTCTGATGGGGCAACTAAAGTCGTCAGCAACAAAGTGGTCAAATGTCGTTATTGTTTGGGAAAGGGTCAAGAGGGCAAACACATATGTCGCAATTTGAAAGATATGTTATGACAATCTGTAAATTAAAAAGAATAGATGTATATCATCAAGGTCTGTGAGTGTGTTTAACATTATGGGAAGACAGGGTACCTTTTTCTCGCCTTATGTCAGAAAATTTCACTGGACGCACGATTAGCCTTCGATGGAACTGAAAGGTGGCATACTATTCTTTTATGTGCCTTATAAAACTGTATGGAAACGAATTCAAATGTTACCTTATACACGATATGTTGCTATAAATGTAAAAGCCAAATCTCCTGAAAGTATATTATAAAATATCTTAGTACATTTATTAGTATGATAGGGAAAGGGTAATTATTTCTGTGGCTTATGCAGCTCATTTGGGCAAACGCACATGTTACAATAGACCAGATATGTTGATAGAAATGAGTTTGAATGAATGTATGTTTTATCCAGGTCTCTGAGTACATTTACTAGTATATTTGCCTCTTGAGATCTTTTTCTGCGCCCTATGCAAGAAGATCTCAGGGGTCAAACACATGTTGCAATATAAATACCATGGTGATAATAATACCTTAATCAAAATTGAAGAAATGTTTAACACCAAGGTCTTTGAGCAGTTTTTAAAGTAAGGGGAGAAACGGTATCTTTTTGTAAGCCCTTTGCAAGAAAATGTCAAGGGATCAAACATATATGTTGCAATATAACATATGTTGTGACACCAGTGCGTGAACGATTATGAATAAATGTACAGCATCAAGGTCTCCATTATAGAAAGGCATTGCACAATGTATCTTTGTTGTGCCTTACGCAATTACTTTAAAGTAGCGGACACACTTGTTGCAATCTAACATATGTTAAAAATAAAAAAAATGTATTAAAGCAATGTCTTTAAGAACGTTTACCAGTACGGTTGGGATAGTGTATCTTTTTTACTGTGTCATACTCAAGAAAGCGTCAAAAGTGCAAACCCATATGTTGTTATATAAAAAAATATTTTAATAACAATACGGAAACCAATATTAAAAAATGTATAACACAAAGGTCTTTCAGTACGCTTACCAGTATTGGAAGACAGGGTATATTTTTCTTTGTCATACACAAGAAGGTTTAAAGGGGACAAACTCATATGTTGTTATATAACAGATATATTGATAACAATTTGCAAACCAATATAAATAAATGTATTAAAGCAAAGTCTTTGAGATTGTTTAGCAGTATTGTTGGAATAGTGTATCTCTTTTACTGTGTCGTGCTCAAAGAAGCGCCAAAGGGGCAAACCCATATGTTGCACTATAAAAGATATGTTGGTATTAATTTGTACACCAAAATGAATAAATATATAAAACCAATGTCTTGAGAACGTTTACCAGTAAGGTTGGAACTGGATATCTTTTTATGTGTCATACGCAAGAAAAATTCAATGGGGCAAACACATAATTATTAATTATGATATAATATAACATATATGTTGATAGCACTATGCAAACCAATATAGATAAATATATAACACCATGTTCTTTGAGTACGTTTACCAATGTGGGAAACGGACTCAGACACCTCAGCACACATTGCTGTCGTACATAAAGCTTAGAAATACGGCCTTTTTTTTTCAATCATCAACTGGGATCTGGACAGAAGTCGGCTCTACATACTATTTATCGGCCTAATCGCGGAGTGTATTAGGCGCCATTGTATTGACGTACTGTCAGTTTTCACATCTTTACGTCGCTTGGTTGTACTTGATAACTGATTTTAACCCTTTCCCAAACAAAGATTTCTCGACTGTCCCAAATTGAAAGAGTTTGCAGACAACATTTTAAAATGTGGTGAAATTGAAAGATAATCTTCTGATAGGGCAGAAAACCTTGTGGAAAAAGGAGAAATTGCTCTTAGCGAGGAAATTCTCCTTTTCCCACAATGTTTTTCCAGAGTCCTCTGCAACAAAGTGGTTAAATGTCGTCATTGTTTGGGAAAGGGTTAAAGCAAACGCGAGCAATCTGAACTTATCGGATTCATCGAATGATTTATTTAATAAAAACGGTTTTGACATTATCGGAAAACCGCCATCGAGTCCGGGTTTTTTTTGGACTTCTTACGTAGAATATTTGTTTTCAAATGAAACTATCAAGTGCAGTTTCAAACAAGTCATTTATTTTCATTGAAGAGAAAACGCATACACAATGTAAACGTTCGCCTTCAATTTTAACTGTTAAAGTGACAGAGCAAGGAGGAAAGATAAAAAATAGATGTTCATCACTTCCATATGTATTGAACTACTTGAAAAATGACAATAACAGGAAACGCGTTATAAGCCAGGACACATTGCCTAAATTGTATAACCTTGCATGACTTCTGTACGAGGCGTATCTACCTTGTATCGAGATTGCCCAAGTAGTTCCGATTTGATTATGTGCAATAGCTCACCACCGTTTTCTTGGTCGATGCAATATTGACCAGTCTGTGAAACAGTACTATGACTGATTGGTATCTTCATTTTCTATTGACAACTAGATACTCTTCGTTAAGAAAGCGTTTGTATTGAATTGTCTTTTCTCCAACAGAAGCCATACATTCGAACAAGATGGCCGCACCAAAGGTATGTTTGGTTTTTAATTTACTTTAACCAATGAAAGCCACATTGTGCACCCTGTATGAGTTGATCATCAACTTTACGGTTATGACAGTATAAGATATTACATGCATTTACCGGTTTTACGTCTAACACTCGGCAGAGATATTTCAGTTGACGGGCGCGCATATCCAAAAACACCGCCCGTCGATTCTAGCATCTTTGTCTTAAGATAATGAGGATGTATGGGAAGAACAAAAAATTGATACTTAGTACATAGTTTTGTCGACTCTAGCAGTTTTGAACGATTACGCACCAGGTTTCTTGCAAATGAAAATATGTTTATTAGATCATATATGTATACACTTAACACATTCGCCATTCAAAGTAGTGTAAAACGAGTTGATTGACTCATCAACACATCCATTACAGTGTTCAATTGTGAAATATCATTTCAATCACTATAGGCGTTTGTGAAATATCTTTTTCCCTCATGATGTTACCTTATTGTTTTGAATACCATGCATATCATATCATTGTGATATGCTATAAACACGTTCTTACGAACATTGTCCATATCAAAGCATAGCTAGAAAAATCCACCTCGATAAATAGTCCCCTGTGGGGATTCGGTCCCGGTTCGCCGGGACGAGAGTCCAAACCTCTGAGCTCTAGAGTCGGCTCAGTAACGCAGTGGTTATGTCTTGTCCTTATTGAGTGTTGCTATGCTGTGGAGAATGAGGCGGCCACGTGACAAAAGTCAAAATTGAAATTCTGTACTATCATGTCAATCTAAAAATTATGAATACATGAATAAATGAAATATTATATTTTTTCACTTACACCATTTTCGGTTGTCAAATGTTTCTATTTCTGTACTATCATGTCAACTTAAGACATTATTGATAAAATGAAATACTATATATTTCCAAGTATACCATTTCTCAATTATCAAATGTTTCTATTCTTGCCAATCGCTTTATTCTGTTCTGATTCGTTTAGGCGCTTTTTGGAAAACGATTCCAGTAAATTTGAAATCATACGCTTCACTTCGCGTGTCATTTGCGGAGTTGACGCGGGAAACAGCATACAAAAAAACCGCTCTTGGGATAATTGCGTTGAGTAGCCCCCTGTTCCATGTTGCGCAGTCTAACATATGCATTTTTAAACATGATCATATAAACTGATACTCATATGAAGAAGAATGTTCCCTAGGGTAAAATATTACACCCGCAAAACGGAAATTATCATTCTAGATCTTTCGTTAACCCATATGTTTAGTTAAAAATTTATTTTACATCGATCGTGAAATAAGTTCTTACAACTTAGTTGAATCCCTCTCGATTCTTCTTCCTGGATACATAACCAGTAATCGCGCCGAATGTGGATTAATAAAAGTTAGCAAGGCAGATCCCGCTTCTCGTGGGATTCGAAACCACGACCCTCGTGTCTAGAAGCTGACACTCTACCCCTGGGCCACTGTCCCCAACAAGGCATATGTGCTGACATGGGACACCATTTGAGGCTAATACAAAAGACGGTACGTTTTGTTTTGACCGTTCTAAGTCGCATGGGGAAATCTCAATATTCAGAATACGGAATGTAATAACGCTGCACAGCCACAGCCTATCATGTGATGCAGATGGAAATTTATAGACCGGTGCATTTGGAAACGGGTGTTATTTTTTCTGCGGAGATATAAGTAACGCAAATGCTAAGTCGCTAGCGAAACCGTAACAGTGCTGTTAATTTAGAGTTATTTGCATATGGAAAGGAGTGTCTTTGGTTTTATGGGAGAGGAATCACCCAAATATTACCCCTCCAGCGAAGCAGTTGCATTGTTGTTCTTACAGAGTACGTTGCGTTTGGAAAATAGGTGTAACTGGTTTTGTGATAAAAGAAGTCACCCAAAGTTCTTAGCGAATCCGTGACAGTGTTGTTCATATATAGTCCGTTGTATTGGGGAAAGAGTGTTTCTGGTCAAATGGTCATGAACGTCACACAGAAACTAAAACGCGAGCCAATTTTTAACAGTTCTGTGCATATAGAGTCCGTTGCATTGAGAAAATAGTCTTGCTGGTCAAATGCTCAAGAAACTCACACGAAAACGAAGTCGCGAGCTAATAGAATAATATAGCAGTATTGTACTGTGAATCTTGAGCCCGTTGCATTGGGAAAGAAGTATCTCTAGTTATATGGAATAGGAAGTCGCACGAAAGCTAATTCGCAAGTGAATCAATAACTGTACTGTGTATATATAGTGTCAGTTGCATTTTCGGAAATCTGTTTCTGATTAGATGAAAAAGGAAGTCACATCAAGTCACACTAAGTGTTAGCGAATCCGAAGAAATGCTTTGCATATATATTCTGTTATATTTTGAATAACGTGTTTCTGGTTGTATGGTAAAGAAGATTATACAAATACTGAGTCGTGAGAAAAACTTTATCAGAACTTCGTCCGTTGAGTTGGGATGGATTGTAGATGTAAATGGTTGTATAGAAAAGGAAGCCACTCACACAATATGCAAGCGTAAAGGGAAAGGCGATGTGCATATACAGTCAGATGCATTCGGAAATATTGGAAACTGATGAAAACTTACCATGGAAATGTCTATATTTTGAATAATGAGACGCATATTTCTGACAGACAAATTCGAGCAATTTTGTCAAAAGACATGGGCTTTCCGTGATTTAAACATTTATACTTTGTATATGTGTTGATCTGAACAGATATGTGTCCCTTAAGCCAACGAAACATGTCGATATGTTCTCGTCCAGGGGTAGAACGTCGTCTTCTGGACACAAGGGTCTTGGGTTCGAATCCCGTGAAGAGCGGGATTTACTTTGCGAACGTTCATTGTTTGTACATCAGGTGCAAGTTCTTGTTATATATCCAGGTCACAGAATCGAGGTTAATTAGATTTATAAGAACTTGTTTCATATTCGATGTACACTAAAAACAGTTTTAACTAAGTTAATATGTTATACGATGGATAAGCGGGTTCCGACTCGGCATTGTATCACAATCGTATCTACTCGGCAATCCCCGTAACAAGTCGGTAGATATACCTCGTAAGCAGTACATGAATACACCAGAAATCCTTGGGTAATTCGCCTTATTTCCGGCGGATAACGCAAAATGCACACAGGCACTAAATATGTATTCAAATACACACAAATTGGTTATATAACACAATCGAATGGTTTTTTTACCCTTTTCATTAAAGATGATCATATCAACACATCTTTGTTTCATATTTTGTCAATCAGCTCTTTTCGGTAATCCCCGGCTTGTGACGGGGATTGCCGAGTTGATACGATTGGCCCTTCGCTGACCTACTTTCAAAAATGGCTCCCCATTACCTCCGAGGTTATTTTAAGAAGTGGCCGAGGTGTTCCGAATGCATTGTATCACAGTGGGGTTTGATTAGGTAGGTTCAGGTATTACGTCTAAGCTTAGCACTTAACGACTGCGTAAAATGAATGTAGAATTTTATGTTTTTAAACATAGCTTGATGCGGCTTGCAACTTCGGATCAGCTTAAAGGTGTCTGTTAAAAAATGAGAACATTTAAAGAGAAAATAGAATAGAAAACAACACTTTATATTTAAAGGCACATAAAAGGAGATAAATGCTATATCAAACTATATAATTTGGTAAACTTTTGGTCAGATTCAAATAGTTATTCCAAGAAAACCTCATCAGCACAACTTAAATGTGAAAGTCAACCAGAAATAACCCATATTAGCAAGTTAAATAATTCAGATTAGGTGATTTTTTACCTCTGACCTTGACAGTTGATACACAACTATTTGAACCGACCAATCGGAATTCGTTATTTTGAATATGTAAACAAATAGGTTGTTGATAAACATGATTGAATTGGAGACAACTATATTTCAAGCACAAAATAACTTATTTTCAATGAGTCTTTTTAAAAGGATCTCAATGCATTCCTAAACTAATTTGCATTACTTTTATGAACATAATAAATGAACTCCATATAGTTTCTTGTTACATTTAGGACATTTATCCGTACTCATCTCCTTTTATGTGCCTTTAAATGAAAAAAGAGACACTTTTAAAACTACATATAAATTATACATACTAAGACAGACTGAAGCTTCAGGAATTAATTTTCTTTCAAATGCTACTTTTGATTGAACATTAAATGACACTACAAAAACCCTACTGTTTCAACGATATTTTTTTTTTACTTGGAATTTTCATCTCTGTGAAGAAACACCTTTAAACCATTTTTACGAAATGATATTTTGTTTCTGGTTTGGGTTGTCAATCATCGATAAATAAAACCTAAAACGAACTGTCATATTGCAAGAGTGGTTTAAATGGAATCGGTTATAAAAGCGTTAAGCCTCGTCTACAAGAAAGTAAGGAATAAGATATTAAACATCATTGATGTGTGACATTTGCACATCACAGGCTAAGAATTATCTGGCTGGTACAAAACCTCTCGTCTTGTATTGTCTTTGAAGCAGGCTGCGAAATTGATTCTTTTAACAAAACTAAATGTCATGCTTTATATTACTTGACGACGACATTTTAAGTGTGATGGAGTTTTCTCTGGTCTCAGCCATACGTTCATTGGTCGTAGGAAAACTCTATAAAGCTTACACAAAGCGTCAACCTCTGGTACCGAATAATCCAAGTTAGGTCCTCATTAGCGCCGAAGGGAAAAAGCCGGGACTCACCCACAAATCGGCACAAGTGCTGATTATGTGCATGTTTCCATGAAACAGAATAGAGTGTGATTAACTTATTTCACAATTGATATTACATGAGTTTGAACAAAACAATTAATGCCCCTTAGTTCGTAAAAAATCTCCTATCAATGCACGCTATTCTGATGCAATACAGCACTCGTTATTTCGTTAAAGACACTTTATGCACGCTAAGTTGCCATATAAGCGATCTTAATCCTTATAGGGCTTGCACCGACGCCATGCTTATGCAAACAGGTTGGATCCAGGCCAGCCGCCAAGTAATTGGCGGCTGGCTTGTGATCTAACCTGTTCGCTTCTCTGAGTATCTTTTCTTATCAATTTTTGCAGATATTTTAGGTTTTAGAAAGAAGACGACACAAAAATCTATTTCGAAGATTACCCAGCATTCTAAGGGTTTATCAGGACACGATATCAGTGTCTCTTTTCTCTTTGTCACGGAATATTAGGATTCGTTGCATCTGCTTGTGATGTTTATCTCTAGACGGTCCCTAATGAACGGCCATAAATTAACTCTTATCGTGGACTACTAAATAAAGTACCTTTGGGTTTTACCCGGGCAATATTGTCCTGTACAGATCATAATTTAGGGTTAACATTAGCTTAGTTTAGTACTAAAAAATATACCAAAATTGAAATTCTATTTTGGGAATTCATCAGAAAACGTCGTAAATTATGAAGACAAAGATTGTTTCTGAGTATGCTCCTTTGTTCCTCAATCATTTGTTACACTTGGTCACCTTTGAGATCTTGAATTCCCATTGACTCAAAGGGTTATTTCAGACATTTCCAAGACTGTGCTGGGTGAAGAATAGTGTTTTTTACGCTTAGCTCTGTACAGAAATATCAAGTTGGGCCATAAAACTCTCAGAAACTGTAATAATATGGACACCTCAATCGTCACATTTTTTTTTCTACGGAGCAAAGTGTACTAGTACCGTCCAAAAATCAGTGTACAATCTGTCAAATGTAGCCGAGGTACCGGCATTTGCATTCATATATCCCAAACAAATAGTCCTGCTATTGGCAATCAAAACAAACTTGAGAGCATTCCAGAACTATCATCTATACAGGATTCTACCAACTTATCTCTTACTAGAAAACTATGCACCAGAAGTTGAAATTCAACATTTCTAAATGGGACTACTTTTGGGTACTACGACCTGCAAGTTCTCTGTAACAGGTACGATACCACTTTGACCATTTGTTGTTATGATGTAATCGATATGGGGGGTACTCATTTTCCCAAAGGAGCATTTAAGAAAAACACAAACGGAACCCCAGAGATATCAACAAAGCTTCTCTCGCCGATTGAATCGTTGCTTAGCTTTGAATAGATTTGTTGCATGACATTTTCCCTTAATGAGACTCATCAATTCGGTTTCAGAGTAATAAATACTGCGTGTGAACAAAGGCATGCGCTGACGGGCAATTTGATATCTCCTTTTCTACAAAACCATTTCTGCCCCAAATGTATTATACTGCAGATCGGCTTAGTTCCTTCTGTTTAGATTTGTTTTGTATTTGTCGACGAATAAGATCAATGTTATTTGATCGAGATGCTTTTCGTTTAGAAAGAGAGTTCGGTCCTTTAAGAACTATTGAAAAGGTCTATATTATATTTTTTGTCTAATGGCCTTTTGTTTGCGGAAGGACTTGTGGTGCATACCATCCCCACGATAAGAATTTAATTCCGTCGTTCGGCGAAATGGGAAATCTATAATATAATGCGCTAACCTTATAAGCCTATTAGTAATATTTACCCAGACGTGCATTGCATAATCAGTCTTGATAACAATCGGAAGATATTTCGAGTGGTTCGAGCAATGATCAATCGGAACGTATTTCATATTTGATTTTGATGTTTAATTGTTGCAGGGTTGGCGGAATCTGATATCTATTTACGTGTCCGTAAATAACAGATATTTTTCCGCGCTTGTCTGTATCCTAGTTGTATTAGTAAAGACTCACTTGTCCGCTAAGGCATATAGACAAGCTGGGAAAACAGGACAATTGATTTTGCCATCCCTGCTGTGCATGGTCATGTCGGAAATAACGAGAAATCGCCTATAGGTACAATATTTCTCACCATATAAGCGAGTTGGCAAATGATTATGAGGCGTTTATGAACTCACATGTATACAAGAAATCACTTACATGTATATGTGCTTAGCCTTTTTCACCATAAAAGCAAATCTGCCCTAAAAGTTAGGCGTTCATGAACACGCTTTAGATTTATTCAATTATGTTCTTTATGTGCAATTGTTTTCCTTCATATTATGCTTAACTCTTAATCCGTATCAATCGTTTCTTTATATTTACCATGCAGATGCTATAAGTCCTGTACAGCATCACATTCGTCTATTTTATAGAATTCTACATTGCGCCATCATCATTTTAATTATATATGGCGATGCATCGCTCATAATAGATAGATTGAGACCAACAACTTTACTACCTATAAAAGTTTATCGAGCTTTTAATGAGCTATCGTCATTCCGTAAATAAGGCGTAGGACTACCTCTCAGGGAAATTCCAATTCTAGCCCTTAATCAATTTGAACCTACGCAGAGGAAATGCTGCAATCACTTTTCTCGGTTGTTCTCATAAGCCACTGATAAGAGTCATACTAAATGGGGGAATGGTAGACCGTATTAGTTTTATACCTCAAAGTTCATGGAAACTCATAAAAATGTTCGACATACAGTCAAACTTGTGTTAAGAGGCCAGCCTATGGGACAGAGTAAATTGGCTGTTTAAGACAGGTTGGCTGCTTATCACAAATTGGTGTACACTATAAATATAACAATGGAACATTCTGTAGTGGTTGTTTAAGGCAGGTTGGCTGCTTCAAAGGATGGTTGCTTAACACAAGTTAGACTGTACATGTAAAGGGAGTTTTCGACATATAGATGTATGGAATAAAGATACATATAAGTAAAGAATACATGAATCAGTACCTCGTATATACCTCGACGTATGGAGGATTTCGACAGTTAGAAGTTCGAGATATCGACATTCAAATGTATAGTATTACGAAGAAAACGAGTGCCACCATTATTAGTAACAGAACTAGAAAATGGGGAAACAGCAGTCGACTGGTGGTGTCAGGCCGTTTTCTCTTTGTACGTGGTTTTATAGGTTCACTGCGACTACCACGGATCATTCATTTCGATAAGACCTGCCATGTCAATATTTAAGAAAAAAAGTAAAAACAATGTTTTCCCATAACAATAGAGATAGATCTAAGGCTGAAGAATGGGCGCCGCGCATGGTCTTTTAACTCAAATTTGCTGCACTCTTGGAAATAATTTATAGCTGAAACCCTACATTTTGAGCTGTTGTTCGCTGTTTTATTTTCACATAAATTGTATCTTGATTTTAATAATTATCCTGTGCAGCAATCAGATGTACCAAACGACACCAAATTAATTTGTTAAGGACAGTTCTTGGTGTAATTTATTTTTCTTCCATTTGTTTAGGAGAGGCGGAGACTCATGAAATGTTCGCAAATCCATAAATGTTCACCGGAAACTCTTATACGAGGCAGGATTTTAGGGCTGCATTAGCTTAATGGAACCGGATGAATTCTAAACGGTGAAACGTTTTCCATTTACACCTAGGTGGTATACCGGTAACTTTTGGTTTTTCTTTATTCTATATAAAAACAGCCATTTTGGCCCCTTCACAGTACCTTTTATGAAAAGATTCAGGGTTAATCCTTGTTGTTTCTCATTCCACACTCCGTACCGTTTCAGATTTTCACGAACAAACATGCCAAAGATTAGCTACTTTTTTCGCTATCGGCAATCTCTTTATACCACCCTCTAAAAATGGCATCCAAAAATGCTAGGGTCAGCAAAGGGCGTCTTCCTTAGCGTTTCGGTTTCCGCGAAAGTAGTTATTGAGAGAAAAAAGGTTAAAAACATTGCCAAGACCCACAAAAGATCAAAACAGTCAAAATGCACCATCATGTATCCTAAAAGCATGATATTAACACCCAAAGAAACATTTTAAATTTTCATGAACTACTTTTTACTGTACAACGACCTTTGGAAGTAATTACTGAGTTGTTTCCAACCTTCTAAGGATAGCAATTTATTTTCGAAGGTTGTTCGGTGACACTTTGATGAAATCGTGGACCTTGGAAATAATTACGATTTGACATTCAAACGAAATCAAACGGACCACTGCCGTAAATGGGTGAATTAGAGGTTGCGAGAGACTGCGATTACATTGATGGCCAAAACGTCAATGCCACTGTTTCATTATCTTAAAGTAATAATTGCACTCAATTGCAGTAAAATGTTTAGTTCTAGAATAGTAACATGGAAATACGTTTCAATTCCTTTGAAAGATCAGCTGGTAGGATAACATGTTCATATGTTGCTGCGACGATAATGTTCGTTTATAATAAGCGATAAACGCGGTATTTGTTGACAAATTTTGATGGTAACATGTATTTGGATATGATTTTAATTCGAACTAGTCCCAAAACCTTGCCTAAAGACAAACGTTCATGAAATATAAGGCAATATTCTCTAATCAAAATCAATATTAACATGCTTGAACATTTTTGTCAAAGACTTTCGAGTAAATTTTGTCAAAACGTGTGAACCCCATTGTTACATCTGGCTTCGTGGGAGTCTCCTTTTGCAAGACCCTTCAAATCCGAAGCCCTAGGCAAGTACTGATAAATCCAGAAAAAAAACGAAACATAACTGACATTTTTACGACACGGCGATAAACATCATATAAACAAACAAATCATGGCCAATAAGCAACTTGATTAAGAAGCCCAACATATGTTAATCGAATGGTTACTTGACTTATTTGCGTCATGGTATCTTTGAATCAAGACTCAATCTACACGCAATTAGTTCCCGGACGCGAAACCAATCTGTCGATGTAATGAGACCGGGGAGGGCCCGAGCGATTGACGGATATCGGGACATTTCTCTTGGCAAGTGATGTTTATAGCATCGACAGGGTGTGGTTGTTTTCGTTTTGTTGTTGGTCCTGCTCCGCTTATGAACTTGACCGGCTACAATGCATTCTAGGGCTCATCATAGATGGGGTAGGTCCCCTAGCTTGACTTCCCATATAAGGGTCCTGTGTGGTCCAGCGGGTGAGTACAGTCTAACTTGTGTTAAGCAGCCACCCTTTTAAGCAGCCAACCTGCCTTAAACAGCCACTACAGAAAGCCCCATTGTTAGATTTAAAGTGTAAATCAATTTGTGTTAAGCAGCCAACCTGTCTTAAACAGCCAATTTACTCTGTCCCATAGACTGGCCTCTCAACACAAGTTTGACTGTAAGTGGACTTAGAATTAGAGCTCGGGGGCTGGTTCCGTGAACTGTAGGAAAGAACAAACTGAGATGGTGAGCAGAGATTAGCTCATTGCGGTTGGTCTTGTGTTTGATTGTAAGGTTTTTAACACCGTACCAACAATTGTTAAGCTATGTACAGTGAAGCCTCGTTAATCCGGACCCCGATTATCCGGATGTCTCGCAATCCGAACGAAATTGTAAGGGAACGGAATTATTTGACCAGTTTGTTGCACACGACTTTTGAAAACATTGTGGGTAAAGGAGAAATTGCTCGTAACGAGCAATTTCTCCTTTTCCCACAATGTTTTCTGCCATATCAGAAGATTATTTTTGCAAACACTTTCAATTTGGGACGGTCGACAATTTGGCGTTTGCTAAAGGGTTATAAGTTTACATGTGCATACAGACCGTTTATGTCTTAAAGTTTTAGTCCGGATGATTCTGTAATCCGGACATTTTGTTGGGAACGGATGTGTTCGGATTAACGAGACATCACTGTGACGGTGTTTCTGGCTTCACCGGTACTTGGCCAAGGCTCTGAAGTTATTTGCCAATGGCAACACTCACGAAACCAGTGTCGGTGGGGCTTGAACCCGTGACCCCCCAGTTCTAATTCCGCCACCTTAAGCACACGATGCAGGACCCCTCATTGCTATGAGACTAAACGATGAGGATTTTAGACGAAGCACGACGGGAAAGAACCCTTATATCGGATTAATGTCTCACTGTGAAGTAGCTTTGACCAATGCAAAGTGAAGGGAAAATTACGCTCGAATCAGCGTAAGTATTGCTTTAGTATCCAGGAAGCGGTCATCGAGAGTGCATTCACTACACTTCAGGTTTCTGTCACAATCTATGTAAAATAGATAAGTTCAAACTAAGACGAAGACATTTCATATAAGGACCATTTTTTTATCACAATAGCTCGTAAATGTATGTGTGGTCGGGATGTATAAAATCGTCAACATCAAACAAGGGAGTAAAGCTCAACTTGTGAGAGAAACAACTGTGGACCAATAACATGTTGCTCATTGTGTTCAATTTATCATATTTCTACCGATTTCCTCTGTCCTAGGAGCTAAGAGATTGTGTTGATCTCAGACGACAACCTGAGCATTGGAAATTATCGATTTATTGCGGTTAGTGTTCAAGGGAGGTAAGTCAAACTATTTAATGAATATAGTACTGGCATGGTTACTACCCTTGAAGCACGTTTTCTCGTCGTACGAGTCCGAACGCAATCTAAGACATTACGAGAGGGTAAAGGTAATGTTGAATTGAACGTAATAAAATAAGACTCCGATGTAATTAACCAGATAACAGAACATTTATAATAAAAATTGGGAAGACAACTAACAAGTGTTAGATTTTTGTGACAAAATATGGTGTAAAATGAAAAAAGGTGGTTACATGTACAACATCGATGATAAGAGATGATACTTAATAATCTAACGATTGTTAAAACATAATCTATTTCTTTATAAAAAAAAATATGTTAATTCTAATCAACTGATCACAATGCATTGACAAATGACTCGAAAAATCGTGAGATATTCTGTAACAAACAATATGCATTTCGCTAAAAAGAGTTTGCGTTTGCGTTTTACTTCTGTTAACTTATAATGATTGATTTGAACTCAAACTTGTCAGTTCTGTATCATTGGCTCATACATTCTAAAACCTCAGAAAAGAAATAAACGAAAGTAAAGGAAACAAATTGAAAGATTCAATGAACATACACGTTTTTCGTAACACTCTATAATCCAAATGTGCAGATGAGAGTCATGATTCGTAAATAAACTGAGTCATGGTCAAATTATCATTCCAAACAACACTATTTACTTAAAGACGACTCATTCTAAACTTATCAAATATTGAATGTGTCGTAAAGTGGCAAATACAGTCAAAAGTCGAAGCCGAATATTGTGTAAATTAATGGGCCGACTTCGTGTTCCTCAGCGACTTCTTTTTGGACTTCCCCGTCGAGCAAGCAGCGGCTTTAAGGCTGTCAGGTGTTGACTTTGCCGCTTTCAGGCGCTTCTTTGCCTCATTCACGGCTCGGAAATATTTATACGCTGAGAACTCCCGCCTCATAATGTCGTCATATTTATAAATAACTATCTTATCTTTCCCCACAATCAGCCCCTGCTTAACGACCTTCTCAAGGTCACTGATGTTATTGAAGTCCACGATCCATCTACTGCGCACATCCGGTTTTCCAGACCGGATGTGAAGCGGGTCATACTGTATCGACTTCACGCATGCGCCCGTCTGCGTTTCTATGAAGAACTTGACTTCCGCGTGGAAGGAGCACTCGTTTTCGCGCAGACTCAAGACGGCGGTCGTCGGCCTCGATTTGGGGGTGTTCTTCACCATGAAGAAACTCGGCTTTATTCGGTAAAATCCGTCGGCGTCCTCGTGATCGGCGACTTCGTCGGAAATGACGTCACTGAAGGAGTCGGTGTCATTGATTACGACTTTCTTGGCAGAGTAGCACCTTTTGTGAAAATACAAAAGCAAATATGTGTTAACAGTTTTTCGAAAGAAACACATGCATGGTGTGGTATGGCGCATGAATAGCTATGGTCATTTAACGCGTACAATGAAGTGGGAATTGAAAGCTAATGAGCATTGTGTATTTTTAGGCGATATACCCCGTCATTTTCAGTCAATACACTCACACCTTCGACCTACATGTATGTGTAGGCAATTCCCATATATAAGCAAACATACTGATTTTCTATTTGTATTGGAACACATCCTGTTTAATATCCCGTACAATATACACCGTAACCGTATATTCATTGTAGATGATATAAATTATGAAGAAATATTACTAGACTGTATAAAAGCTCTAGTACAATTTGTTTCTTACCAAAGTCTTACCTTATAGAATAAAATCACTTGTCGTACAAAAGGATTGATATAATAATTATAAATAAAAAGTATCAACAAGTATTACTAGACTGTATGAAAGCTCTGGTGCAAGTATGTTCTTACCTTATAGAATAAAATCACTTGTCGTACAAAAGGATTGATATAATAAATATAAATAAAAAGTATCAACAAGTATTACTAGACTGTTTGAAAGCTCTGGTACAAGTATGTTCTTACCTTATAGAATAAAATCACTTGTCGTACAAAAGGATTGATATAATAATTATAAATAAAAAGTATCAACAAGTATTACTAGACTGTATGAAAGCTCTGGTACAAGGATGTTCTTACCTTATAGAATAAAATTACTTGTCGTACAAAAGGATTGATATAATAATTATAAATAAAAAGTATCAACAAGTATTACTAGACTGTATGAAAGCTCTGGTACAAGTATGTTCTTACCTTATAGAATAAAATCACTTGTCGTACAAAAGGATTGATATAATAATTATAAATAAAAAGTATCAACAAGTATTACTAGACTGTATGAAAGCTCTGGTGCAAGTATGTTCTTACCTTATAGAATAAAATCACTTGTCGTACAAAAGGATTGATATAATAATTATAAATAAAAAGTATCAACAAGTATTACTAGACTGTATGAAAGCTCTGGTACAAGTATGTTCTTACCTTATAGAATAAAATCACTTGTCGTACAAAAGGATTGATATAATAATTATAAATAAAAAGTATCAACAAGTATTACTAGACTGTATGAAAGCTCTGGTACAAGTATGTTCTTACCTTATAGAATAAAATCACTTGTCGTACAAAAGGATTGATATAATAATTATAAATAAAAAGTATCAACAAGTATTACTAGACTGTATGAAAGCTCTGGTACAAGGATGTTCTTACCTTAAAAAATAAATCACTTGTCGTACAAAAGGATTGATATAATAATCATAAATAAAAAGTATCAACAAGTATTTCTAGACTGTATGAAAGCTCTAGTACAAGTATGTTCTTACCTTATAGAATAAAATCACTTGTAGTACGCATAGATGATTTATCATACACGTCCATATAATAAATAAATATATTTATGTGTACATCTATATCACATTGGTCATGTAATATGCTCCATTTCTAATCAAACTATAAGATATCAGAGAGGCTCCCTCGATTTTATATCATATATCCCTTATTTCTCCCACATACTATGCAAGCTATATCATTTCAAATTTTCCTTTATACCAATAGATTTAAGACATGCGGGTGGGTGGGGGAGGGGTTATTAAGACCAATAACTACAGTACTTACAATGAAAACGTTTCATTTAACCATTGCCCTCGATCTAATAGGCATATTGGCAAGTTTTGGTTTTCCGATTTATATTTAACTATTCAATACCCCGGAAATACGAAAACATGTTTGTATTCTCAAGAGAAATTAAATTGGTTTAACAAAAGAAACGAATCAAAATTAATAAGGTTTTGAAGTCATGTGCACGAGTTAAATTGCCAGTCTTTCGTCAATGTCGAGGGACTTGAACATTGTTCGGACTCTTGATTATAAGACAGTGTTTTGCAGAAGTATTTTTTCTATAACTGTATAGGTTTTGACTCTATAAACGAGTTCCGACAAATTCAAAACTCAGTTATTCTTGTTCATGATAAGTTAATGTGTGACAGAAGTCAGATTGATTTGAACGAAGCTGGTTAAATAGTTGACTATCTGGAATGCGAGAATCTATAGATTAGCAATAATTTGAGCAAGCAATAAGCTTAATTTGTCATAATCGGAACTCCCCGGTGATATTCGTAGGCATCCCAGAATTTGCCGAAGAGTTTTGTTCGAATCATTCAACCTTTCAAGACCATTGGGACCTCCGATAGCGTAGTGTTATACGATCGCGTGACCCAGGTTCAAATCCTGACAACGGTCAGTTATATCATCGTCGTTTAACTTCGCACAAAACACTAATTTTTTTTTTTTTTCAATTCAATCCTTTATTCAAGTATTTTAGGCCTCTGGCCCATATACAGAACACACACAAAAACGTATTTACAACGAATGAGTGACAATACATATAAATTAATGACGAAATAAGCTGTAACTAGTTAATCGTTGGCTTAGTGCTATAAGGTTGCATCCATATCTTGTATAAGATGTAGTTACAATCTTTTAGCACCAGGCCGTCGTAATATCTATTGGATATCCAAAATCTCTTTTCTTTTATTAAATGCTTCGATTAGGAAGACTGCTACTAATCGTATAATGGTTTTATTTTGCAGAGAAAAAATATTGTTAAATGTAGTTCTATTTCTGTTAAGAAGCCAATAGTCTTTAAAGTATTTATGTCTTAAAGTTTCATATGCTGAACATTCAAAGAATAGATGGAATTCATCTTCTACAATTGAAATATTTATTTTGCGACATATGGGACAATATCTCAAACTTCTGTCTATTCCCAAGTGCCTACCCTTTTCAATCATTAAACTGTGGTTAGAGCACCTGAAATTAGATAGTGTTCGTCTATGCATGTATGGTATATCTACACTTAAATAGTACTCGGGATTTAAAACAGATTTAAAATATCTATAGTTCAATGCTTTTGGAGTATTATTGATATCCGAAATCCAATTTTGAGTAAAACAATTTTTCAATCGTTGTGTGAAGACTTTAAGGAATACGCCATCATTGCCAACATCATGGGCGACCCAAGCATACCCAAATCCATAGAGATAAAGCATATCCTTAATGTGAGTTGCCCATGTGTTTCTTCCGACTGAGTCTAAACGTCTGAGCATGTTATAACATTGTTTCGGATACCTACAATCATCCATACGTATAAGACATAGCCAATATTTTAAACAAAATACCATATACGTGGTACATAAAGGTAATCGTCCACACTCGCCAAGAGCCATAGAATCACACGTGTTATCTGATAAATTACATATCTTTTTACAAAATTTGATTTGGACCTTCTCAATTGTCTTCACTATGTTATACCCCCAAATTTGTGACCCAAAACAAAGAATAGGCTTTACAACTGAATCAAATATTTTGAACAAGTCTTTAATTTCTAAGAAACCAAACCTACTACGAATACGTAATATATTATTAACCGCTTTAATTGCCTAAGAAGACAGCATTGCATGTGTTTTACTCCAGTTCAATTTAGGAGTAAAATATAGACCTAAATATTTGTAGAATGGAACAATTTCTAATTTTTGGTTGTTGTAGAACCATTTTTCGGAGTTTTTGATGATACCTCCATTCCTAAAGACCATGATTTTCGTTTTTTCTATATTAACTCGCATTCCAACTATGTTTGAAAATTGTTGAATTCTGTCAATCTGCCTCTGAAGTTGGACGACACTTTCAGAGAAACTGGAAACGTCGTCTGCAAACAAGAGCAATTTTAGCTTTTTCATATCATTTGATACAAATACACCTTTATCAGATTTATAATCAAGAAAACTAACTAAATCATTTATAAAGACAGAAAATATTTTAGGACTTCCTGTACAACCTTGTCTCGTGCCTATGGTGCAGCTGAAGTATTCTGTTAAGACATCATCTACCTTAACACAAGACATCATCTGACCATATATAGATTTTAGAACGAATAGAAACTTTCCACTCACACCCTTTCGTTGCAAAGCGTCCCAAAGTTTTTCGTGCTTTATACTATCAAAAGCTTTTTCGAAGTCAACAAATATACAATAAAATCTTCCTTTTTTCTTTGAGATATACTTCTGTCCTAATGACATTAATACAAAGGAGTTGTCTACTGTAGAGTATCCTTTCCGAAAACCAGCCTGAGCTTCATCTATAATATTACATCTTTCGCACCAATTAGTAAATCTTGTCGTTAAAATCTTAACAAATATTTTGCAAATACAATCAATTAAGGAAATACCACGATAGTTATTCGGGTCCGTTTTATTGCCCTTTTTATGTATCGGTGTTATAATGCTATAACACCATTCTTTCGGAACAATAGAGCAATCGAGTACCTCATTGTAGAGTTTATTAAGAAAAGGTAATATTTCATTAAGGGTGCATTTGTACATCTCCGCACATATTCCATCCGGACCAGGAGATTTGTTATTATTCAATGACATTACACTTCTAATAATTTCATCATCAGATATAGATACATTCAGTTCCTCGCAACCATGATACCTTACAAATTCTTGTAAAATATGTTCTGATGTCGAAGAACTGTTTGAATTGTTTGTATTTAACAAGCTTTTGAAGTGCGAAAGCCAGTCCGAATGTGAAATGGTGTTAATCGTATTTGCTTTCGGTGCTTTAAATGGATGAGAGTTGAGTATTTTCCAGAATTTCTTTTGGTCTTTTCTATTTTTGATAAGCTCACACCGCTTTCTATTTCTGTGACGGATCTTTTTCTTTTTGCATACTAATTTAAAATTATCCCTATGTAACTTATATGAAGATAGGTCTTGTCTGCTATCAGTAAGCTTAAACTTCCGCAGGGATTTAATCTTCATCTTTTTATTTAACTGGCATTCCGAATCCCACCATTCTGGATTACTATAACTGTTAGTTCTTGAATTCAAACGGGAAATCATTTTGTCAGCAGATGAATAAAATACATGTAAAAAATCTTTTAATATGGGAGTAGCTAGTTGATCTGGGTTGCACAATTTTTGTTTAAAGTTACTAAAATTGCGAATGAATTTCTCAATAAAATCGTTTTTAAAACACTCTTTCCATTTGTATTTCTTCCACGTTTGTAATCGAGGACTAGCATGTACTTTCTCTTTTATAGCTTGTGGGCTGAAAATTAAATGTACAATAAATAGGAAAATGAACAGAACTATCATTTTCTAAAATACGAAACTCGGTCACATAATCAAAGAGTTCTGAAGAACATAAAATGTAATCAACGATACTAGCGCCGCCATTAGCCGTACATGTAAAATGTCCGTCTGCATCACCGTGTGCCCTTCCGTTCAATGTATGTATATTGTGCGAACAACACAGATCAATTAAGGATAACCCAAATCGATTGTACCTAGTGTCTTTTGATTTTCGCGGAACCGAAAAATAATCTGACGGATAGCCATTTTCCCCAAGAATAAGTGAAACGTCATCCTGGGGAATGTAATCTTGAAAATCTTTCATACGGGCATTCAAATCCCCCGCTAAAATTAAACTAATATCTGGGAAATCTGTAACAATCACATTTAAATACTCATTTAACAGTTCTATACCATTACAATCATTTCTATCATTATATAGAGTAGAATTTTCTGGAGAAACATATGCAAAAACAAGGATCACATCATTATACAATAAATCAATATTTGACAAACTAAAATACAATACAACACAGTCATTAAAATCAGTGTAAATATGCTTAATAACATTTTCTAGATGACTTCTAATAAAAACACTTACACCACCGGACCCTCGTATAGCCCTTGCACTTTTAATTCGCATGTAGTCGAAATTTGTGAAATCTGGGACAAAATTGTTAAACTGATTAGCAATATATCCCCACGTTTCACAAATACCGATGATATCGAATGATGAACAAAATTCTTGAAACTGTAAGTCATCTCTATATTTGGCTAGACCTTCAATATTCCAGCTACATATTTTCAAAGAGAACACTGATTTTTCATGTGATTTAGCATTTGAATATGTTTTATTTACATTGATTATTGGTTCGATCTCCGATGACTTAGGGCCTTGACCTTTGTCCTATTTCTTGACTTGTTTGTAAACACTCCAGGAAGACGCAGGAGGTGAAATGAAAGTGTTTAACATAAAACATTAGAAAGGATCAATAAAATAGGTATCATTTCTAAAGTATGAGCCCGAGAATTGTTTCAAATCTTAAAACAGGGGTGGTCTCCATGTTCTAAGTAACTGATTGGATAACAGGTAAGTCATTATATTAATTAAGAAATGGAATTATTGATTACGTTTATGATTTGTTAATAAATCAAACTATTCATACTCTGGCAAGTCAGAGGCCAGATTTGTAATTTAGGTTTCATTTGTAAAGTTTGAAATATTTCGTAATTTCAGGACATGTAAACCCCTATTCCATGATAGCTATTTTTTAGGAATCCAAGACGATCGTCTTTATAAATCACTATGCAACAATGAATAGCTTTACTCATGAAGGACAATTCCTCTTTCCGACACAATGGTTTTCATCCAATGTTATTACTTATATTGTTGTTCATGCTTTGTCTTTCATCGTCCACTGTTACTTTCAACTTGGACCAATTCAAAACAAATCATTTAAGGGCAATGGGTTTAAATTATGATTGAAATCACCAACGATCTTTTAACAACCTAGTTCACTACAATGGATCAATATAGAATTACGATATCCCAAGGTAAAACATCTCAGAGTAACGATAGACATCTAGCGAGAGTGTTCTATTCGTGTAATTTCGCTAAAATCCTTAATAATAACAAGGTCAACCCTTAGAGTGCTTGATTCGACTTCATGTTTATGCAAACAGGTTAGATCCAGGCCAGTCGCCAAGTACATTGGCGGCTGGCATGTGATCTAACCTGTTTGCTTCTCTTAGTATCTTTCCTCATCATTTCTGAGCAGATCTAGAGGGTTTCGGAAAGAAGAAGACACAAACATCTTTTAGAAAAAAAATATTACCAGCATTTTAAGGGTTAAAAATAACAAGGTTAAAGATAAATAGTCCACGAGGTCGGATAATTGGGCCCGAATAGCGCAGTGTATTACTTGTATAAATACGGTCGGGTGTCATGAGTAAATTTGCCTTATATCAGCCGTGCTATACATCTTCTTAGATCAGTCGGTGTTATTAATGTTGTATGATCTTAATAAAAGTTAGAAAGATAAATTCAGCATAACTAATATTGAAGTATGGATTTCTTTTCTAGTTCAATCTTTGGCTAATTGATTTGAATACTATAGCCCTTTTTTCTTGCCAACCATACCTTTGAGATCTGCGTGTATTGCTATGCAATAATTTCAAAGTGTGGCGTATTCCGACTTTTCTCTCTAAAGTGTTTTCTTTCGGAGGGGAACGAATTATTAATCATAACTACGATCTATGTTCATGTCATTGAATAATAAATGAAAGTGCAATGTATTCCTATTTTCAATAATAATTGAAAACTATTTCAACAAGCCATCCTTTGCATGCTTGAAAAATTTGGGGTCTTTTTATAAATAATTAATCCTTGATAAAAAAGATAAATACGAAAGTGTTTTTATAATTTGTTACACCCAATAAAGCCACGTTATTCGAAATTTGGCCAAAAGACTTCATGAAGGGTTTGTACAAAGCACAGTTTAAAATGTGCATGAACCATTTATATAACTTGTAACGGCCGTTTTAACTTATTTACGATTGTTCTTTTTGTTGGTTTTGTTTTTGTTGGTTTATTTCTCCCAAATTTCCCTATAACTGTGTTAAAGAAATATCTTACCAAATGTGATCTGCGCAAGCTTTGATTTCGAGAATTTTAGACAAGTTCCATACGATGTAAATTGCCAAAATAATTCCATAGACTAAGTACCATGGAAGAGTTCATTTCATAGTGACGAGATTAGCCGAGATATATATTGTTTTAAGCGTCCTCCTATTATTACTTATCTAAGATTGTTAACTAGAGTATATGTTTCGATTAAAATGGACCAAGCCCAAGCTTTCTGCATGACAGTGTTACTTCTTAAGATACTGCATGTATATAATCTATGATGAATAAGCTATTATAACAGTCATTTAAAGTAGTCTAAATTTCTTAAGACAACGATATTTATGTCTTACTATATGCATATAGTTTGAAGACAAAAAAAGACTTAAGGAAATGCACATCTTCATTTAAATCTTTTGGAATGTAATCTAATCGCATTTTGATTGCGAAAAGTTACCAGAAACACACTTTGTGTGCATTAACATGATTAAAATCTTTATTTAAAAATCGTTGGTAGATCTTGATGGATATCTTTAACCCACTACCCAATACACGATTTTCAGCCAGGACCAAAGTAAATGGAACGTAAGACGATAAAAGTAAAGGAATTGACTAAAATAACAGTAAGTATTATCTGGCACGAAAGGTTCGTTAGTGTACTAATGTCGGTTCCTCTTTGTGCTTTGCTAAGACATATCGAAATCTAATATACGGCTTTTTGTCAACTTTAACAAAATTCGAACATGAATCAACATTGTAAAGGACAACTTCGGTGTCAAAAATCTCCTATTTTTTAAGATTCGGTCCAACGGAAAAAGGTTGTTAACAAATAGATAACGAGTTTATAGTATGAACATATTTAGCCTACTTGAATTATCGACAAATTGATCAATTCATCGAGATTACATCAAAATTATTCGGTATAGGGATTTAAAGCGATCGGATAATTGATTGAATTTCTGTTATCAGTAAGTGTTCTCGTTTGGCTTATTCCTGATTTTCCCAACACTTTGGAATTAAGATGGAACACCCATAATCCGCCATTTTGAAACTCATTCCTTCGCCGGATAACTTCTGTAGTGCTTGGTATACATTCGTTGGTCCGGAACTATAAGCACAATCTGAACACATCGGATTTATCAAATGAAAACGCCTCTAAAATAATAGGAATGACGCTATATTGGTTCCCAGCGGAATGACGTCACTTCACTTTCGTGTTTAAAAATAGATCTTATATGTGAAATCGAAAAAGTCGTTAAATTTGATTGAGGAAACAACTATTACATGTCACAACAACAATTTCGCCATTTGGTATGAGTTACTTATAAAAAAAGATTAAAAAGGATGTCCAACACTTCCATACACATTGAACTACTTAACGTGCACGCTTAGAAAATGTGTTAATTGGCGGATGCCGATTTACCCGAAAAATTGTAACCCTACACTTATATCCGAGGTGTATTTCACAGCTCACGGAAATACCCGAGTAGTTCCGATTGCTATATGTATTGAACATCGGTCTCGGCTGGAATTGATCGCATTAAACTGAATTGTTCCGGTCCGACCTAATGCTGCCGAGAAATACCGAAGAAATCCGACGAAAGAACCAGTTTCAAAATAATGGATTATGGGTAACCTATCATTAGATGTTAGTTTACCTTTTCCTCCATGGTACTGCACTTTTACACACCTGTGTTAAAAGACTGAATAAACGACCGTTTACAAAGGAAAGATTACTTGTGACAAACAATTTCTCCTTTGGACACAATGGTTTCTTCTCATGATCGTATTGAATACACTTTTACGTCGTCTGCTGTTGCTTCAGAGGTCGACCATTTATTCGGCTTATCACTGCTCTCGCAGCCAAATTATATGAATTTCTTTCGTTTTTTTTTTAAATGGGTCAACCCGGAAGCCACCTTCTCGATGACAACAGCGTTAAGGACATTACACATGTCTTCCCGGTTGATCCATTAAAAAAGGTCTCAAATCATACCTGTATTAGGCCATACACCTGTTACTTTTGGGATCTTGAATTCCCATTGACTCCAATGTTAAATCAAGTTTTTTCAAGACTCTACTGAATGAAGAATAGTGTTTTTACGCTTAGCTATATACAGGAACATCAAGTTTGGCCATTTAAGTCTCAGAAACGGTAATAAAATGGACACCTCAATCGTCTCATTTTTTTTCTACGGAGCAAAGTGTATTAGTACCGTCCGAAAATCAATGCACTAGCTGTCAAATCTAGCCGAGGTACCGGCATTTGTGTTCATACATCCCAAACAAATAGTCCTGCAATAAGCAATCAAAACAAACTTTGGGAGCATTGCAGGACTATAATCTATACAGGAAACACATCAGTGTTCTACCAGCTCATCTCTTACCAGCAAAACTATGCACCAGAAGTCGAAACTCAAAATTTCTAAATGGGACTACTTTTTGGGTACTACGACCCGGAAGTACTCCGTAACAGGTGCGAGACCATTAGAGAAATATGTGATTATAGTCTTCAAAAGGTGGATCACTGGCATATCCATATGTGAAGTACAACTGACTTGTCGTAACAATGTTTTTGTGAACGATATTTTCAAGGACTCACGGTATGATTTACATAAGAGTATTTGAAATAGTTTTCATTTTCCAATTCAACACGGAATTGGTATAATTGCAAAGCAATTTCCCCACTGTTCAGCCGTTTTAAAACTATAATGAAGACACATCGTGTCAAATCCGTGTCGCCTGAAAAAGTCAGATATGTGTTGAAAAGTAGAAATTATAATTTCTCCCATTTTGTGAACTGCAAGATGTTCCTCCTTTTTAAAATGATACACTGTATTGCTTTTAAACAGAAACAATGAAACCTCCAATGTCCGTCTACATGTATAAAAGGCGTTGTTTAATGGTCGAAATAGTATTTCTATCATTTATTTTGTTAAACATAAATAAGTTGTTAGTGAATCTGCCATAATCATCATCCAAAAGACCTCTGACTTTGGTACCAATCTTCATGGAGTTATACGTCAGTGTAATCTAATTTATATGCATAAGGACAAACTCTGCAAACTTTGTGATCGATTTTATCACCGAAACATTGTTAATTCAAACATTAACACTCACTTTCTAGTGTCTGTCAATGCATCAGGACTGCTACATTTCACTTGGGTGTAACGCCATTCAAGGGAGATAAAACATGCTAAACTTTATCAAAGGTTAGGTTAGAGTTTTCCATTGGGTAGCACTTTTCATCTCATTCGAAATGCTTTAAACCAGGATTCGTTTTCTAATTTCAGATTTGCAATTGCTAAGTTCAACACATTCCAAGGTACATGTACTTTGAAACTACCCATAATGTGTAAAGTCCCCCTCCGTTTCAACATTACCAAAGGGGTTTGATCAGAAGAAAATGGTTCAAGTTTATGTTTGCATAAATTTTTAACTTTTATGAGAGGAGGTCGGTCAGATGACAAACGAAATTCCAATCGATCAATACAGCTTTATACTATCAGTATCGGAAGGGAAGGTTCTTATTCGTCTGCAAAGTGACGCAACTATGATTGGGGGGGTTGGGGGGTTCAATTGGATATCTTCGGAGCAATGTTCACGTGCATTCGTTTCTCGGAAGTGTGCATAAACTCTAGAAATATGCTAGTCCACTTTATGTTCATGGATTAATTTCGTGATAGTTTGTTGATCGGTCAATTTATATCATGATTTCACAAAACATTGAAATAAATTAAAAAAGTTACCTTTGTTTGGCCGACTTCCGTCCACTACAGTCGGTCCGACTAGATGCGGGTGAAGGTAGGGGCATTTCATATCGCTCCGCCCACAATTCCGGCGTCTTCACGACCTTTCCATCAGCCTCCGAAGTTTTCCCGCCTTTTTTCCTCCCCACTTCCGGTATTTCAACGACATTCCCCTTTACTTCCGGCGCGAATCTTCTTCTCATTCGTCCTTTCCGCGTTTCGCTCTTGTGCACATGTCCGTCTTCATCTATAAATGTAACTTCTTTTCTCGTTTTGTTCTCGTCTCCCTTAAAGACTAGATCGCTTTGGCGGAAACCCAGTTCTATCAGATGTTCGTACATAGACCTGCTCTCGACTCGAATCGGTCCGGAGTCATTCGCCCGGGATTCGCACAAAGACGAACTTGAAGGCGATGGCCGTTTCGCCCATGCTGTTCGCGGTATGCTGCCATCATGTATCAGCTCCCTATCTCGATTCACAGCGATGGCCATGTTCCTATTGTTGATCTTGTCATAACATCGGAGGATCTGCCATTTGAAACAGTCTCTTGTCGTATCATAGGCCAAGATGTTGGTGTAGCCAGCGGGAAGGTTGTGGTACTTGAACAGCTGGGCTGATTCCTTGCCGAGTATTTTCACGATGCTAGAGTCGTCGATTGACTTGGTAGATGATGGAGCAGTCTCGCTAAGGTCGATAAGCGAGGCGATGGCGTAAGGGGCTGGCTCTTTCACCTGCATACTCTGGGTTTTGAACAAGGACTCAGTTGGTCCTGTAGGCTGGCCGGTCAAGATTAACGCTTGACTCGAAGTGGGCATTCTTTCATCGGGTTGGTATCCGTTTCCATTAATTCTTACAGACCGTGTGAAATAAAGCGATTTTTTTGTTATGATTTACATGTTTCGTTTGTTGTACGAAAATCTGATAAAGTGAATCGAAATGTGAGAACTGTGTACGTTAACGTCGCAGCATAGCAACGCCGTTACGAACTAACGTAAATAACGTCGTGTCAAACACGACTTATGTGACGTCAATGTTAATTAGACAACGACTTTCCATAACGAAAATTCCAACGCTTACTCAAAACGACGATTAATTTTGTTGTCTCTATACTGAATTCTCTTTTTTTATCTAAGAATCGTCTAAAGTGGAGATTGTGAACGCCTATTATTTGCGCTGACTTTCAAATTTATAGATCGTTATAAAAATGTTAGCTTTCTACAGTGGGTGATATCTTTATAGACTTGAGTTAAATGCTCATGGAACAAAAGTTTTCTTGAATCAAGAGTTGAGTTGAGTTGAGTTAAAGACTGCTCTGGGTACAAAAGTGATGTTTTGACTTAAAAAAAACATATTTGTGTTAATCTATTGTGTTTGTCATAATGACATGTTTTATATGTAAGCAACATCTTGTATAAATTACGCTAATAAACTTTTGAACTTGAACTTGTTAATAGTAGATAGCACCGAATCTAGTAGATAGCACCGAATCTCCCGCTTTACGGGGGTATGAATGAGTATGTTAAATGAGTATCCAAGAAATCCACTACCGGAATCCAAAATAAAGACGTCGGATTAATTTGGCTTCATATAACTGGTTGTTACACCCATTGGTTTAGTAGTAACTATACGTTAAAAATTACAGATAGATAGTGTACATGCAACGTTGTTTGTGTGTTTGGAGAAAAGAATGAGTTTTACATGCGATGCATGTCTGTCTTCAATATGTTATGATCCTTTTACTGGTAAGCACGACTTTGCGTAGTGGCAGTATACGACATTTGAAAAAAAAAATATAAAAAGAAGAAAAGGATGTCTTTCACGGCGACAGCTTCAATAAATTTGTCATATTTGTTTAATATCGATTGTGAAGGAACTTCAAAGCTTGTTCAATGCCACTCTCAATAACTGCTTCCCTGATAATAAACCGGTACTCGCGCCGATTTATGGGCTAGTCCAGGAAATTTCAACTCGACTAACGGGGACTCCAACCCGAGACCCTCGGTACAAGAAGCTGGCGCTCTACCTCTGCATCACTGTCACCGCCAGCTTCAACTAGAAAACAACATTGTAAAGAAACTTGTTTGTTACAAGTAACGTTAAATGACAGGAATAATTATTGACAATGCGATCTGTCATCGTTTTTTCTTTCGTTGTCACTTTTTCTTCTCCCGTTTACTATTATCTTTCACATAATCATACACTATTTCGTTTGCAAAATTGTGTTGACCTTTTTATCGAAGAATTTACATCATTCATTAGGATATTAGTGAAGCATTCCACTCATAATACAAACGATCCTACGGGAAGCCGTCTTGAACATGTAAGCTGAGCAACTACATATATGCGTATATTTTGTTCTGTTAACCCCTTACCAAACAATAACGCGACATTTAACTAGTTTGTTGGATACGACTATGCAAATCGTTGTGGGAAAAGGGGAAAAAATGCTCTTAACGAGCAATTTCTCTTTTCCACAATGTTTTCTGTCCTATTAGAAGATTATTTTCATTTTCATCACATTTTGAAATGGCGTTTTCAAGCTTTCAATTTGGGACAAAACCAAATTTTGGTACCAATTTGGCGTTGGGTGAAGGGTTGAACAGTTTTTCGATTTGTCTTATTTTTGCCAAAACGTTTGAAAACAGTTTTTAAGTAGCATGAAGAATCTAAGTAACATTTAAGAGAAAGGTATGATTTGAAAGAGATTTGAACGAAAGCCTAAGGTTTATCAGCGGTTCACGTCAAAATAACACAAACGTCAATGCGTGAAATTATCAAAGAGGTATTAATTAAACATAACAACAAAACGTAACATACATTTTGATTTCAAATAGGACTTGAATGTTATAACAATGTATCTACAATTACAAATAATTGCATGAAAATACAATTTAACCGTGGTAGATTCTAGTAGAGGTGCGTGTGTGAATGTATGCCTACACTGCGGAAGCAATTATATCAGCTGTATGGGGGAATATTAAAAACTATATAAAAAAGGGGGAGAAAAACATAAATAAAATCGTATTTGATTCGAAGGTAGATTAGTTTTTAAAGTTTTATGTTTTGTTTTTTCTTTTATTCAAAACCTTGATGCAATATGTTGAAAGGCTTTATAGTACTCTCTTTTTTGCTCTCTTAAGGAGTTGTAACAATTGAAACATACTTGATCTTGAGGAATAAAAGGATGGTATAAATGTTACTCTCTATACTCGATAGTAGGGGCTAATAAGTATAAAATTGTATCCGTCCTCCAATTCATTTAAATCACAAAGTGTACGTTTCTTATTAGATCGATTTCATTAATCCACATTCGGCGCGAGTACCGGTTATGTATCTAGGAAGCAGAATCGATAGTGATTTCTCTAAGTTGTAAGAACTTGTTTCACAATCGATGTAAAATGAATAAGTTAAAACAATGTTTCTATGTCAACCTTTTGTAAATAAATTGTATATCAGATTACATTTTGAACGTTTGCTTTAAGTCTCGTCACAATGTCAGTGATGCTTTCGAGTTGAAATACTGGTCCCAAATTTTTATGTTATGGTCGGGGCGTCTTGTCTTTAAGATAGGAGAGAAGGGATTTGGATAGGTTAGCTGACAGATTGTGATCTGTGAGTTCACATACATTACATTATTCATTATTGCAAAAATAGTTACATGTAAATTGTATAGCAATTTTCCTATAATATAACTATTCCATGACAAAGAACATATAAGAGAAAATATAAAAGCAAAGATGTAAGCTGAAGAACCAAAATTGTTAGGAAGTGTATTTTTACTAATGATTCATTTTTAGAAGGCATTAACTTGTTTGGAAATTAATTACTAGTTTTAGTTGTTTTGTTTATTTGCAAAGAAAATGAATTTTGCCAAATCATTCATTATGATAGGAGAATTTGAAGACATAAGATTAATAAGTTTTTGTATTGACGGCCATGTATGATACTACCTTTTTATGTATTTCTTTCTTAATTATTTAAACTTTGGGCATATAAGCAAGACATGATACTTGTTGTCCACTAATCCAGAAGTACAATTTGGACAAATTCGTTGATTTTGTGGTCTGTTATTATGACGCCCGACTTCGATGTTAAGAGTGTGTGTGGTAGAACGTAATTTAGTTAAAGCGTTTACAACGTGAAAATACATGCTGAAACAATCTACATTACATATCGTTATAGCCGTTTTTAATTTCTAAAAGTTTAAGTCGTTGAAAACCAGTGAAAGCAATTGGAACAAGCTTCCGTACATTCCAGTGCTTTGATAATAAAGTCCTACACAGTTCCATAACTTTGCATGACTGAAATGAGGTATTAAAAAGCGTAGTCAACTGCTGTTCAGTTTCACGTCATGATGGCGGGTCCAGATACGTTTGAGATTTTTTGGGAAACACAACTTACCAAGGAATTCAGTTTCAACAAGAAGTTAAGTCAGAAACTGAGATTTGAACAGGAATATGCGAACAACGTCGTTTCGTGAAACCGGGGACGGGTCTTACCTAATGCTATTTCTAAACCAGGTCAGCGTTTACCAACTAAACCGTTTAAACAGTTTACTATTACCTTGCACATAAACGCACCATATATTGTTCACCACACAGTAATGAAAAAAGATGAGAAGTGTACATATCAAGTTTACTGTATCTTACACACAAATGTGCTATATTGATGTTTGGGGTAGTTTCTTTCTAGGGGTTCTTATATGCTTATGTGCACGTTACAAAATATGGCATTTCACTAAACCCTCATTATTGTGTGATACATAGTTTTATGAAGCAAATTCTAACCCAAGGAAAGTTACAACACCATAACTGGGTCAATGGATAAGATTTTTTCGCTGACCATAATATTCTGTTTTAAGTTGAAAACTACACACAAAAAATGTATCCCCTGCAAAAATCCTGTACCAAGCTAATACTTTTAAAACGCCTTACAAATGCACACATAACAGCCTTTTTCTTATCAAAATGACCATTAATGTTTAAAAAAAGGTTTATAAAACATTTTTGAAATATGTCAGCACATTTCCATATCGAATTAAATTAGAGTTATAGCTTTTTACCTTCTTACAAATAGCATTTAAAGGGATCAAAAGTATTCCATCATTGAAATTTCAGTAAAACGGCCGCCATCTTGGAAAATGGCCGCCATTTTGGTGTTGTTGTTTTTTTGTTGGCTAATGTGCTTTTCTGTTAAAGATATAATCAAACTTCAATCATGCCAAGTCTGGTGCTTGTATCATTAACTGAACGATTTTTCGACTATCCTGCTGCGCTAATACTAAATGTTCACCATATAGTTATAAAAGGCGATGAGAAGTGTACCAATATTCGAGTTCAATATACCTGGCAGATGAATGCGTTGTATGTTCACCACACGGATATGAAAAGCGATGAGAAGAGTATATACAATCATTTTTTATGTAACTTTATAGATGTGTGATATCGTTTGATTCGATGAGAACATTTTATTGAATAAAACTTTTAAAATCTGAATCAGTGAAATAGTCATTTTAGTTTTTGTATCTAGCTGTGCTAAAACCGAATTAAAGAATAGTTGAAGATAAAAAAACATTTTTATAGAGGGAAAAGAGGTGAAAAGACGCAAAAATGCCGATAACAGCACTTGAAATCTATGGGAGTGTGATATAAATGAGATACTTCTGACCTGGCAAATAAAGCTTTACGAAGTGAAATGAAGAACCGACCACGCCAATGTCGCCCAATATCTAATTACATCGTAATGAAGTCCCAAGGGAATCAGGCATCACAGGCCTTACTTACATGTAACTTTTTTCTTTTTTGCTCACCCTTTTTTTACTTTAATTTTAAACATATTTTATTGCATACAATATAAATACGTTGAATTACAAATAAAGAATATACACGTTATGCCAAAAGGGTCTGGTCACACGTTCTCAAAACATTAGATTTGGCCATTTAACAACGCGGCAACGTGTCAAGGACAGAAACTGCTCGACACGAGAAGTTATAACTCTTGCCACATTAGTCTTTCACTATGTATCGCAAAGAAAGTATCTTATATTATAATAAGTAACTGTCGTCAACTATTGCTTTCAATTTCGATTAGCCGCTCAGTCTCATATTATAACGTTTCTTTGGATACCCAGGTACATCCGCCAACAAACGAAATTGAATAGAATAAGTTGTTTCAGTAAACATTATTTCGTATGTTGCATTGGTTGACTCATTACATTGCAAGTCGATTCCAAACTTGAATTCCTTTATGGGCTTGTCACACCGGGTAGAACTATCATGGCATTCCGTAGGTCAACCAGGAATACAGCTCTCATGAAAACCAAAGTGCCATCAACGGGATTTAAACCAACGTTGAGAGAGGGTGTGTAATGTCAAGTTCTTAACTATAAACGTTAGGCAAAGGAGGATCCCGAATACGGTCTTATGTCGCTTTTAACAATCGTTCGACAGTAAATCCCGACAGTCAGCAAATTCATATATGTTCCTTATACCTCACCAATAATGCTTCACTCTTTTTTCCCCAAGCCACTAGCTGTTTCCCTACATAAACACTTTTTGTAATATATGATACAACACAAGAAAACATATCGCACATGCTTCATTAAAGGTTGGAAAGAATATTAGCCAAGCCAGATTTCGAACCCATAGCTCGCTCTTGGACACACTACCTTCATTACAAATTATCTATTTACTACCGTTAAAGCATGATAAATTTTCTATTTACTATTAGTTATTCATTACAAAACATTATCTATTTCTTTAACCAGATACATTTTAGCCTGTACATTATTCAATGTACGTTTATCCACACGATCATAATACACGCTAAATGACCTAAGCTGTCGATGTGCCTTAAAACACTACTTATTCATTGGATACACTCTCGATTGTGGGACTCAAACACGGCGTTACCAACGAGAAAGTGTCAGATTCAGCCAACATAGGTCAGTGCCAGATTCTCGAGCGGATTAACGCTGACAGCTACAGTGGACATTCATTAGTCTCGAATGACACGCGCAAATACGTCGTGATTAGCTCAGATAGGTGTCTCTAATTGAAGCCGTCACGTTCGCTGATTTACATGGATACCGGCCTTGTATGAAGCCAGGGTTTGATGAAATGGTTCCATGCGGGCTTTTTGTAGAGGATACAATGCGTAATGTTTCCTTTGGCTATTTTCTGTATAGGATGAGATTGGTAATGTTTTGTTATGCCAATGTCTGTAGAAGAAACAAATTGGTAATGTAACCTTGTGTTCTTTTCTGTATAAGATACAGTTGGTAATGTTTCCTCTCGCTCTTTTCTGTACAAGATACAATTGGTAATGCTTCCTTAGGCTATTTTCTGTACAAGATACAACTGGTAATGTTTCCTGGTGCTAATTTCTGCATAAGATACAACTGGTAATGTTTCCTGGTGCTCTTTTCTGCATAAGATACAGTTGGTAATGTTTCCTCTCGCTCTTTTCTGTATAAGATACAATTGGTAATGATTCTTTGTGCTAATTTCTGCATAAGATACAACTGGTAATGTTTCCTGGTGCTCTTTTCTGTATAAGATACAGTTGGTAATGTTTCCTTGCGCTCTTTTCTGTACAAGATCCAATGGGTAATGTTTCCTTACGCTCTTTTCTGCAAAACATACAGTTGGTAATGTTTCCTTGCGATCTTTTTGTCAAGATACTAATGTTTCCTTGCGCTCTTTTCTGTACAAGATCCAATGGTAATGTTTCCTTACGCTCTTTTCTGCATAACATACAGTTGGTAATGTTTCCTTGCGATCTTTTCTGTACAAGATACAATGGGTAATGTTTCCTTACGCTCTTTTCTGTACAAGATCCAATGGGTAATGTTTCCTTACGCTCTTTTCTGCATAACATACAGTTGGTAATGTTTCCTTGCGATCTTTTCTGTACAAGATACAATGGGTAATGTTTCCTTACGCTCTTTTCTGTACAAGATCCAATGGGTAATGTTTCCTTACGCTCTTTTCTGCATAACATACAGTTGGTAATGTTTCCTTGCGATCTTTTCTGTACAAGATACAATGGGTAATGTTTCCTTACGCTCTTTTCTGTACAAGATCCAATGGGTAATGTTTCCTTACGCTCTTTTCTGCATAACATACAGTTGGTAATGTTTCCTTGCGATCTTTTCTGTACAAGATACAATGGGTAATGTTTCCTTACGCTCTTTTCTGTACAAGATCCAATGGGTAATGTTTCCTTACGCTCTTTTCTGCATAACATACAGTTGGTAATGTTTCCTTGCGATCTTTTCTGTACAAGATACAATGGGTAATGTTTCCTTACGCTCTTTTCTGTACAAGATCCAATGGGTAATGTTTCCTTACGCTCTTTTCTGCATAACATACAGTTGGTAATGTTTCCTTGCGATCTTTTCTGTACAAGATACAATTATTAATGTTTCCTTGCGCTCTTTTCTGTATAAGATACAATTGGTTATGCTTCCTTGTGCTCTTTTCTGCATTAGATACAGTTGGTAATGTTTCTTCTCGCTTTTTTCTGTACAAGATACAGTTGGTAATGTTTCCTCTCGCTCTTTTCCGTACAAGATACAGTTGGTAATGCTTCCTTACGCTCTTTTCTGTAAAAGATACAATTTATAAGGTTTCTTTACGCTCTTTTCTGTACAAGATACAATTGGGCATGTTTCCTTGTGCTCTTTTCTGTACAAGATCCAATGGGTAATGTTTCCTTGTGCTCTTTTCTGTACAAGATCCAATGGGTAATGTTTCCTTGTGCTCTTTTCTGCATTAGATACAATTGGTAATGTTTCCTTGCGCTCTTTTCTGTATAAGATACAATTGGTAATGCTTCCTTGAGCTCTTTTCTGTACAAGATCCAATGGGTAATGTTTCCTTGTGCTCTTTTCTGTACAAGATATAATTCGTAATGTTTCCTTGTGTTCTTTTCTGTACACGATGCAGTTTGTAATGTTTCCTTCTGATCATGTGTACAAGATACAGGTGGTGATGGTTCTTTGTGCTTTGTTTCTTTGTGCTCTTTTCTGTACAAGATACAATTGGTAAAGTTTCCTTGTGCTCTTTTCTGTACAAGATACAATTCATAATGTTCCCTTGTGCTCTTTTCTGTACAAGATACAATTCGTAATGTTCCCTTGTGCTCTTTTCTGTACAAGATGCAGTTTGTAATGTTTCCTTCTGATCATTTGTACAAGATACAGGTGGTGATGTTTCCTTTGGCTAGAATCTGTGAAATTTACAATTGATTGTGATTTGTTTGTTTTGCATGTGCCTCCATGATCTAGTGGTTAGACTACTAAAGCTGATACCACATGGTCACTCACCACCTTGGTGTGTATAGCCTTGTTGAGGGGTTTTGATTGGGGACTGGAGGGTTGGTAGTCTCCTGGCTGGCTAAGAGATTGACGATAGCTCTACCGGATTAAATTGATCCTATGGGCTGTTCAGTCTC
Organism: Cerastoderma edule; assembly: GCA_947846245.1. NCBI lineage: Eukaryota > Metazoa > Mollusca > Bivalvia > Cardiida > Cardiidae > Cerastoderma > Cerastoderma edule. The sequence goes on from OX401414.1 coordinate 6,255,836, forward strand.
GGGTCTTCCACTACTAATCATGACTAATCAGACATCAAGAATCATCGTTGATGTGATAAATAGAGGATGATCAACTCGTTTCGATTGATATCAAAACTATGTTACGAGAATGGGTTGTTATCGGGTTGAAAAGACGAGTTCGAAGAACGATTTTTTTCTACATGATAACAACACATTCAAGTGACATATTTTTGATATCAATCAAATGGAGTTGATAATTCTATTTATTTTATTCCACTTTATAAAGTATATTTGCCAAAATATTTCCATAAACGCCAAATGGAATATAAAATGGGAGGAGCAAAGCAGTAAACAACGCCCATGACGTTATTTTTGCGTCCCATGACGTCATTTACGTGTATGGATACATTTTAGAATACAAACATTTTAGTGTCGTGTGCAAAAGTGCAGCAACGACTTTAATGCAAAGGAATGGTGAAAAAGTAGTTCCGTCAAAACTGGTATCATCACTAGTGACGATATTCACTGTGACAAAATTGAAAATTAATACACTGAGTAATCCCAGTATTTCACTGATAGGAATATAATAAAAAAAAAATCTGAATAATCAGAACCAGTTGTTTAAATGGGTGAATGCCGTTCGTCGCAGGGATTGCAAAATATGATTTTGATTTACTTGTCCGTTAATACAAAATATTTTCTACAATTGTCCATATAATGGTTATGTAGTGAATTTCAATTAGGCCCCGCTTGTTCGTTAAGGCTTTTGGACAAGCTGGGCAGTACGGACAATTGATTTTGTCAATCCTGCCTTCAACAGTTGTCCTTTTATATGTCGATAGCCGTCGTAGCGGTGAGAGAAGAAGACCATCAACTTAAGGACATGTTCTACAGTTTTATAAGGAAATAATCCTTTCATAGAATTTTCTTAATTTTTGATTTGTTATTTAGAATTTTATTGCGAATTCAAAAATGAAAAGAAAAATGCAGCTCGACGCGTTAGTTCTTTCTTAAAATGACAGTTTCCATGGTAACCGTTTTGGGCAAAAATGTCAAAATGACCATACCATCTTCAAAAGTAATAGAATAATTTCTGGAAGGTTATTAACACAAAAAAATAAATTCATACAGTCAATACTTCATAATTCTATTTTATTCCAAATTATTACAATCTGAACAATTTTTGTAATCCAAATCAGTTTTTAAAATCTTTGTATTCGACAAAAATACAATGAAAATTGATATGTATATTTCAAATATATGAAGATATTTAGAAATTCCTTTCATAAAATTTTCTCATTTTTCAGTATGTGAAGTAAGATTTATCTTAAAATACAAAATGCAAAAGAAAGTATATGTTGACGAGTATTTGCAAAAACATTTATAAAAACGGTTAAAATAACTTGAAACTTGGAAAGTAGAAGCTGGGGACTTAATATGCATGGGAAATATATATAAATGTTAATAACCTTTTAAACTTTCATAGATAACATGATTATTCTTTGAAAAAAATGCATACAGTAAATTTCATCCGAATAAAAGCGTTTATCCGACTACTATGCAAGTATTCATTCGGTAACAGATTATTGTCTTCTTTGGATGCGCAGATGAAGTGCGCAGATAAAACTACCGAGCACGTCCTTAACTCGTAATGAAAATTGTGTTTAACTGGTAAAGAATTGTGCGTGATTATGTAAGTCCGTCAGATAAGAATAATAAATAATTTGTTTATAACTTGACGGTTATAGCAGAGGTTAGAATTTCACTCATTTCTTTTCAATGAAAATTATGGAAGTTTACATTGTCAAACATATTCGTTTTAACTTTTTAATTATCTTTGTATTCTTTGTATTAATGATCTAACAGATATTCCCCAGCGCTAACAAAGGGAAGAAAAACATCATAACTACTGGATAACCTTGCTCAGAGATCGGCATCACTTCTGACTGAAATGTTTATGAGTGGGTGGTGTTTTGTAATTACCAAGAAAAGGCGGAGTATCAAAGCAAGCAAGAGTGTTAATGTACCTTTTGTATTTAACCTGTGCCACGACACCTGTCCCTTTTTCATCTTTTTATGATCTCGTTTCAGAGTGGTTAAATACATTTATCCACATTATCATAATGCGCGCTGACTAATTTTAGCTGTCGATACGCCTTAAAACACCATTCGTTCATTCAGAGTGGTTAAACACCGGGTTGAAAAAAGGCTAATCTAGCATCTGGTTTTAACGACATGTATCGATATTTTGCAAAGGGCAATACGTATGTTTTGCTGGTTGTCAAAAATATATTCTTGTAAGTTTGGTTTTATATCGGGCCAAACAAATATCGACACCCAAATAGCTTAGCACTGAAATAAAGGACACGAATTAACCATCTAGATGAAACTGTCGACAAATTGCAAATAAGAAAGACATATACATACACGTATTGAGCGACCACTTTTAAAGAAAGCATGAAATGCTTTTTTCGGATATATTTCTTTCTCGTTTTTTTCTTTCTACCATTTAATCATCTGATAACACAAAACGCAAGGCAGATCTCGACTTTACGACAACGTGTAACGTAGGCAATGCAAAATTTAATTTACGAAAATGGTCTTACGGAATCACATATCCCTCTAAGTGGTTATTCTTGTAGATGTTGTTAAGAAAATGGTAAATCACTTCCTCTGTCGATGGGCTCTGCCACACATCCTTTGACAACTGCTTCACAACGGATGATTATATTAATCAATATGAGGGGCCTCCGTGGCCTAGTGGTTAGAGTACAGAACTTGAAATCACATGGCCCCTCTCCGCGTGGGTTCAAATCCTGAGAGGGATATGGATCTTCATGAGAGGCAGTCTCCCGACTGACTTACGGAATGCCGATGGTTCTACCCGCCTTGACCAGCCCTTATGGGCAGTTGAGTATCGGGTCTTCCTCCATCATTAAGAGTCGGGCATCGCTACATAACTGAAATAATGTTGATGTGATGTAAAACCCAAATGAAAAAATCTCTTATTGACATACCTTTTAATCACAACATATTGTAATTTAAGCACGAAGAAAAATGGAATCTATCTCTTCTGTGAACAAGCACATTTGATAATGTGTGATAATTCAGAGACAAGTTTCTGGTCATCCTCCTGGTTCTTTTGAGATCTGAAATTCCCATCGACCCTGATATAAATCATGTAGGCCTATTTTCAAGACTCGGCTGAATTAAAGATGATGCTTTCTCCCTGAGCCAAACATCAAAACATCAAATGGATTCGTTAAACCCTCAAAATATGTAATTAAATGGACACATTAACCGTCTCAATTCCTGTCTACGAAACAAAGTGTATGAGTACCGTACGAAAATCAGTATACAGGCTGTCAAATCCGGCCAAGTCACCGGTATTTGTGTCCTTACACCCAAAACAAATAGTCCTGCACTAGACAATCAAATCCGAACGTTTAGAGCACTGCAGCACTATCATCTATACAGGAAACATGACAGTGTTCAACATGCTCATCTCTTCAAGGCAAAACTATGCAACAAGAGTCAAAACTCATATTTTTTTCAATTGGACTACTTTTGAAAACTACGACCCGGTGCGAGACATGTTGTATCCGGGTAAAAATGAGGTATTTGGATACATGGATCATCGGATACTCGTCTACCTGCTTACTAAATATTCATTGATTTAGCGTGTGTGTTGCTCGTATGAACAATTTGTATATTTCAAACATTATAAAACTTCTTACAGAAATATATTCTAATTCTACCAGAGTTTGATGGTCGTCAGGATGCTCTCAAATAATTTTAATAACTTGGCGGAAAAACGTTAAAATAATTCTTAGCATGTCCCTCGCTATCTTATTTACGAGGCTCACCTAATAGAAAAGATAAAATATAAATCAGATATACTTGCCGTACAGCCAAGTTCAATGACAATGGTATTGGCGAATTCAACGATTTTCATGGTTCCTTCTACTGACGCTGTGTGTATATTTGGAAACAGGGCTTCTAAATCACCACCAAATTGACAGGCGGTTTTGCCCCTTGCCATATACAGTCGAAACGAGGAAGCTAATTGATTCGGATTGCCCAGTAAACTGACATTTGTTGTGAAACTTGCCAGAACATTTTGCCGAGCAAATATTTTTGATCAGATACGTGTTCTTTGATATCCAAATGCATTTGTGGATGTACATGCAATTCGCTCAAAGGGACTATTTGACTAAGAAACGTGTCCTTTTCCAAAAACAAATACTCAATTTGGGTCCTGCGTGGCCAGTGGTTAAAGTGGCGGACTTAGAACTAGGAGTGTACGGGTTCAAACCCCTCTAACAACTCTGGTTTCATGGGAGTATCCTTTGGCAAGATACTTCAGAGGTCTAGCCTATTTCTGGAGGATCCAGGAAAACCGTATCATAACTTTTAAAGTGTTGATATGGTGTTAGAAATCATAACAGTATATAAATACTACAAAAAGATACCAAGTTTGTGTAAGAAGACGACATGGTCTCTTTTTGATTCAGCTTTTTCTTAACTGTAACTCATTCTATAACACCATAGGCATATTATTCAATATCTCTCTGTTGAAAAGTGATGGATTGTTCTTGTGAGGCAATTTCGTCTTTTATAGTAACGGTTTGATATCATCAACATTAAAAGTGTTGTTCCAATACAATGAGATTTCCGTCCGCTGTTGTTGCTTCTTATATTTTTTACATGTTTCCAATCACGTATTTGAACTAGTAATCAATGTTTATATATGACCCAGGGTATGAAAGGTTTGGTATATTAGAACTCGGTGAAAATCCCGATGACACCATTTGAATTTTCATGAGAGGTAGAGTCCTGACAGACTTACGAAATACCGAAGGCTCTACTCAGTTTGGTTAGCCCTTATGGGCAGTTGATGGAGTCTTCCTCCATTATTTAGAGTCGAACCTCGCAACAAAACTGAAGTCTTGTGTGACTTGATGTGAAAGCTATAAAGATAAATAAAGACTTAGCCTGTTAAAACGAAGCATGATCTTTAAATACATAGCATTTCGTTCTAAATAATATCGGGGAGTTGAGCCTTTTAAACTGTCCAAATGCAGTATTGTTCTTATCGTGTTCCCCATATTAGAATGTGTTTCTGGCTGCACTCATTTGACAGCGATAGAAAAAGATAAGCAATACCGTGGAACTAGAATGTTCTGTCCATGGTTTTGGGTAGAAACTGTCGCAATATGAATAAAGTGCCGGCCCTCAAAGAGTGGTGTGTACATTCAATGGACTAAGGTGCTGGCGCACTTTAGTACCAAAGCCAGAGGAAACGCCCTACCGGGTCTCGACTTTCCCCATCAGATGTCAGATCGAAACGTCAGATGCGCCGAATTTAGGTGTTATGGTTCGATTGAGTAAGGAGGGAATATGTCCTTTTTCATTTATAACATTCGGTTTGATCATTCGTGGAAAGAGTGTGGTTCTTACCAATTGATAAAACGTGGTTTTCTAATTAATTTCACAGTCGTTCCTTTCAAATCCCATCAGCTTATTGATGCATGCACAAATTCGGAATTATGATATTATTTGACATGAGAAATGCTACTGCCCCCACATCCCGTCGTAACATGCGGAGATCCATTAGCTACAATTGAATATGGCTGTGTGTGTTTGGTATCGAAATTCCAACACCCGCCTTACATCAACTAGGATGATCCAAGCTGTAACTCTCTGTGTGGTACGTAGAATGAAATATCTACGCCCGGATCAATCGGATCAATCGGAACTACTCGGGTATTTCCGTGAGCTGTGAAATACACCTCGGATAAAAGTGTAGGGTTACAATTTTTCGGGTAAATCGGCATCCGGCAATTAACACATTTTCTAAGCGTGCAAGTTAAGTACATGTAGTTCATTACGAATACGAACACGAAAATTTTATTGAGACGTAAACTTACAGAGTTTCTTGTCATTACAATACTATTCAAAATATACAAACAAAACAAGGTCACATAAAAAAGGAAGCGGAATGCAGAACTGGAGTTAACGTTTATATTACGTTAAATTACGCGTTTCCGGTCCAAACGGACACAATCTCCGCTTGTAACAAGCTGAAGCTGAGTCCTTTGAGAACCAAAGAACTTGCATTAGAAATTCGAGTAGGGCAATTGGCACAATTTCATGATTAAGACTCCTCTTAAAAAGGACTCTTTGGTAATTTATTAACAAAAAAGAGAACATAGATCAATTTATACGATCTAGCATAACTACGGTCTGAATCCAGAATCACGACACCCCAGTGGCGTAGTTACGTAACTCCGGAGGCAAACCGAAAGTAACATTTGACAAAAATAACCGGTTCCGAACGGACCAAACCAGTCTCGACGATTCGTCTCATAGGGAACGGCGGCAAATAAAATCATTGAATGTGTATGGAAGGGTTGGACATCCTTTTAAATAATCTTATAATCATTAACTCATACCAAATGGCAAAATTGTGGTTGTGACATGTAAAGTTGATTCCTTAATCAAGTTTAACGACTTTATTGATTTCACATTTAAGATATATTTTTAAATACGAAAGTGAAGTGACGTCATTCCGTTGGGAACCAATACGGCGTCATCCCTATTATTTCAGAGGTGTTTTCATTGGATAAACCCGATGTGTTCAGATTGCAATCGGATAAGTCTAACATCAACACTGGCTAGATAGTATGCCCCTTCGAAACCGCATGGTTAAATCAGGGTCCGTATTCTCAAAAGGTTCTTAAGTATTCCTTGTTCAACTTTGAGTGTAATCATCAAAGTTTAAGTAGTGAGCTAAGTAGTCATCTAGAAGTTATGCTTTTTTTCTTCTTTTTGATTTAGCAAAATATTTGCGTCCCCTTAAAGGGATATTCACACAATTGTTGTTGCAATAAGATGTTCATGGAATTTTGCCTATCTCTTATTTGAACATTTATGAATTCAATGGTGTAAAGAAGAGATGGGGTAACCATATTACTTTTTTTACAAATCCGCTCTAGAAGAAGTGACCGTTAGCACTTTTAGGCATATTTTAGGGGAAAATAAGAAAACTTGGTTTTTTATAGATAATTTATTTATTTTTAAACATTCAGCTATTCTTTTATGTTCTATCTAATAAAATATATCACACAAACAGAAAATATACCTGATTTTAAACATTTTACTAAAATTTCTTCATGATTGGCATGTTTTTAGTGCCTTTTGAAGCGTTCGATTTTCGGAGTTTTCAGAAAGTTTGTTTAGAAAAATTGTCATAAAATCATTATTACCAATAAGAATGTCACCAAACTACACATAAATCAAGTTTTGGAAACAAGCAATCAGAAAATGTTAAGAAATAGGTAGGTTACCATGCTTACTTTTACTCAAACCACAAAAAAAGTAAGTATACCCCCATTGCTTTTTTAGGCGCGAAAACTCTAAAAATATCTTCTGCAGTCTAATATATCTCAGAACTTCAAATTTATTCACAACATACCTTTAAAACATATATACCTTAGTTAATTTTAATGTTTCTCAATGTTGTTACTTTCAACTGTCATTTTTTTATTTGCTAATGAGGGAATTCCAACAAGAAAAATAAAAATTGTAGACCTCGATCAGGTGCGACAAGGGAAGTAATTCGTAGCCAAAATCAACGTCTAAAACGCGGGCCGGATTATCGATCGTTATCAGAAATTCCTTATCGGCGCTAGGTGGTGCATGATATGGGCGAATAACCCTTTAAACGCTGTCCCGAATGATTTACTTGATAAACGCCAAGAGCGCGACTCATTTGTCTTACTCGGCCAAGTACGATAACCGTTTGTTCAAGTAATAGGTTGAAGTTATTATTTGTTCGGGATAGCAGGTCATTGTGTACTTATTACAGTCCAAATTCTCTCAGTGATCTCCCTTTATCGGTTTGATCATTGCCACCACAAATGTCATATGACCACAATGTGTCTGCTAAGAAACGAAAACGGCGTTAAGTAACGGCGTTTGCATAAAAAGGATCACCCATTTGTGCTTTATTTGTTTAAAAAAAGCTAACTAAACTACTATATCCTAAGAAAAACGAGATTTTTTTTAAATTCCATCCAAATCTTTAAAAAGAATGAATTAAACACATCGTTTGAATTCCATCCAGATCCGGATTAAAATCTTGTAGTGATAGGCATCGATGCAGCATAGCAAGGGAATGTCACTGTGAGGACTTTGATCATCTGATTATAGTCCTTTTACGTCTCCGACGGTTCACCGTGGGTATTTAGTGTGACGCGACGGGCTTAGTGCCTAATGTCACTTCACCTCGGAGACAACATTGCTGTCTAATGGACTAATTCTGCCATCAATTTGCAATGATCACATTATACCCCCAGACAGAGGTTAGGTCTGCATTCTTGATGAGCAGACGTCTGTTAGGGCATAGGCTGGCTATCCGTGGGAAAATCAGAGGCCCGAAATGACATAAGAGCTCGGTCGGTTGGTCTGTCCGTCCGTATGTCCGTTGGTTGGTAAGTTTATATGTCTGCTGATTGGTTAGTCGGTTGTAAGTTCGTTAGTAAGTCGGCCAGTTAGATGATCGGAATGAAAAAATTCGTTGATGGGTTATTCGGTCTGTGAACCGGTCGGTTAGTCAATTGGTATGTCGGTTGGTTAATTGGTCGATAAGTCGGTCGGTTAGTCGGTCGGTTAGTCAGTCGTTTAGTCTGTCAGTTAGTCGCTGGTTATTCCTTCGGTAAGGTCGTTGGTCGGTCGGTCGGTTACGCGGTTAGTTAGAAGGCCAGTTAGTTGGTCGGTTAATCGGATAGTTAGTGGGTCAGTTAGTTTGTCGGTTAATCGGATAGTTACTGGGTCAGTAAGTTGGTCGGTAGATCGGATAATAGGAGGTCAGTTAGTTGGTCGGTAAATCGGATAATTAGAAGGCCAGTTAGTTGGTCGGTTAATCGGATATTTAGTGGGCCAGTTAGTTAATCAGTTAATCGGATAATTAGAACGCCAGTTAGTTGGGCGTACTCAGTTAGTTAGAAGGCCAATTAGTTGGTTGGTAAATCGGATAAATAGAAGGCCAGTTAGTTGGTCGGTTAATCGGATAATTAGTGGGCCAGTTAGTTAATCAATTAATCGGATAATTAGAAGGCCAGTTAGTTGGTCGGTAAATCGGATAATTAGAAGGCCAGTTAGTTGGTCGGTTAATCGGATAGTTAGTGAGCCAGTTAGTTAATCGGTTAATCGGATAGTTAGTGGGCGAATTAGTTGGTCGGTTAATCGGATAGGTAGTCGACCAGTTAGTTGGTCGGTTAATGGGATAGTTAGTGGGCCAGTTAGTTGGTCGGTTAATCGGATAGTTAGTTGGCCAATTCGTTTATCGGTTAATCGGATAGTTAGTCGACTTGTTAGTTAATCGGTTAATCGGTCGTTTAGTCAGTTATCTAGTCGGTTGCTTAGTTAGTTGTTAGGTTGGCGATTAAATAGTCGTTAAGTAAGTCAGCTTGTCAGTTGGTCAGTGGTTACTCGGCCGGTAAGCTAGTCAGTACGTCAGCCAGTTTGTCGGTAGGTCGTTTGGCTAGTTCGTTGGTTAGTCAGTTAGTTGATAGGTTTGTCGGTCTGTTAGTCAGTTAGTTGGTTAATTAGTCGGTCAATCAGTTGGAAAGTCAGTTGGTTAGTCGTTCAGTAAGTAGGGCTCTATTGAAACTTTCTGAAAAACTGGCATCCGTCTTTGACCATTATTTGTTTTATACACCACGGTTCTGTCTCATTTTACAAGTCGCTTAGAGAAGGATTTGCTGTACCAGTACCAGTTCCCTTACTTTAATCAACGTGAGAATTCGTTATCAATGTTATATTTGTATGGAAACCTGACTATGTACCATGTACTCGTCAATTAAAATGTATATTCTATTCGGCGTACATCAACTGGGTTTACCCTAAGGTATTATGTTCTACTTGTGCAATAACACGTGTCAAATTGTCATAATAGATTAAACCTTCTGACTGCGGCATGAGGCCGATAGACAATAGAAACATATGAGACCCACCCATTTCGACAGACATATGGGGAATTTGTAATCAATTTAATGGGGAAGTATTCCCGACGTCAGTGCTTCAATATCGATCTCGCAAAAATAAATGTCATTTATCGTTTGGTGATCATATACCTTGTGGAGGAATCAAATGCAAACGGACTTGTGGGAAATGTATCCGAGAAATGCGGTTGATCGAAGGCAACATATGTGCATTTGTTTAATCAAGCTATTAAGTTTGTTATATGTTATAGCGAATTGGTGAGTCGTTACAATGAGTAGTCAACCCGTTATAACGAGTGCGTTAGTTATTACAATGAGTAGTCAACCCGTTATAACGAGTGCGTTAGTTGTTATAATAAGTTGGTTAGTTCTTATAATGAGTTGTTAAGTCTATAGAACGAGTTAGTTATTAGTTATAACGAGTTTGTTAGAAGTTAAAACGAGTTGATAATGCGTAATCAAGAGTTGGTTAGTCGATATAACGGGTTGAAAAGTTGTTATTGTAAAGGATATCTGTATGTTTGTTTGACTATATAACGGTATATGTGTAAAGTTGTAGTATTTTTATAGGTTAATGCAACTTGTAATTACCATTGCCTTCGCCGTATTTGATTGAACTGTAAGAGCCAAAAGCATCTGTTTGTAGTAAAGGGTGTCTGTATGTTTGTGTAAATGTATGACGGTATATGTGTACAGTAAAGTTATGGTATGCTTGAATAGTAATTGAAATTGTAATATGCATTGTCTTTGCCAAATTTGATTGAACTGTCAGAATGAATCGCATATCTCCGCCGATTTTACCAAAAGCATATATCTGAATTGAAATTATAACTTGAAAATAATATTTATAATATAGTTACTCAATCGGAACTACTCGGGTAGTTCCGTGAGCTGGGAAATACACCTCGGATGTAAGTGTTGGGATACAATTTTTCGGGTAAATCGGCATCCGGCAATTAACACATTTTCTAAGCGTGCACGTTAAGTAGTTCAATGTGTATGGAAATGTTCGACATCCTTTTACGTCATTTTTTATCAGTAACTCATACCAAATGGCGAAATTGTTGTTGTGACATGTATAGTTGTTTCCTCAATCAAATCTAACGACTTTTAAGATTTCACATTTAAGATCTATTTTTCAAAACGAAAGTAAAGTGACGTCATTCTCGCGGGAAACAATATGGCGTCATCCCTATTATTACAGAGGTGTTTTCATTGGATTTACCCGATGTGTTCAGATTGATAGTGACTTGCATTATTCCCACCATCATCTGGCACCAGATAGACACTGTGGAATTTAGATACTCGACATGTGACCGAACTTTGTTGCTTAAATAAGAGGTTGTTGGTGAAGAGTGTAGATTACGATCTATTCTAATGGACCAAGTGCATAATCATGTGAACATTTACATTATTATCTAATTTCCCTCTCAAGATATGGGGAATGATACGGAATACGTTGTATGAATTTCCGTGTCTTCCGTCGAACTGAGCCCATCGGGGTTATCCAATGAAAATACCTCTGAAGTTTTATGGAAGCCGCCATTTTGTTTCTCGTGATACTTCTTTAATTGTATTTTCGCTTTCAATTAAATATCTTAGTTAACAATCTATATAGTCATTAATTTTTATCAAGAAAAAAGATGAATATATATCCCAACTTATAATTTCACTATTATGTATGAGTTACCGATAAAAAGAATGATTTAAAATGATGCTCAACACCTTCATATACAATGAACTACTCAACGTGGATGAACATGGGAAATGTGTTATCAGCCGGAGACGCTTCACTCTAAACAGTGTAACCCTACACTTATGTACATGGTATGATTCTCAGATCACGGAAATACCCGAGTAGTTACGATTGGCAAACCGTGCGACCAACTTGCAGTTGTAGTACAATTTGTGCCTAATAGTTCTTATCAAAATAAAGGTCAGTTATGTTATTAATAACGCATCAAGTCCCTTAACATGGCATCATTTACATTCCCAAGTGCTATCCATCACTTGATCTTCACGAAAATCCAATCTGTCTCGCCCATGCGCTTCGCCCACTTGTCTCGTTTGTGTTGGCTTATCCCTTTACCAAACGATAACGACTATTAACCACTTTGTTATAGACGACTCTAGATAACATGGTGGAAAAAGGAAAAATTGCTCATGATGAGCAATTCTTCCTTTTCCTACAATGTTTTCTACCCTAGCAGAAGATTATTTTCCAATTGCATCACATTTTGAATGTCGTCTGCAAACTATTTCAATTTTGTACGGTTGGTGTGTTTGGTAAAGGGTTAAGCATGCTTGATCATGCTTGTTCATTATTTACAGGGGATTGGTGAAAAGTTGGTTTTATCTTATTATGAACAGCGGTTTTAGCCAATAGCTTCTTGGGGTAATGCTCCTACGCAGTGATTTCCCTTTTTATTCAATAAGGCTGATAACTGTTCTGCAGAGTAGCAAAGGGAAGTAATCATGCCCGGGGTTTGCCTTGTGTTAAACCAATCTGAACACATCGCGTTTATCCAATGAAAACACCTCTTAGATGATGTGGATGCCACCATATTGTTTCTCGCGAGACTAACGTCACTTTACTCTCGTTTTCAAATATATATCTCAAATGTAGAATTTGATCAGCCACTAAATTTAATTTAGGGAACATATATATGCAAAACTAATATTTTCACTACTATGTATGAGTAACCGATCAAAATAATGATGTTTAATGAAGTTCAAAGTCTCCATATACATGTACATTGGACTACTCAACATGGACGAATAGTAGAATATGTTATTACACGTGTACGGTTCAACAAAAATATTGTAACCCCACAATTATAAACGAGGTTTATCTCTCTGATCACGGAAATACCCCAGTAGTTACGAGTGACAAACCGTGCAATCAACTTGCAGTTGTGCTCCAATTTGAACCTAATAGTTCTTATCAAAATAAAGGTCAGCTATGTTGTTTATTACGCATCAAGTCCCTTAACATGGCATCATTTACATTCCCAAGTGCTATCCATCACTTGATCTTCACGAACATCCAATCTGTCTCGCCCATTCGTTTCGCCCACTTGTCTCGTTTGTGTTGGCTTATCCCATTACCAAACAATAACGACTTTTAACCACTTTGTTGCAGACGACTCTTAAAAATATTGTTGAAAAAGGAAAAATTGCTCTTAACGAGCAATTTTTCCTTTTCCTACATAGTTTTCTACCCTATCAGAAATTTTATTTTCAATTTCATCACATTTTGAAATGTCGTCTGCAAACTCTTTCAATTTTGGACAGTCGAAAATTTGGCATTTGGTTAAGGGTTAAGCATGATTGTGCATTATATACAGAGCTGTGGGGAAAAGTTGGTTTTATCTTATTATGAACAGCGGGTTTAGCCACAGCTAAACTACGAAGTGTTCTCCGTTTTCAATTGATAAGGATAACTGCACTGCAGAGTGGCAAAGGGAAGTAATCATGCCCGAAGTTTGACATGTGTTATACTTATCGCCATAGTTGTATGGTGGAATTGTCAACCACGTATGTATTAAAGGATCTTGTTCAAAGAAACAAAAATTGAAAGTTAAAATAAAATGTCGTTGAAACATAGCAGATTTTGCATTGTTGTTCGATATACAAGTAAAAGTAGTGACTGAGAGCATAATTAATTCAGGAAGCGTCAAATTATTTAAGTATGTACAATTTACATTCCAGGAATGTAAAAAATATGAAACATCGTCTAAAATTACAATCCTAACAGATCATCGATTTGCGGATTATTTTTCCAACCAATTTCTGAATATTTTAAAAGCGACCGTTCTTTGGCTCTTTTACGCCTTGTAATGCAAAATGTTTCAAAAAATGGGACGGAGTTATTAGGCTGATGACACGGTTTTGTTATACTCCATTTGTGAAAGAGACAATTTTGAAAGCGACAGTGAATTTTTCTAATGTCTATCACCACAACATGTGGATGACTTTAGCTTGAAAACTAATTTTAAGAAATTAGAATTAGGTAGAAAAACCCATAATCCGCCATTTTTAAACTCGTTTTTTATTCGGATTACTTCGTTCGTTCTCGGTATACATCGATCGGGGCACAAAGTATTCTTTGTAAGGGGAATAGTTCCGATCCCGCACAATGCATATCCAGAACGACGAAAGAATGTAATTCAAAATTGCAGATCATGGGTATTCTACAATAAAGAGCTCAAGTGGTGAGATTGAATTTACAATCATCCTTTTCATTATTAAGCGGATACAATACTATAACTGAAAGTCTATTAATGTTGTGTTAAACCAATTTGAAAGAAGATAATTGAAGACGGTTTCAATCAATGTAGATGTAGGATATTTCATTATCTAGAAGTGGGCAGCGCACTATCAATGAAATCATGATGAAGCGATGTAAAACCAACCTGAGAAAGAAAATACATGTCGATCGTTTTCAAATATCATTGGTGTGCCTCTTATGTGGTGTAGTTAAAGGCACGTCAAAGGAGATAAGTACAAATAAATTACTGAAAAAATATATGGAGTTCTTTTATTATGTTCATAAACGTCATGAGAATTAGTTAAGGAATGCATTGAGACCCTATTTAATAGACTCATTTAAAATAAGATATCTTGTGCTTGAAATATAGTTGTCTCCAATTCAATCATGTTTATCAACAACCTGTTTGTTTACATATTCAAAATAACGAATTCTGATTGGTCCGTTAAAAAATGTGTGTATCAACTGTCAATGTCAGAGGTGAAGAATCGGGAAATCTGAATTATAAAACTTGCTAATCTGGGTTATTTCTGGTTTACTTTCACATTTAAGTCGTGCTGATGGTTTTTTTCTGGTGATAACTATTTGATTCTGGCCAAAAGTTTACCAAATAATATAGTTTGATATAGCATTAATCTCCTTAAATGGGCCTTTAAATATATCTCGAGTCGTGCATCGCAACATAACTGAAATACTATTGACGCAGCGTGAAATCCATTTGAGAAAAATAAGTTTCGATATTTATAAATCAATGTCAGTGCGCCCTTTTATAGGTACACACAATTAACTGCTGCACGATTTTGGCACAGTACCGGGTGTTGTATCGCCGAAGCAGATTCAGAACGTGATCAATTAAAGATTGGGCAGCCCTTAACGTCAACATATGAATATTAATTAGGGGCTTATCAACTTTAAACAAAAGATCGATTATGTGATAAATTTTCAATCGTGAATATGGTATCGTTTTTCGGAGATAAACCCCCACGTTCTCTGACGAGATGTGATGTATTCGGTATGTCTTCATCCTAGTCTCCACCATTGCTTTTTTTTTATTTATTTTATTATTATTATTTTAGTTATCGCCATTTTGAACAGTTTTATTCTTTGATAAATTATATAGTGACATAGGCTTACAAATACCAGATCTCCCTTTTTGTATTTAGGACAGTAAATATGTTAACCAGAGCGCCATGGAAGAAGGTCATGCCTTCAGCTTTGTTTTAGTTTCAGTGTCTAATATGCAGTGTGCGTGGACTAGTGGTTAGAGCAACAAATCTAAATCACTTTGAACCTCTCTGCGTTAGTTCAAATCCCGATAATGGTTACGGATTTTCATAAGGCGTAGTCTCCCGACTGACCTACGAAATACCGATGGTTTTAGTTTCAGTGTCTAATATGCAATGCCCATTGCCTAGTGGTTGGAGTAACAAATCTAAATCACTTTGCCCCCTCTCTGCATTGGTTCAAATCCCGATAAGGGATAGGGATTTTCATAAGGGGAAGTCTCCCGCCTGACTTACGGAAAGTCGATGGTTCTGACCGGCTTGACCAGTTTTCTATCGGAAGTTGGGTATTGGGCCTCCTCCATCATTAATAGTCGGGCACCGCTACATAATTGCATAGCGTTGACACGATGTAAAACTGATATAAATAAAAAAAAACATATAGTGGAGTTATGATGTGGTTAGCATGTTTTGTCTCAAAATGTTGCCGTTATAGATATGTTTAGCCACGTAAAGAATAAGGCCTTTCAATCGCTCAGAGTGCAATTACCTCAATTAGCTATTGACCAATAATGAGTCAGGAGTATTATCCTCTGATCTGGACATACTTATCGATACAGTAATAGAGAATAGATGGTTGGTGTCGTGAATCGGAAATGTTATCGGGCAAGGCGTAGGAATATTATCCGGTGAGCCGAAGGCGAAACGGATAATATTCCGATGCCGAGCCCGATAACTTTTCCTATTCAAAGACACCAATCATCTATTCTATTTATCCTGTTACCTTTATCTATTCTTTCAAACAAACAAAATGTAAATAAAACACGAGAAAAACGGAAAAAATAAGTAGAGAATGATGTAAACATGACGTCATATCGCTCTTATGACGTCATGATTAGTCGCGTGCATGTATTATATGGTTAGTGCCGGATATCACAAATGTTATACGGCACCTAGTTATCTGTCCCGAAATGGCACTAGTGACAGGATAAAACTGTATATTTTCCTGTGCTTTGTCTTTTCACAACAAGATTTCCATATGAATTGATGTAGATGGATATCAGACCTGTTTGGAATAGTTTGATAAATGTTCTATAACTATCTTTGTCCATGTGCATGTTAATGGTATGTGTAATTGTGTGGGAAACAGACACAGAGAGATCGAGAGGATATGGGAGGGGTGAGAAATGTGTGAAAGTGTATATCGTGTTAAAGGAACGAACTCCGAGATTTGCGGTCTAGAAAGAATAAACATTAGAACTTCGATGTTAACAATTATTGTCACTAAAATAAAAAAAAACATTTCCAGTTTCTTAACTTTTAAGTTGCTGAGACCCCGTGTTTTCCTGAAAGATTTTAAAGTGAGCCTTTGCGCCTGTCGGTGCCTCTATGGAAAAGCCGGTTTATAAATACATGAAGGGATTCCTTCTCGTTCGATTTGCTAACTAAAGCTACGATACCAGATCAGTTAAACGTTTACAAAGACCTGCGCGACGATTGTATCTAAGGATAGCATCTCTGTTTCTAAATTTAGCTCGTTGTTTACGAAATAGACTCTTTTAAACGGTTTGCAATACCTGTTAAATAAATGATCTATATCTTCATTATACGGTTTTAAAACGAGATTTGAAAACTGTCAATAATCCAAAGTTGTGTTACTTTAGAAATTTATGTTGTCATTTTATCAGTAGAAGACAATTTATCTTAAAAAGTTAAAATCCAAATCTGTGAGATATTTCTTTTGATAAATTAATTATACTTAACTTACATGTGAACAGGATTAAGTTCGAATCCCGTGAACAGCGGGGTCTGCCTTGGGACCTTTCATTAATCAACATTTGTTGCAAGAACTGGTTATGTATCCAGGAAGTACTGGTTATGTATCCAGGAAGCAGAATCGTGAGTTATTTATCTAAGTTGTGAGGACTCGTTTCAAAATCGATTTAACCCTTTCCCAAACGCCAAATTTTCGACTGTCCCAAATTGAAAGAGTTTGCAGACGACATTTCAAAATGTGATGAAATTGTTAAATATTCTTATGGTAGGGCAGAAAACAATGTAAGAAAAGAAAAATTGCTGGTTACGAGCAATTTCTCCTTTTTCATTGTCGTCTGCAATCTCTTTCAATTTGGAACAGTCGAAAATATGGCGTTTGGTAAAGGGTTGATGCATCTTCGTTCGGCTATAATAGACTGGGTAGTATCTGTTTTAATCATTCACTTGGCATCGGGCGAGATTTCTGCGCAGATTTCCTCACTCTATCATATCGGAATTACGCAATGTGAGTTGGCGAAGGCTTCTTCGAAAACATTGATATAACTTATTATTACGTTATACCTCGGAATTACTAAAAGTGTTGATTGGATTGAATACATAAAAATCATTTCATCATCAGGTTTCAGATCTGCTGTGCGAACCTGTGGAATTTGTTAAACTTATATCAGTTTTTTATGGTTGGATGTTCTAGCATTAGTAAGTGAAGATATAAAAAATCTTTAGAAAGTTTACAATCAAAGTTGTTTTTTATATGTTTGCATGAACTAGCATTATTTATTGATAATATCAAATAATTTCGAAAGTGGATATTCTCAGTTTTGGGATTATACCAAAATTGTAGTTTTTATGATTGTGTTGTTTGTGTAAATTTCGACGTTGAGAACAAATCCAAGTTTTGTGTGACACTTACTCGATGTGTTTGTGGTAAGTTTACATGAATAGAATTTAAAAAAAAATCAAACACTTGTATCAAGCAGCTGGTGCAATTTAGGTAAATAAAGTGAAATAAAAAAAGAACTGATATAAGTGAGTCTAGACTCAAGACTTAACGTTACGGTAAAAGGCCATAAAAAGTGGAATTTACGAGTGGTTGAAATCGATCCTGTATTTATTGTTGTAAGTATAGACTATAGTGTTATGTTTAAATATACTTCAGTTTTTTACCCTTAGTGATAAGTACACACAAAGTTGGCTTCAGAAAAAAAGAAATCCCCCATTAATTCATATAGACTTGCTAAAATGTATGAGAGTCATTCTCATTTTACTACGACGGTTAAAAAGCAACTTCAGAGAAATAAATACATTTTGTACTTTTTAATGTGACGTTTCCTACTCATTCAACTTGAACAGCGGATCTCTCAGAATTGAATTTGCGGTATTTTTATGTTAACTCTACTAAACATTTAACTAGAACAGCTGCAATGTTCCATATGAAATATTCATTAAATCTCATTTATCATATTTTGTGCATGCGATACGTGTTTTATGACACTGAGAATAGACAGCCGTAGACTTGGCCCAACTATAGAACATGTTCATTTATACCTGCTAGGTGAAATATTTTCTTTTCAAAGATGCCTTGCATGATTTGATTAATTGTATACAGTTGATCAATAATGTTTTGGTTTTCTGATACACCAAACTTTTTAAGATTTTTTTCCTTTATTTTTGACGATTGAAGGATAGTTTGTAACGAAAAGTAGAAATCATTTATCCAAAGCATTGTAGTTTGGGTTAAACTTATTTTATTTATTTTACATCGATTGTGACGGAAGCTTGAAGCTTTTTAAATTTACTCTCGATGACTGCTTCCTGGATGCTGCACCAGTACTGATGTGTGGGTTAGTCCTGGCACTTCACCTCGCCTAACGGGAATCCGAACCCGGAACCCTCGGTACAAGAGGTCGACGCCCTACCACTGCACCACTGTCGCCCACACAAAGTTGTGCAACCTTATGTCAAAACAGTTTATAACCAACAAAGAACATTTAGTTTAAATTTCCGACTGTCGCCTGCAAGTGCTGTCGAATTGGATCACTTTTAAGTTGCATTATCATTTCTATAAACCATTTTATCAGGGTTTGGCACCGGGGTCATCAGTGATTCAGCTTTTACGACATTCGGTACTACCTGTAATGTACTCGTGATATAGGAGACTTGTTAAAACTTTGATAGCCTTATGTAACTCGGATGATCCGAGCTGTTACTGCGTTGAATGAAATATCTACGTCTGAATTATCCGGACAAGCCATAAAGGTGCATTATCATTTTTTTTTTCATATCTATTTCACAAGGATTTATGATCGAGGTTATCAGCAACTCAGTTTTTACAGCATTTCAGTATATCTTCTCATCTCAGGTCCAGGGTTCGAGCCCTACCATCACCTCTATCTTCGTTGGATTGGCTTTTGGCAAGTCACATCAGAGGACAAGCCTAGTACCGATGGATCCAGGAAAGCCTTTACAGAACCGAAAAATTGTTTTTGCGGTGTTAAACGCCATATTAAAAATATCTTTTTATGAAGGTGTAGTAGACCTTCAAAAATATAAAAAGACTCGTTTCAAATTATATTACCTTTAAGGTACATTATTATTTCAAACATCATTTTTAACAAGTTTTGACCCCGGATTATCAGCAATTCAGCTCTTGCGGTATTCAGGACATCCTGTAATCTTTTTAAAGAGCTTCTGAAACATGAGAGACGAGTTTCATATCATATTGCCTTAGAGATACATTATTATTTCTCAAATCTTCTTCACCAGAATTCGACCCCGGGGTTATCAGCAATTTTGTTTTACGACTTCCGGGTCATACTGTTATGTTCTTGTAGACCTTTAGGGAACATAAGACACATGCTTAAACTTATGTTTCATTAAATGTGCATTACCATTTCTCAAATCTATTTCGCCAGGATTTGACACCGGGGTTATCAACAACTCTAATTTTACGACATTCAATACGTCTGTTATGTTCTTGTATACCTTTAGGAATACAAGAGACGTGTTTCAAATTGAATTGCCTTAAAGGTACATTACTATTTCTTACATATATTTCACAAGTATTTGACACCAGGGTTATCAGCAATTCTTTTTTAAGACATTTAGTACGTCTTTTATGTACTTTTGGACCTTCAGATATAGATCTATAGACTGACCTACGGAATGCCGATTGGTTCTACCTGATTTTACCAGCCCTTATGGACGGTCGAGTGTCGGCTCTTCCTCCATCGTTAAGAGTCGGGCATTGCAATATAACTTAATTGATGTTGACGTGACGTAAAACCCCATATATGTAAATAGATAGATTCCAAAGATAAGAGACGTGCAACCTTTGCTATTTTCTTTACTTCGTTTCCCGACGCTTAGGTCATAGGGATTCGTAAGAATTTCTTTGATGAGATGGTTATAAGGAGGGAAACACAAAACAGTTGTAGGATATCTCTTAACCCATGACCAAAACAATAACGACATTTAACCACTCTGTTGCAGACGACTACGGAAAACAGTGTGGGAAAAGGAGAAATTGCTCTTTACGAGCAATTTCTCATTTTCCCACAATGTTTTATGCACTATCGGAAGATTATTTATTCAATTTTTCAGTTTTATCACATTTTGGAATGTCGTCTGGAAACTCTTTCAATTTGGGACAGCCGAAAATTTGGCGTTTGGTAAAGGGTTAATGAATCGCGTAAGTTAAGTCCACTCGTCCGGTCGTTGTTGATGACAAAGATGGTAGATCGATACATAATCGGATACAAGTTTGTTGACTCTGTCAGCTTTTTGTTTACCGAAGGAATTTGAGCGTACAGGACAAGATAATCCGAGAAATTGGAACCTTGCTGTGTTTACCCATTACCAAACAATAACGACATTCGACCACTTTGTTGCAGAAGCCTCTGGAAAACAGTGTGGGAAAAGGAGAATTGCTCGTGACGAGCAATTTCTCCTTTTCCCACACTGTTTTCTACTCTATCAGAAGATTACTTTCCAATTTAATCACATTTTGAAATGTCATCTGCTAACTCTTTCTATTTGGGACAGTCGAAAATTTTGCGTTTGATAAAGGGTTAATGGGTTTACGAAAGATAAAGTTTTCATTCAACATAGTCTGCATTAGACGTCGGAATTCCGACTTATTTAGGTCGCTTTTAGAAACACGGTCTTGTAAAGAGCTTGTTGCATGTAACACGATAAGCAGTATTTCTGTATCTTATAAGTAAAAAACAAACGTTGCAAAGTTTTGATAATAGTTTTTTTTGTTACAATTTACCCGAAACAGACAAACGACCTACGAAATTATGCTCTATTATCGCCAACAATTACATAAAGTCAATGACCTGATGCTAGACTATAGCTAAATCTTCATTAAGGTATGATACCCGTAAACTACCAATATGAATTTCTTTCCATCGTCGAATTACTTAGGTCGTTCTCGGTATACATCGGTATGAGCCGGAACTATTCGCTTTACACCGAATAGTTCCGGCTCCGACCGATGTATACCGAAAACGAACGAAGTAATCCGATGGAGGAGATAATTCCAAAATGACGGATTATGGGTATTCTACCTTAAAGAAATGCCTTACAACAGTGTTGTTTGCCAATCCATCAGAGTATTATCTCTGAATAAGGTGTATGTTTGGCCTGGTCTAATTAGTCCGGGGGAATGATGTTATTTGGTGTCACGCTGTCATTGATTTCTCCCTGTATCGTCACAGATATATACACAGAGGGACTCGTTTGGTCATGGCAGAGAAGTGATAAACCAACAGGCCCATGTGGTCATACAGTGTTTTATGACTAGTCTAAATCGTGTTACAATCGTCAAGTATGAAGAGAAACTCGGAATGGATTAGCCTGTACTAGGCTAAAGTTCTGAAGAGTCGTACCAATTGACACTATAATGAAACAACACTTCTAGTGGAATACGAGATTAATTATCCTACTGACATCTCTGGTTTAGTGGCAAGTCACTTCAGAGCCCTATTCTAGTACGGTTGGATCCAGGAAAGCCGTAACACAACTGAAACATTATTGACACGACATTAAACACTATACGGTGTTTTGTGACTTTCCGAATTCTGTATCAATTGTCAAATATGAAGAGAAATTCTGAATGGATTAGCCAGTACTAGGCTGAGGCTCTGAAGTGTCCTACCAAATAACAAAGACTGGGATATGGTCTCTCATCTATCGAGTATAAACACTATGGTAAAAATCTATCAGGAAAAGTTCCGGCTGGTAAAGGAAGGAGTGAAACAGCATATCGTCGTTAGAGATGAACGTTTGCCGATTCAAAGTAAACAAACGGTTGGTTGACCGTATGACCAAATTTCCTTTACGTAAAAAGTGACCAAAATGCTTTGAAATTGAAGTATTGATACATCTTGATATATAACAGTGTATAAAAAACAGTTGATTAATGTATGTCTGCTTTGATAATCGCAAAACGATTATTCAAGGGAAACGACCGTGTACCTTGTTCCTTCGTGTAATAGTCATATTTTTTGTTTTAGAACGTTGTGTTCTGACCAATAAAATCGCTCAGAATTTGTAGACTGTCCGTTGTCTATTTTGTGGAACAAAGTGGAGTCATAAGATAACGGGGACACAGTTTACCAAATAAACACGATCATCAAACAACATATACAATTGTAGCGGAATTAGAAACGAATGCTCGCCAACATCTATTTGCATAGGTATAGCAAATAGAGCAAACATGACTCTAACTATTTCCCAACCAATATCACCTATCAACGTTTTGCTGTTGAGTGCCAATGTCGCTAGTCGGCGACTGAAGCATGCGGTTTGGTTCGGTATTGTTCGCTACCGTATCTTGCGACATGGCGTCAAATTCATTTCCATCAAAGGTCAGGGTCATCTGGTCAGACTGCGCGACGTTAAGTATGTTATTGTACAACAGAGTTCATGTGCATTCTTTATTTAGAATTTTAGCTTAATTCCTCATACTTTATACAGATACAATCTTTTTCTGTGATTCAAGGAATAAAATTGGCATTGAGAATTTTCTGTGAAAATTGGCAGCGAAAGAATATCAGTGATATCATCTCTAAAAGATTAGGACCTGTCTCTTGAAAGTGAAATGCCTTCTGCTTTTAGGATGGCAAAACACCAAAGTTTAAGTGGGTGCCAATTGTTTGAGTCCCACCGCTAGCCCTAGTTTCGGGAAATAATCTTTTGGCAAGACACTTAAGGACATGTTCTACAGTTTTATAAGAAAATAATCCTTTCATAGAATTTTCTAAATCTTTAAATGATATTTGGAATTCTATTGTGAATTCAAAAATGAAAAGAAAAATGCAGGTCGACGAGTTAGTTTTTTCGTAAAATGACAGTTTCCATGGTAACCGTTTTGGGCAAAAATATCAAAATGACCATATCATCTTCAAAGGTAATAAAATAATGTCTGGAAGGGTTTTTAACACAAAAAAATCATTAATTCATATATTCAATACTTTATAATTCATTTTTTTTTCCAATTTATTACAACCTGTACATTTTTTGTTATCAAAATCAGTTTTTGAAGCTTTTGTATTCATCAAAAAACAATGAAAATTGATATGTATATTTTAAATAAATGATGATATTCAAAAATTCCTTTCATAGAATTTTCTTATTTTTCAGTAACTGAAGTAAAATTTAATCTTGAAATACAAAATGAAAAAAAAAGAGTATATGTTGACGAGTTACTTTTTCTGTAAAATGACAGTATCCATGGTAACCGTATCTGAAAAATATTTATAAAAACGATTAAAATAACTTTAAACTTGAAAAATAGGAGCTGGGGGCTTACTATGCATGAGAAATATATAGTGATGTTAATAACCTTTTAAAGTTGTATGCATAATATGATTATTCATGGAAAAAAATTGCATACAGTAAATTTCATCCAAATAAATGTTTATCCACTACTATGCAAGTAGCTCTTCGGTAACATATTATTATCTCCCTTGGATGCGCAGTTGAAGTGCGCAGATAAAACTACCGAGAACGTCCTTAAGTGCTCTAGCCTAATACTCATGAACCCAGAAAGCCTAAATGTGATTTGAATTTTGTTCAAACGGCATATAAACAATCAAATGAAGCCCAACCAGTGCGTGTGAATTTTCTTGAAAACTTCTCTCGAAATTGCTGTTTAAGACTAATAAGCACATTACCACCTTTTGCAAAATGTTTGCGTCTTGAAGCAGAAGACTTTCAAAAATCGTTGTGGAAAAAGGAGCAATTGCTTGCCACAAGCAATTTCTCCTTTTTCACAAAGCCTTTTCAATAGTACACAAAACTTTTCTAAAGTCGTCTGCTTCATTTTAAGAATAATGTCATCTACATGTGGTAAAGAGTTAACAATATACCCAGTTGGTAAACCCAATAGGATATCTTAGTAGCGCTTTACTTAAGAACTTGTGCTTAAATTTGCGTATGTCAAAACCAACATTTCCTCGTATTTCTATATGGAGATTAGCAATATTGCAAAGTAACACGTTCGTGGAAGTGTTTCTCCGATACGCTTCCAGTAAAGTGTCATATACAATATTGAATCTTTATTTATGATAATATCCATGCGACACAAGATACTTTTAAGTTATTTAGAATGCTAATCAAAGCATTGGACCTAAAGAATCGATGGTTACAATTCTTGTCAGTGCTCAAGGTATTGATTGTCAACGTCTTAATCAGTATAAATTATTTTCCAATTACATGTTATGTCAATTTCAATGAACCAGGCTAGTCGAACGTCTCTGTTCTTTAAAACGCGAAATATATCAATTGTCATGGGCTTAAACGAGTAATTTTCACCAGCCATACTGTCTAACAATGAAAGCTGCACAAATTAATCGCCAACGGTAAACGATGGAATGCTGAACATAATTGTGAGCATGTTGAATTGATGTTTATTCTTTACGGTTCTTAAGCTTCGAATTGTCAAAGGGTTACATGAGTAGTTGCACTGGCTGACATATCATTGGAAGCGACATAAAGGTAAAGTTGGACAATCGTTTGTTTTCTGCGTTGCGTTTAACTAAGCATTTTATGCTAAGGGTTTGAGTAAGTTCAAAATAACGCTCTCTCTTATTTCAATATTGGTTAAAGGAAAATTGGAAAAGTAACACATCGTTGCAATAGTCTCTCTGAAATGCCTCCAATGACGTGTTCCATTGCTATATTGCATTATTATTCCATTCCGAGACTCTTCCAATGACGTTTTTATATTACAATATTGCATAATTTTTCCTCTCCGAGACGCTTCCAATGACGTTTTTATATTACAATATTGCATAATTGTTCCTCTCCGATACTCTTCCAATGACGTGTTATATTGCAATATTTCATTATCATTCCTCTCAAAGACGCCTCCAATGACGTTTTCATTCTACAATATTGCATAATTATTCCTCTCCAAGACGCTTCCAATGACGTTTTCATTCTACAATATTGCATAATTATTCCTCTCCGAGACGCTTCCAATGACGTGTTATATTGCAATATTGCATAATTATTCCTCTCCAAGACGGCTCCAATGACGTTTTCATTCTACAATATTGCATAATTATTCCTCTCCAAGACGCTTCCAATGACGTTTTCATTCTACAATATTGCATAATTATTCCTCTCCTAGACGCCTCCAATGACGTTTTCATTCTACAATATTGCATAATTATTCCTCTCCAAGACGCTTCCAATGACGTTTTCATTTTACAATATTGCATAATTATTCCTCTCCAAGACGCTTCCAATGACGTTTTCATTCTACAATATTGCATAATTATTCCTCTCCAAGACGCTTCCAATGACGTTTTCATTCTACAATATTGCATAATTATTCCTCTCCTAGACGCCTCCAATGACGTTTTCATTCTACAATATTGCATTATTATTCCTCTCCGATACTCTTCCAATGACGTGTTATATTGCAATATTTCATTATCATTCGTCTCAAAGACGCCTCCAATGACGTTTTCATTCTACAATATTGCATAATTATTCCTCTCCAAGACGCTTCCAATGACGTTTTCATTCTACAATATTGCATTATTATTCCTCTCCGATACTCTTCCAATGACGTGTTATATTGCAATATTTCATTATCATTCCTCTCAAAGACGCCTCCAATGACGTTTTCATTCTACAATATTGCATAATTATTCCTCTCCAAGACGCTTCCAATGACGTTTTCATTCTACAATATTGCATAATTATTCCTCTCCGAGACGCTTCCAATGACGTGTTATATTGCAATATTGCATAATTATTCCTCTCCAAGACGGCTCCAATGACGTTTTCATTCTACAATATTGCATAATTATTCCTCTCCAAGACGCTTCCAATGACGTTTTCATTCTACAATATTGCATAATTATTCCTCTCCAAGACGCTTCCAATGACGTTTTCATTCTACAATATTGCATAATTATTCCTCTCCAAGACGCTTCCAATGACGTTTTCATTCTACAATATTGCATAATTATTCCTCTCCTAGACGCCTCCAATGACGTTTTCATTCTACATTATATTGCATAATTATTCCTCTCCAATGACGCTTACCATTATTCCTCTGACGCTTCCAATGACGTTTTCATTCTACAATATTGCATAATTATTCCTCTCCGAGACGCTTCCAATGACGTGTTATATTGCAATATTGCATAATTATTCCTCTCCAAGACGGCTCCAATGACGTTTTCATTCTACAATATTGCATAATTATTCCTCTCTGAGACGCTTCCAATGACGTGTTATATTGCAATATTGCATTATTATTCCTCTCCAAGAGGCTTCCAATGACGTTTTTATATTACAATATTGCATAATTATTCCTCTCCGAGACGCTTCCAATGACGTTTTTATATTACAATATTGCATAATTATTCCTCTCCGAGACGCTTCCAATGACGTTTTCATATTACAATATTGCATAATTATTCCTCTCCATGACGCTTCCAATGACGTTTTTATATTACAATATTGCATAATTATTCCTCTCCGAGACGCTTCCAATGACGTTTTTATATTACAATATTGCATAATCATTCCTCTCCATGACGCTTCAAATGACGTTTTTATATTACAATATTGCATAATTATTCCTCTCCATGACGCTTCAAATGACGTTTTCATATTACAATATTGCATAATCATTCCTCTCCATGACGCTTCCAATGACGTTTTTATATTACAATATTGCATTGATATTCCTCTCCATGACGCTTCAAATGCTGGGTCTTATGACAACACCATGATTTTATTTTAAAGACCATTCATGTTTTTCAGATTTGATTTACGCAAATAGTTTCCTAGTGTGTTTGGTAAAACATTACCCTGGTCTGTACAGTGATGAAAGCCATATTTTGTCTTACTTTGATGCACCATGCAGAGTCGTTCTTTTCTCATTGTTTGCCGATTCATGAAAGACTTAACCTGCTGGAGACAAAGACGTCATGACCATAGGAACCGCTCAAAAGCGTTGCAACAAAATGAGAATTTGCTCATCATGAGAAAATTCTCCTTTTGTTTTAACGCTTTCAAGTTGATTTTCTCCATTTTATAAATTAGAATGCTTGAGTGGGTCTTGGTTGTTGGTCATAGTTTGATAATTGTGTTACAAATCTTATCTTTTTTTTAACCCATTACCACACTATAACGACATTCGACCAGTTTGTCGAAGACGACACTGGAAAACATAATGGGAAAAGGAGAAATTGATTTTATCGAGTAATTTCTCCCTTTTTCCACAATGTTTTCTGTCCTATCAGATGATTATTTACCAATTTCATCACATTTCAAATTGTCGTCTGCAAAACACTTTCAATTTGAAACAGTCGAAATTTTGGCGTTTGGTAAAGGGCTAATTCAAATATCATAGAAACTGGTAAAAAAGGTGCTTGCCAATGTTGCATTCAAACTAACAAAACAATACAGGAACACATCTCAGAAACAGATTCTGCATAAGAAGGAAATACATAAAACCGACAACGCTAATTAGTGAATGTGTACAGGTAAACTATGGTTAATTGATGCCATTTGTTATCACAAAGCAAAGGAACGGTCTGGTGAACTATCGACTTGTCATTTATTGCTTTATAGATATACAGTAGAACATCTTTACCTCGTACTTCTGATTGTCGATTTCTTCAATACGTCGAAGTAACTACAGGTTCCCGGATCATTTGTTCTTTCACTTTAAACTTACTTTATTTATTACAAAGAGGAAAGAGAAGATAGGAAGAGCTGGGCAGCATTATTTGTGTAGATGGGAAAGATGAATTACATTTTGATCATAATATATTGCCAAAATCTTTTACAGAGAATTAAAAACACCAAGTATACAGGTAATGGCAAAAGGGTCTGGCCACAAATTCTCACAACATTAGATTTGTTTATTCCCTTAATTTGTTCTTTAACTCTACATGTATGCGTTTTATGTTCCATATATCTATATGTCGAACTCTCTCTCTTTGTCTGGCATTTTATCAGGTTCCTTGAATTTCGAGATATAGAGATTTTACTGTATACATTATACATAGTAACAGTCGCGTGAAGGAATCGATGCAACTTTACGGTGCAGTTTTATATCGCCCTCATACTCCATGGGGTGGTTTGAAATTATTTTGTGCCGTCTTGCACATCGTAAAGTTGTCACACGGAGTCTGTTCTCTAGATTAAAAACCTGCATGTTACAAACTCTGTATGCGATCTATTATGCAATACATATTGTGTTTCCGTTGGTTAAGTTTACTAAAAAGCTTTCACTAGTTCGATATCCGTTGCATAACGGTGGTATCACGGAATGTCTTGAAGATCACAGATGTAAGGAAATTTGGAAGTTCGAAATTAATTCCTTTAAAAATGTACAAATGCTTTACTGATATAGTACAACGAAGAATAGGCATTGGATTCAAAATTAGATCGTTTTATAGCTCAGTAACTTCAAATTGGCCATGTTTTCATATTTCTAAAAGTAGTAGAGTATAGAACCCTTTTTCTCGTTGTATATTATAAACATGGCCTATTTGAAGTTGTTGAACAATAGGTTCTGTAAAGTGCGTATACAAGACCGAAAATGGCGGATTCTTTATTATGTCAGAGGTATTTTCATTAGATAAACCCGATGATTAAGACATATATAAACATGCTTATAAGAAAAAGAACACATATTTATAGACGTAAACTTATACAGCTTCTAATTAAAAATCTTTTGAAAATATAACTTTGTTTTCGTAACAATTTCTTTCTCAATCTCTTACTGCAATAGATACACTGAAGAAATTTAGACTACCCAAAAAAAGTATAGCCTTGAACAGAAACAACTGGGTCAGCACAGAGTATCAAATTGCCCTTGTGGTCCGCAAGCGTTTCCCAATATTGGACTTTGGGCCAGATCCAATTTGAAAGCCGCAAATAACGACAAAGTTTCATGAATGAAAGAAAAAATATTTTGGAAAGACTCAATAAGAAGCATTGTGAAAATACGAAGAATTGCTCATAAAGAACAGTTTGTCATTTTTGTCACAGTTTTTTTTTTAAAGCCGTCTATAGCATAAGCGACAAAGAGTGGTTTTACGACGTATATGTAAGACGGTTATTCGTCAATGCCGGCAGCTGTTGACAAGGTAATTATAGGATGTCTTCTGTTTCCAAGGCGAAAAATTGTACTATAAAACGGACAACATGTGTCCAGGGAAACATTTGAGAAAGAAGCGATGAATGGCTCATTTGGAACATGTTTGTGCTTATGTCACAGTGATTTTGAAAGATGGTGCGTGAATGTCCAGTTTAAGTCCACCGCGCTCTCGTGTGATGTTTATGTTTCAATGAAGCGATACCATTCCTGAGATGATGGGTGATTTGAAATATACACGGTTATCTACCTACCATTGTATTTGGCCTTTGTCACCTGTTTTTTTAACTCGGCCATATACTGCGTTGGACTTAAAGGCATATAAAAGGGGATTAATGCTATATCAGACTATATTAGTTGGTAAAATTTTGGTCAGATTCAAATAGTTATCACCAAAAAAAACCATCATCACAACTTGAACATGAAAGCCAACAAGAAATAACCCAGATTAACCAGTTGAATAATTCAGATTGTGTGATTCTTCACCCCTGACCTTGACAGTTGATACACAAATGTTTATACCGACCAATCAGAATTCGTTATTTTGAATATGTTAACAATGAGGTCGTTGATAAACATGATTCAATTGGAGATAACTCTATTTCAAGTACAAAATAACTTATGTTAAAGGAGTCTATTTAAAAGGGTCTCAACGCATTCATAAATTAATTTTCATCACTTTTATGAACATGAAAAAAGCTCCATATATCTTTTCAGTAATTTATTTGTACTCATCTCCCTGTATGTGCCTTTAAAGTATGTAGTTAATGGGTCAATACCGGCAGCTGTTGACAATGTAATTATAGAATATCTTCTGTATCCATAGACTCCAGGGAAAGACATATAATAGCGCCTTACAGCTAAAAGTTTCATTTAGCCAAGTCTAATTGCGTACTGATTCAGAAAACCATTGTGACAAAAGGATAAATTGCTCTTGCTCGTGACGAGCAATTTATCCTTTTGTCATAAAGGTTATTGTTCAATAGCACAGGGAAAACGTCTAGCCTTCGTGCTGATTTTCGTCTGTTGTTGCTTTTGGTTTGGAACAGTCGATTTCCGATTTTGAGGAATTGGCTTTCTTACTTTAAACACATTTTATTGCCATAAAACTCCACAAAAGGAACGTGTTCATTCAATTAGCCAGATTGATAATTAGGCAAAAGGGTTTGGCCACAAGTTCTATCATCTTAGATTCGGTCATCCCCTTGGCACGTATAACCATATTGTTATTGTCAAGAATGTTTTCACATTTCAAGTGTTTTAGTTTCATTGATGCTCCGTTAGAATGGAAAAGATATCTCTATGTTATAGCATTTAATGGAAATTTGAAACAACGCTTAACAAGAACAGAGATTTCGCCTTTTTTATGATACCGGGAGAAATACCCCTAACGTTTTCTTATACGCAAATCACTCTGTAACACCAGTATTTGGCGTGTTCGCTGCCTCATTGTTAAGGCATCGACAAATTTATTTTGGGTATTGAGCATCCATTAACCCGGATCACTGATACTTGCGTATTGAGTATGTGTCAAATGATATATTGCTGTGTAATAAATCAAATCGCATGACGTAGATATGATTTATAGGAGGTTTTTTTTTGGAGTGAACCTGTCATATATGACTTCATAATACGATCCGAATTCGGGTCAAAGTCATTTCTACAAGGGCTTTCTCACAGTTTCATGTTTTAACCTTTTTTTTTTAAAATAGATTTTCCTCTGCCAATGAAATGAGATCGCAGATATATTATATTCCGAAAACTGGATTGTTAAGAACACGTTCTTAAGAACAATGTCTGCAACAGAGCAAAGCTAGAAAAGTCCACTTATGATTTTGAATCCGCTGTGGAGATTCTATCCCAGTTTTTCGGGCCGAAAGTCCAAGACCGTAACCACTGAGCTAAAGAGTCAACTCCAAAACGTAGAGGTTAGATCTTGTCCTTATTGAGTTTTGCGTTACTGTAGATAGTGAGGTTATCACGTGATAAAGTCTCATCGATTGACGCAAAGACGTTTTGTTGGAAAATCTTTTGAATGAAATGTGTTGTACAACTTTATAATACAATCCGAGTTCGGATCTGAGTCTCACTAAAAAATCCTCTGCGAGTCCAATACGAGTAAAACGGTTTGTTTATTTTAGTGGCACCCCTAGTAAGGACCAGCCAGTATAGCTTATTGACCACTTAAAACTGGTTATACCGAGTATATGTACCTATAAAATGTGTTCTCTATGCAAAACGCCGAGCGGACACAGTGTATTAGTCAGTATTCATTAATTTACTAAGGCTTGCCGCTCACGAACCGACCAACGAAAAACCTTTTCCGTACAAACGCCTCTCCCTCGAACCTTAGACCACCTCATCCCGATGCGGACGCCTTAACCACTAGGCCACGGTGACGGATGTAGCCGGCGAATAACTCGATATCAATATTAAATTGGTTGATTGAAGCATTAAACGTACATGACAAATGAAGATTTAATGCTTCAATCAACGAATTAATATCGGTTCCCAATATCTTAGAGAAACCTTAATGGAAATGGGAAAGGCAACATGTAACTCTTGTGATCTACATTACCTTTTTTTTTATTTCCCTTAGGATGCTGGGTATTTTTTTATCAAAATATAATTTTTGTCGTGTGCTTTCCAAACCTTAGATAACTGCTTGATTTTGACGAGGTTGCTTGGTGGTTGGCCTGTTTAATTACCTGTTTGCATAAGCATCAAGTCGGTTCCAGCACTATAAGGGTTAATGACCAGAGAATCGTTTGTCCTCATTCTAATGACAGTGTCTTCTTACTTCTTTTGTTACAGGTCATTTTGTTTTTGAAACTACCAAGTTAATGCTTTTGGAGCATTTCTATTAAATAGAAAGTCGTTTTAGATGGCACTTTTATAAAAGATAAAAAGATGAAATAAAAAATGTAGGAAAGATTTATTGATATTTCAACAAAAATATTGAAACGAAATGAGTACTTCCAAATTCTCGATTTTCCATTTACATCTACTATGGCTTCCTATTGCCTCATCAGTTCTTCGGATGAGACTTTAAACCGAGGTTTCGTACTATGAGTAGCCATTACCTGATACAAGATGGACGTAAAACATCCGATATGTAATGCTTTTGAATTAGGGTAAAAGATAAACAAACCCTGAACCGGAACTTTTTAGAGCGCGTTTCTTCACACGTCCTGTACTGTCAAAAAACACTGTGTAAGATTGCTAGTTAATTGGGCAATCTCGCAAATAAAACATTAATCGGGTAAATTGAAGCGACGATTCTCGGGAACTTGGATTCCATTGGCGGCTATTAAACGGTTGTAATTATCCGCGGGGGAAAAATTAAATCAGGGCCTAACACCAGAAGGGCGGGTCAACTTGCAATTAACTCCATTCATACGGGAAAGATTCTTCACACGGCCTTGTCATTCGAAAATATGAACGGGAATCTACAGGCGGGGATCACGTGATCAATGTTTACGAAAAATGTCCGTACAAGATGGCCGCGCCCTAGGTATATTTGCTTTTTTTCAGCAGATTACTTTTGCTTTCCACTATTTTATATACACAATGTCCTGATCATCAACTTTCTGTTTCTGGTGGTATATAATAACCCATGGTTTATAACGGCGTAACGTCTAACACTCGGTAGAGGAATCGCAGTCGATGGGTGATGTTTTTTGGTCATTCGCTTCCCTTGACTTGAACTTTTCTTCAGGATCTTGGAGCGAACGGCACGTCCAAAATAGAAACAACATTCACCGGCGGTTGCGGAAAATTGATTTTCTGAACATGGCGTATATAAAACAATGAACTACAAAAGTAATCCGCTGAAAAGATGCATAAATGCCTGCTCATTCATGGGCGCCGCCATATGCAATCTGTTATATATCGTAAACATTGAACACATGATCAACCCACCTGATCTAATGCATAATTCGGTTCCTGAGTGGCGCAGTGGTTAAGGTGGCGGGATTAGAATTCGGGGTTCCCGGGTTTGAGCCCAGCCGACAACTCTGGTTTCGTAGTAGTGACCTTTGGCAAGCCACTAAAGAGAATTAGCCTAGTTCTCGTGGATCCAGAAAAGCCGTTGCAAAATTGAAAAAGGGTTGATACGGTGTTTAACATCAAACAATAGAAAGAAAGATATTCCATGCTTCATCACCATGTTTTACCATAATATTCACGTTGCAAATACCATTCCAAGTGTTGCGACAAAGCGATGCATTCTTTTCGTTACAAATCCATGCTGGCTTTAGAATTTTATTTCGAGAGACTTTGAATGCGCTTGGGAAATTGGCGTTTTTTAAATAGCTTCAATTTTAAACTAATCGGAAGGAAACCAAAGCGGCACAGGGGAAATGCCGTATTTTATTATTTATTTCAATTATTATAAAACTATGTCTAAAGCAATATAAACAATTTAGAAAGAATCTTGCTAAATTTAGAGAATCATCACACGAGCTAATTGAAGTAGTAAAGGGACACCAAAACAATATTTCTAGCAAATGGAGAATATGCAGAAAATGTAATTCTTGACAGATAGAAAATGAAGTTCACTTTTTATCAATTTACCCTAAACATAATAATTTAAGATAAAATAGGATAAGAAAGTATACTCAACAATACAATTAGAGGATCACATATGTCGGGTTGAAAACAAATACACGTACATAAATTCAATTTATTTCAAATATTTGTTCTACAGGCATATTGAATAACATTGAACAGTTAACATATGTATAGCTTAACCAGCCCCTTTGAGCAGTTGCGTATAGCATCTTTCCCCATTATTAAGAGTCGGGCATTGAAGGATATTTGAAATAATGTTGGTGTTATGTAAACCCCATATCAGTAAATGAATAAAAATCAACAAGTCCAAACCCCTTAAAACAGGGACTGAGTAGCGGGATCTGCCTTGCGATCTTTCATTAATCCACATTCGGCGCAAGTACTGGTTATGTATCCAGGAAATAGAATTGAGAGTGGCCAATCCGAGTTGAAAAAACTTGTTTCACAATCCATTTAAACAAAGTTAAAAAAAAGTCTTTACCCGTAAATATCGCCAATGTCTTGGTCCCCCATTTATGTATGGCGCGAATGACGCAATTAACCCACACAATGGTTTCTCCTCGGTCAAGTGTGCAAGTGCAATATAATCGAGCAGCTCCGTTTTCGAACCCATATAATCACCGGAAGTGACGTCAATTTCCGGTGTGCCATTCATGTAACCGACCCAATCATGCTCTTTTAACGGAAAGGATATTTCTTCAATTAACCGAGCACCTCTTTTTGCGACCCTCACATTTACAACGGAAGTGACATCAAATTGCAGAAGGCCATATCTGTAATCGACCCAATCATGGTTTTTCAACGGAAAGGATGTTTCTGATTAAATACGTTCTTCATCTTTCTTTGATCAGTAACTGTATAGAGGACACGACTATATCGTATTCTATCGTCTACAACAATGTATTTCCAAGGCTCTGCTGAATTAAGAAATTGTTTTCTCCCCTTTATATATTCTGAAACATCAAGTTGGTCGTTTAGTAATAGTTAAATCAAGAAAAAACGTTACATAACTTAGAAAAAATAATGATACGGCATTTAACACCATACAGATAAACCAAGTTTTCCATTTAATCCGTAACTGTATAGAGGACACGACTATATCGTATTCTATGGTCTACAACAATGTATTTCCAAGGCTCTGCTGAATTAAGAAATTGTTTTCTCCCCTTTATATAGTCTGAAACATCAACTTGGTCGTTTAGTAATAGTTAAATCAAGAAAAAACGTTACATAACTTAGAAAAAATAATGATACGACATTAAACACCATACAGATAAATCAAGTTTTCCATTTAACACTACATAACAGAAATAATGGACATCTCAGTTGTCCCATTTTTTTTTCTAACAAAGCAAAGTGTACTGGTACCGTCTGGAAATCAGTATTCAGGCTGTCAGATCTGAGCGAAGAACCAGCATTTGTGTTCATGCATCTTTATTCGTATGTGCATGGGGTTTTACGTCGCGTCAGTAGTACTTGAGTTATGTTACGATTTTCTACTTTATATGATGGTAGAGGACGACTCAACTGCCCATAAATGCTGGTCAAGCCGGGTTGAATCATCGGCATTCCTGAGGTCAGTCTGAAGACTTTATCTCATGAAAATCATTATCCCTCACCGGATTTGAATCCATGTAATTCTAAGTTCTGTACTCTAACCCCTGCCACATGGTCTCCTTCTCAATTACCTAAATCGATTTGTGTATAAACGTGTCAATGGAATTTGACGTATCACTGAAAAGACATTCTTCAAAACGGCGCGTCGACAAAATGATGAATTTAATTGAAAACTATTGAAATATCAAATACCTACTTTTTCATTTCGTAATATTGAAAGAAATATCTTCGGGTTCTTGAGATTCTAGTTTGAACGAAAACGCTGATTAAGTGCCAACATGTGCTGCTATAAATTTGATCTATAAATTCAAACGTGGCTTTCAAAGCTTTATCATTCGTTTTACTAGATATGTGTTGTTTGGTAGAGATTACCAAACCCCAGCGTATCAATAAACCCTGCTATAAGAGAACTCAATTTTATTTGTTTGTTCTATTCGTCATTAATTGTTCAGTCTGCAGATATCCAGCAGTATTGTATTGTGTTATCGGTCTTGGCTTTTGATTATTATCCTTAAAATAGTCCTACGCCTAGACCGATAACATTTCCCATTCACGACATCAACTATCTACTGCATTCCATTTCCATTTTCTATGTGACCTTGATTTGTTTGTATATATTGCATATTAATGTAATAACAAGAAACTTTGTAAGTTTACGTCTCAATAAACTATTTGTATTCGTATTCGTATTCTATTCTCATTGTATCATCTGAGACGAGGAGGTTCTTTGTTGACTCGATCTGCACACACACTGATTGCTTCCTTTGATAACAATTGACACAAACTAATGTCGATTTGAAGTTCATGTCTACCAAACAGCGTCCATGTATAGAGAGGCATAGTGGAAATGAAAATGTTTGCTTGAAAAGAACGGGCTTACTACGTGTGACGGTAGAAGGCTTACGGGGTTGATTTCACACATATTTTGTTTGAAAAAAAAAATGGCGCTGAATCTTCTAATGCCAATCGGAAACCCTTAGCGGTGTTGGCAGGTCTGATTCGGCCTGCCGGAATTTGCCGAAGAGTTCCGATTGTTCAAATGCTAGTTCGGCTTGCGAATCACCCATGCGTACAAAATACCCTAGTCCCAAGGGTACCACGAAAAACTTCATTCTTACGATACCATTTCAGCGCAATACATGGAGACTTTTAAATGTTTTAATAGTTCCAACTATTGACAGAAAAGGCCAATAGTACGGTATCACTATGCAAAGTAGACAAAGACACTTAAAATAGGACGAAGGATGCAGTGTTGGTTTCACTTGACTGTTAAAACGAATAGTTCCGGCCCCGACCGGTGTATGCCGAGAATGGCCGAAGTAATCCGACAAAAGAATATTGCGGATTATCGGTATTCTACTCTATAGGCCTTTTCAGAAAGTGTTGTTATCTTTTCTTGAATACTCTTAATCGGAGATACGAAATTTTCGGTAGCTTCCGGTTTAAGACTTCCGGGTATTAAATAATAACAGCTGACATTGAGAAACATAGATAAACTGCTGCGGGTATTTTAACAATGCCGTCGAAAGTCGTGTTTGTTAAAACTACATTGGAAAGATTGTTGAGGATGGGAAATATCAAAGTATATCCTTACTTCGTGTTTACTCTCTAGCGGACAATTTAACCCGTTTCCCGAGATAAAACACCGTATACCAACGCGGTTACAACGTTGCGATTCATTTTTATTGAGAAGAGTCGATCCTCTGCTAAAACATTAATTTAAGTATAGAATACGATGATGTAGATCTGTTTGATTATTGCCTTAACTTATGATAACATTATTTAAAATCCATTTTGCAATCTAACATTTTCAAACGAGGTTGTACCATGTAAATGCAAACACAATGAACAGATGATATGATGCAAGCTGATCAAACCTACTTAATAAATGTTCCACTTATTTATGGGACATTCCATCAAATTGTGTCCAATAAGAGTGACAAATAAATGTTAACTTATAAGAGATTATAGAAATGATTATATTCATGTTTAATTATCGGCAATTTAACAATAATTACACCTACCGAGTCAACATTAGATTCCTCTGATTTAAAACATGTCCATACCATTCACTCTACTTAGAATTACTGTTTCCAAGACCCTTCAAGCAGAACGATTTACCCTAATGTGACTTTGCAACGCCAATCAAAATATGATTCCGTCATTATATAGCAACCAATGGCATGCCTCGAAGCCATAAAACACACAACTATGTGTCAACGAAACATGATGTGATGCGCGCCTGTGTATTTCGGCAAGCTTCAAAAGATTCATATCTTTCACGTCGAGGGTTTTATTGCTTCTTTTATTGGTCAACTGCATAACGTAGGAAATAACATATACGATCTTTTTTTACCCTCTATATTCGACCAAATATGCATCAACCCTTTATGAGTTAATTCCCTATGTTACTGAGTGTCCGGTCGTTTTGTTATGTACAAGGTTTATTCCCATTTTGTCTAAAGTCTATTTTACCAATTTTCACACCATTTCAGACGGAAGTTCCATTTCACCTACACGGAAAAATTTGGTTGTTTTTGACACTAACTGAGTAGAAAATCAATCCAACCTATAATCACTTTTTCTATGGAGGGTTGGTGGGAAAGAAAAATATGTATAAAGTGTAGATCCAGAAAAGAATATTTTTCTTATGTTGGTCTACACTATTTCTCGTAATATGCTTCTAACAAATTATGCAGATTCAGAATAATCTAAATCTTTTAAAGATATTTTAATCAATTAAAAATGAAATGAAAATATTTCTTTAAACTGTAGATTTTTTGGCAATTTAATCTGTAGACAACGTGGGAATTGAAACCTTTATGGGATGTAGACTAAATGGGAAGTCCTTATATAGAAAATTCATTTTATGTTTCATATTTTTTGAACCCGTATGTCCTGATCTACAGACATGTATGTTTAGTTTGTTCTGTTTTACCCAAATTAGTTATGACTTTATGGTTCATACGATGTAATACAGAATTACATTATGTAAAATGAGGCTTCTTTTAAGCAACGAAAAGAAAAAAAAATAAAACTTTGGACCACCCCTGGTCTTTGAAGTAAACTTTTAAACAGACTTAAGAGTCAGATTCGGCAATAAGGGTTTATTTGGAACATTTCACTTACTTTGTTGACGACTTTTTGCCTTCTAATTATATTGATAAATAGTATAAAGATTTGCTAGAAAATATTATTTCTCTTACTTTGAACTTTAATTATAATTTCTACGCAAGAAATCTTTTGATTAAATGTCTCTTATAATTGTTGTTTAACAGAACAGTTTGAGTTTGTTTTGTAATTATATATCATTAAAATGATAATCTACACATTTGTAATCTCTTTTCAATTCAATGGATTTTTGCCAGTTTTCCTTCTTAATTACATTCAAAGGGTCAATTAACAAACTTTGGCTATCACAAGGATTAAGAGTCTTGATGCAAATTAACACCAATCTGCCACGTTTGCACCATATGTTCTAGTCACACCCTTTATTGTTTAGCCGATTGAGAGATAGTGTAATTAACCATCGGCAATCTGAGGTCCTTTAAACATATGAAGGATCTCCACAATCCTGTGTCCCTCGTTATTTAGTGAGCGTTATTTGAATGTAGTTTCAACAGGTGGAAAAAATGGACTGGGACTGTTTTCATAGCCCTTAATATTTGGATACGATACATCATCAAAGGTAGGCTGACAGAGAACCTCATATAACAACTAATTCTCTATTTTAGGTACTTTATTTAAACGACAAATTTAAATTTTAAGAAAAGAGAATATATACTTATTGGAGAAACATAACCACTGCACATTATTGACAAAAGTGCTGATGTTTGTTCTAACTTATCTAAAATCTGTCTATCAAATTTAAGGCA
The DNA here is from genome assembly GCA_947846245.1 of Cerastoderma edule. Taxonomy (NCBI): domain Eukaryota; kingdom Metazoa; phylum Mollusca; class Bivalvia; order Cardiida; family Cardiidae; genus Cerastoderma; species Cerastoderma edule. Next base: position 6,295,774 of record OX401414.1, read on the forward strand.
AGTTTGTAATAACATTCTAGAAATATGTGTTCCATTCATTCTTTCCTTCCATCAACCAGCCGATTAACACATTTTTGATCTGTCAAAGCATTTAATTCTGACAAAACATATACTTATTTGCCTTTTTTCTCACGGAATGTCATGTTTTAACTGAACTGCGGTGCGCTATTCGGGTCTCATTAAATTCAATTTAATCTAATTTCCTTTTATAACGAGGCTTGGCAACAGCCAACAACAAATCATTCTGTTGATGTTTTCGTATGTAAATCTTTAATTTTGGTACATGAAGCTTATAAATTTCAAAATCCGATTGAGAGCGATCGTTTTCTTTGCCTTTGCCCACATTCTTCTTGTTTCTTTTCCTTTGCCCACATTCTTCTTTCGAAAGTAATACCTGGAAGTGGAGGTATTCCGAATGTGGCACGATTTTTCAAAGGGAGATAAACCACGTTTCTGAAAAGGCCTATAGCAGGTTATTCGCTTCAATACATCGCTTCAATAGGCATTCCAATTTATGTTTATCATGTTGTAGTTGTTGTTGTTGTTACCTCCGTTGCCTCCGTCGTCGTCGTCGTTGTTGTTGTTGTTGTTGTTGTTGTTCTCGAAGATTCCTCCGTTGAATGTCGGAGCACACAATAATCTTTTTCTTGGTAAATTGTGTCTTGATTGGACACATTCTTAAAAAGGTGTTAAATTTTATCTTTTATATTCAAACATCCCTATTGGTTGCGCTTATAGGTAAACACGGAATAATAGCTTTAAAATTTCATGAAAATCACTCGTCTGATAATGTAAATTTTGCTGCTGCGAATCTTCAATGAGTTACTTGTTAAATGTTTTTTTTTTTGTGTTATGTTATGCCCCAGTAGCATGGTGTAAGTAGAAAAGAGAAATACATCAAATCGAACCGAATTGCGTCCTTAACTGTTTAATAACAGAACCGTTCAAGAATCAATACTGCATCTTCAGATTGCAAATGCTTGTATAAGATATACCTAAAGATACCATACGCAATAAATGTTAAGTACATATGTTCAATGCTAGATACATTTCAACACTGTGCTTCTAAAAATAGAACGCATTAAAAGTAATCCCTGATATCTATATTTTATCACCTCCTTTATCATAAAACATGCATGATAGCAAGTATAGGCATGTTTTATTGGCCAGGGATGCGTACGGATATTAAGGTCTACTAGTTTATCGATTAAACATTGCACAAACGCCCGTTTACTCATATATTCATCCTCGCCAAAGTGATACCTGCGCGGACTGATCCCAAAAAGTAGTCCAGATTAACACATCCATACATGGATGTATTAATCGGTACCACTCAAGTACTTCCGTTGTCTAAAACGTACATTTCGTTTATAAGTGTAGCGGTACAGATTTTGTATTGAATGTCTCAGTGGTCTTGGCTAATAACACATTTCCTATGAGCGTCGACATTGAGATGTTCGATGTGTATATATACAGTCTAACTTGTGTTTAGTAGCCACCCTTTTAAGCAGCCAGCCTGCCTTAAACAGCCACTACAGAAAGTCCCATTGTTGGATTTGTAGTGTAAATCAATTTGTGTTAAGCCAATTTACTCTGTCCCATATGCTGGCCTCTTAACACAAGTTTGACTGTATGTAAATGTTTAACATTATCTAAAACCATTATGGTTGGATGGTAACTCATGCGTTAAAGTTAAACTGTAAGTTGTGATGTGTATCTGTCTCCATTGAATGACTGTTTAGATTTTGCATCAAAGATCAATATTTGAAAACGAACGTAAAATGAATGAAGTCTCGCGAGAAACGATAAAGCGGCTTCGGTATTACATCAGATGTGTTTTGATTGGATAAACCGAATGAGTTCAAATTGGTAGTGATAATGAAATAGAAAGGGGTATAAATACAAGCTAGCAGACCTGCATTCTTTATCGATTTATCGCAAACCGTTCAAGGAGAAAAACAGTTATTCCAGATCGAAAAGTACTTCTACAAGATTTATAACGCAATACGTTATAGCATATTTTAAGCTCTTGATGATCTTAATCAACACATTGCCACTTTTAAAAAAAAAATGCATTAAAATTATCTGTGCCATCATTTTGCTATTAAATTATTATCTTTTCTTTTTCATTACTAAGTTTGTGATTACACATGTTTGATAACTAGTCAAGGCATGTTTTATTTATGATAAAAATTACATCTTATTGAACATAATGCCAGTACCCTACTTTTCCACACTTTTTATAGCATGGTTTGTGAGTTGATTAATGTTTCAACATCATATCAAAAGCATTTACGTTATCATAAGATTTCATCCCTTTTATTTATAATGCGAGGCTTTCCTTTTTATGAATATCATTTCTATTTTTTTTAATCACGTTGTACTTTTGATTTAAGTACCACTTTTCTTTTATCAGCTTTTAATCATTTTTTCCTTCGTCATTGAATTGCCATGTTTATTTTTTGTTACTTTTCTGCCTTAGTCATTCTCATTGCTTTTACTTTTTCTACTTTTCAATACAATTATCGTTTTTATAATCTCTTCACATTTACGTTGTTCTATTTTTCCTGGTGTTTGTAACGAATGTTTTCTCCTTTCGCCACAGTGGTTTATGTTGGTCTTTCGCATCAGAGGCATATAGATTGGGTGTTAAGAAGTAATGGACTACCGACCCGAAATAGTTTGTTTAAAATTTATTTATTTTAATTCGATTGTTGAACAGGTTCATGCAACCAAGATTCCTCCATCTCGATTATTTTTCCCGGATACAAAAACAATACGCATGTCAAATCATTGGCTTGTTGTCGTATATTAAGTTTTTCTATCATGGGTTAAAGGCATTCGCAATATCTCTTTCATGTAACGGCCTTTCTGGATTCACAAGTACCAGGCTAGGACTTTGAAGTGTCTTGCCAAATGCGAATCCCACCAAAACCAGTGATACCGGTTGGGTTCGAACCGTGCGGGGAATTCGAACTCGCTACTAGAGTCTAGCCCCACCGACACCAGTTGTTTGAGCTTTGGCACGCCACTTATGAGCTCTAGCTTAGTACTGGTGGATACAGGAAAGCCGTTACAAACTAGAAACTTGATGCTCTAATACTGCTGTGCATGCTGTTTAAGCTGTATTTCGAATAAATTTTCTATTCTGCAGTGCGTACATGTATCATACACAAGTACATCTAATATCCTGCTTTTGTTATAAAAAAGAATTCACTTCCAAATCTCCTCACATCTGTCAACAAGCACCTTTAATCAAAGAAAAAGCCCGCTGATTGATATGCTTTTATCCTCACAGTTGTAAATTGCATTCCGTAATACATTTGCCAAACTTTGCCAATTGACAGGAGCTGTTTCCATGCGTATGTTACGTTTCGTATATCCAGTTCCTTTTCAGAATATTCTTCAAGCTTCGTTTGAGTGGTTTTTTGCACCGCCGGATTAACCCTTTACCAAACGCCAACTTTCCGACTGTTCCAAAGAAAGAGTTTGCAGACGATATTTCAAAATGTGATGATATTGAAAAATAATCATTTGATAGGGCAAAAAACATTGTGGGAAAAGGAGAAATTGCTCATTAAGAGCAGTTTCTCATTTTCCCACAATGTTTTCCAGAGTCTTCTGCATCCAACTGGTTGAATGTCGTTATTTGGTAATGGGTTAAAGTCATAGTACTGTTCGCATATAGTCAAACCGTGGGAGTTCTAGTGCAACTTAATGACATCACATATCTATAAATTTCCAGAAAACCAGACAGTTGACACACTCCATCACCTTTTACAACGATGCTGTGGGGATATGGAATCTTTATGTTGTAGATCTAGTAAACCTTTCAAACAGGTTATTTTGTAAACAATTTTCTACGTAAATGTGTAAAAATAAAAAACGGAAATGTCACGTGACACAAACCATTCGCCTGGCCAGATTTTAATTCTGTTATAATATGAACTATATTCTGAACAGTCTGCCTGAGCTGTGGTCTTTATGGCGCCAGCCATCCTGGCATTCGTCACGCTAACTTACATGAGAATCCCAAGTTTAACCCTTTCCCAAACTCAAATTTTTATGTTCCCGACTTTAATGTTCTATTCTATACCGCATTGGAACAGCTGAGTGTCCAAATACTTTGTGATCAAATCACGCGCGGCTTTCAAGAGGTAGTTAAACTTGTCTGTTGAAGCTTGCAGCTGGAAAGAAATTTCGAGTTTGTTACAATGATTTTCAACCGCCATTCAATGATTGCTTGTGATGATGCCTTTGGTCTGGCCAACTCAATTAATACTTAAAGATTTAACTACTTGTTTAGAAAATTTAGTTTCGAACGTATGGTTTCGATTATAATTGTTCTTATAACTGAAATATCAATTAGCAATAAATTATATAAGTAAAGTGTCTTGCTTTGGGAAACACGAACGTGATGGTATCGAAGTACTCAACGCTCATTCCTTGTTTGAATAGCATGCCATGCACTGCATGTTTGTACATATCTATCGAGTATTTGATTATACGAATTGAATCAACCAAGCCATCAATCCTTTCTATATAAGCAGCGTGCATTGAACAAATAAAGATGCAATCTCGAGTTTTTATAACAACATAGCATGTGGAGTCCCACTCTAGCTCTGCTCTATGATACAAATCAGTTTTTATCAGTTTTTCCTACTTCAGTGTAAATGGCGATGCAATCTTGGTAAATGAAGGCGACTTGTTCCCCAAGCATAAACGTTGTTTTGTATCATGTGCCAACCAAATGTCGTCATTTGGGAAATTGGGAAACGTACTTGTTCTAATCAATTTGTCATTCAGCAATTCAATTCGACGAAAGTATGTTTCATATATAACCTTTATTTGCCACATCAATGGTATAAGAGGGTGGTGGCTATCCCTCATCCCAACTTATATTAGTGTTTTGAAGTTGTACTTGTTATAACAGTTACATCCATTTTTCGAAGGAAACAATACGCATGTTACCATATAAATTTCGTTAATACGAGACAATAAATTAAGTTTTCAACGGATAAACAAAACATTTCAGAGAAATGATTAAGTAAAAGATAAAAAAGGAGGCAAAATATGTATTTGTATTGCATGAATTTGTTTCGGTTGAAGAAGAATATTTGCAACATGTAAAAAGCATGTATTTGCACTTCTTACCCTTGTCCGCGATTCTGTTTGGTATTCCAAATATTTTACACCGAGTTCGTGACACTTCCTTTCGATTTGGCCTAGTTTATGAAGGGTATAATAGTACAAGGGAGTGCTAACCGGAAGTTTGTAATGGATCCTTCCCAGGGTACCACTTAACCGGAAGTCAGAGTTCCGTGAGTGATAATAAGAGGACGAAACATCATGGCGCTCGCGTGTGGACGGGATTATGGCATTTATAAAAACAGGACTTGTGTTCTTTTTTCTCAATTCGAGAAATCTTGATTTGTCACAATTGCTTCTTCAGTACTCTTCTGCAGATGTTTTGGAAAAGAGTTAGGGGATTGTAGAGAGTTTCTGTTCCTTTAAACTCGCAAGTTTATAGAATTGAGGAAACTTGATTATAAAAATGTAATTCCTTTAAAACTGTGCAGCAGCTGTAATGTTGTATGAGACGTACTGGAGGTTATTGAAAAAGAATTATATAAAAAATAACAGAGGGGAATTGTCGTTTCTAAGTTGTGGGAACTTGTGGCCAGACCCTTTTGCCAAAGTGGATAATATGGCTATCCACCAATGCTGTGTACTTTGTTTTGCATGTTCTATTGGCAATAACACTATTTTAAAGCCAGACTAGACGACCACGCCAAACGTATCCATCTAACCAGTAATATGTAAATGTATATACGATTTAATGTATGATTAACTCCACACGAAGCTCTTAACGAGTCTATTAAGTATGTGATATAAGGAAAAAAGCATTTGGATGTCCGGGGACCACCCATACAATACTTGTCTGAATAAGGTTACATGTATTAGATTAATTCAGAAATATTCATTTCAATGATGGATGTTATAATTTAAACGTATGGTTGCCGGGATCTTGCGTGGTTCAGTGACTAAGGTGACAGACTAAGAACTCAATACTCCCTTGTTCGATACCTCGTCTTTTGTGGATGTGGCCTTTCGAGGGTCACTTCAAAGCCCTAGCTTAGTACTGGTGAATCCAGAAAAGCCGTTCTCAAAGCCTTATAACAACTGAAAAAATGTTGTCATGACGGTCGTTAAACAGCATACAAATAATTTATAGTTGTCAATATTTCTGGAGAAGGTAATTAATGCAGAAGGATTTTACTGCATAAGTTTCGAAACCGCTTTTTTCAGGTTTTTTCTTTTCTTTTCCTTTTTATTCATTTTTTTCAAATGGCCACTAATGGAGAAGAACTTCATGAACTCCGGAACAGCGATTTTCTCTCTTTTTTTCTTTTCTCTTCGTTTTTCTTACTCTAAATAGATGCACTTTTCCTCAGCTAATGCCTTGAAAGGTCCAGGCCTATCACGATACTCCGAACTGGGAATAGACTCGGGGTCTGAGATATAATTATTGTTCAAACGACGATAATGGCTGCCTTGCAAGTGACGGGCAAAGAATTGACCAAACCTTTCTGTATGGAAGATTTCCACCAACAGGGAATAGAAATATGCCCACGACATCTTGTAATAGTGCAAATATCATACAGGGATTTCCAGTACATTAAAAGCGAATTTTAACCACATAACTACCGCGATCCTTTACTCCAAAATACCTCAAATTTTGAACCTCGAGTTTGAATCGCGAATAAAAAAAAAGCGAACTAAAATTGTGGACTTTGGATTCTTTCTCGACACGTTGAATTGTTTGGATTGATTGCGTAATAAATAAATGGTGGTTCATGATAAAAGTTTAGATAAATGTTTACGGTTGTTTTTGTTTTAATTTACATCATGTGAAATGCCAGGGAACTTGTTATTTATCAACTAATAAAAATAATATTTTGATAAATCTGTATTTTCAGGACCATGTTCGCACACAAACATACTCGTCAATTATTTCAATATGTTATCTTTGTCTTAAAAGGAAGGTATGCATTATTCATCTCCCCAAAGAGAGCGAACGTTTCTAAAGTGCTTTTTCGTTGAATAGTGAGTTCCGTGAGATAAATTGTTCGCCCAAGCACTTTGTCCTTATTGGACGCAATGCTGCAATCAGATCTCATCGGGTTTATCCAATGAAAACACCTTTGAAGTAATAGGGATGACGCCATATTGTTTCCCGAGAGAATGACGTCACTTTACTTTCGTTTTTAAAAATAGATCTTAAATGTAAAATCTAAAAAGTCGTTAAATTTGATCGAGGAAACATCTATACATGTCACATCAACGATTTCGCCATTTGGTATGAGTTACTGATAGAAAATGATTAAAAAGAATGTCCATCACTTCCATACACTTTGAACTACTTAATGTGCACGCTTAGAAAATGTGTTAATTGCCGGATGCCGATTTTTCCGAAAAATTGTAACCCTACACTTATATCCGAGGTGTATGTCACAGCTCACGGAAATACCCGAATAGTTTCGATTGGCAAGGCTGTAGAAGAGACTCTAATCGTAAACACTCGGATATTTCCGTGACCTTTGAAATATACCTCGTACACAAATGTGGGGTTACGAGTTTTGTTTGTCTTTGTTCAGCCAATAACACGTTCTCTAGGAGAGTCCTGCACGTTGTGTAGTTAGCTAATTGTATATGAAATGGTGGAACATAATTTCATAGCATAACTTTTGGTCGATAACTCTTAAATAAAAGCCAAATTATGAGATCTGGTGAATATCGGTTTCCCTTATCAAATTAAATGACTATTCAAATAAAGCCTTTAAGATATTAAAATTAATCAAAGCGATGATAGCACTGAAGGACTAAGGTGCGTTTAAAGTAAGATGATTGTTGATACATTTGAAAATATCTTTAGGCAACATTTCGAGGAACAGCTGCTCCTTTATCACCATTACTATAATTATCATTTCTGTGAACAGAGACTAAAAGATAGTCTATATTTCGAACATCTGGACATTTTACGATTTCTCATGAAGCAACAGTTATAATACTAAACAAAGCGAGTAAATCCGGACTACATTTCTAGTTCCAAGAAGGTATTAGTCCGCACAGTGAAGGCGGATGTGTAATGAGTCAGACCACAGTGTGTGTATCGATAAAGTACCGTCCCTCAAAATGTGGTATGTAAATTCAATGGACTAAGGTGCTGACGCAGCCTTAGTCCAAAAATGAAGGTACAATGGTAGTTGTCTTGCAAGAAGTAGCTTGAGATATAAGAAACCAATGTTCCTTGCCCTTTATATGGGTTTTACATCGCGTCAACATTATTTCAGTAAGGTTTCGATGCCAACTCTTAATGATGGAGAACACCCCACACTCAACAGCCCACAAGGGTTGTTGACGCCAAATAGAACCATCGTCATTCCATAAGTCAGTCGGAGGATTACCTCTCATGAAAATCCAAACGCGGTCACAGGTTTGAATCAACGCGGAGAAAGGCCTTGTTATTCTTGGACTTCATGGTAGCCTTTATGCTCAACCAGCTTGGCCTTCTTCTCAGATTTAAACATTTCGAACACTATCAACCAATAAAAAGCTTCTTTATTATGTACAAGTCCCTTCATTTTAGGTTTAAGAGGTGCAACCTATTTATGTACTCGTACCTCTAGGTCACGGAGACCCTTCCTTGTCACCTTTACTACGTCGTCTCTGAACCCTGCATTAATGCTACTCAATCGTCTCGTCAGAATGCCCGGAATAGAAGATAAAATTAATCGGTTTGTATGAATAAAGAAAACCACCATATGCATCTTACACAAATAGCAACACGTAACGAGAAATGTACACAAATACACACACATCACCCGAGACAAATGTCTTTATTTGCATTTGTGAATAGGATCTGTCTACCATTAGAGAAAAAAACAAACAAATAAACATCAATACACTTCAAGCCCACTGTGTCTAATCATACAGTATCAAAAATAATGCACGCCATCTTTAGATTTATCTCGGCTACAACGTTAGAAAACGAGATCTTGGTCAGAGGAACGGAAATTTGCTTCTTAAAGCTTTACTGAAGTCCAAGCTTGTTTGTAATTAGAGAAACTTGATTTGACATCTGTCTATCCTGCGTTTTGACCAATTATTGCGAAATTTAGCTTGTATTCCACAGGGTTTTTTTTTTTCAATTAATGGACATTATGAACTGCAAGTTATCTGTTTAGAATGAATACTTTCGTGTGTTCAAAGTTATCCACAAAGGAAATGAGTAAAACGCACTTAGATTTAGATTGATATTCACAAATCATTTACCCATTTCTACCTTAGAAAATTAACACCACCGTCACCTCTTATCTAATCGACCAAATTACAGTCAATTTCCGAAAATGAAGAAATCATTCGCGAGTTTTATCGAACTATTTCTTTGTGATTGGTTTTCGTGTCGACGTCTTTGCACCATCATAAAAGCCCGATATCTGATCCGCATCGCCTAAGACTCTCCTTGATCAAGCGCTCAGGCTTCAGAGACGCTACACATATTTGTGATAAAATGGTTGTCTGATAGAATGGATTCCTCATAAACTACTTAAAGTTATATCGTGGTCGAACGACATTGATGGATTGCAAGCGTGTCAAACCAATTTCTCATTGAAGGTAGTATCATTTGTATAGTGTGCCCATCAAATTAGAATTGATGTCTGTCGCGTTAAGATAATAAACTGGCTTTAAAAAGGGTTGGAGTATGATTCAAAAAGGAATTCGTCCCAGATCCGCGGGAAAGATCTTTCAAAATCCAAAGTCGTGCGAAAACCAAACGCATTAGTTGAATACCAACTACAAGTGTGTTCCATACATTACCATGCAGTAACAATTTCGTAACAAATCTGTAAACAATCACCTTAAATACATTTTGTCTCTACGATACTTTGTGTCGCCATGTTAATCAAGGTCGTTTGGACTTATATATACAGCTGATGGGCGTAATGGTATTCTCGTCTGTGAACAAGCACTTATCATAGGTTTTGTTTATCATAGTGTCACCCCTATTGAAAGGGCCAGCCATTTGGCCTATGAGACACTTTTCACTGATTATACCAAGTACCTCCCAACTTGTGTCGCTATGCCAGGCGCCAAGCGGATATAAGTCGGTAACCATCAAATTTAACTAGCTCGTTGCTCACGAATCGGCCATTTCGGAACAAGTCCCACGAGAAACATTTCTGGACCAACGCCTCCCGTGGGACTCGAACCTTTGACCTCCCCGTCCTTAACCACTAGGCCACAGTGACGGATTACATAATACATATACATACCTAAAGACCATTTTGTCTCTTCGATACTAGGTCGCCATGTTTCCCAAGGTCGTCTGGTCTAATAGACACAGCCAAGGGGCGTAAAGGTTGACTGACAAGGCATTGATTAGTCCGGGGGATATGAGGTACGAGGTAATTTACGGAATCTACGAGTAATCGGTTTGTGCGACATTATTCACCGTGCTCGAATAATTCACCGAAAAACGTCTGAGCAAACGGATTAAATTCATCGGAAGAAAAAGCAGTTTCTGCCAAATGTGTGAATTTCGCATGGAGGGTGGGTATTTAAATTAAGTAGGTCTTTTTTTTTATCAGAGCGCTTTTCATTGGTTGCTTTAGTACGAATTGAATATTGCACTTAGAATTGATGGTGAGATAAAGTGTAAATGTGTTTTTTATAAGAATTTTGGGCCGGTTTCATCAACGATCATAAGTGCGACTTTCGCTGTTAAATCAGATTTTCTCTATCACACGCCTTTGATCATTATTCTCTCTTAGCGCTAAGCGAGCTTCGGGGTTTTCTTGAGAGTGAATGGTGTAAAAACAAGAATGGTGGCCATTTGGAATAATGTGTTCCATTTAGATGTATATACCTTTTGTTCATAGATGTAGAAAAATGCATACATCATAGATAATGTGTTATCAAACACACATTACAAACTTACGAGTAAACCACGAACGAAATGCTTTCATACAATATTCTACAACAATACCCAGGGGTATCCGAAGGGTCCTGCGTGACCCAGTGGTTAAGGTGGCGGACTCGGGCGTCCCGGATTCGAGCCCCATCGAGATTACACGTTCCGTGGGAGTGACAAATGGCAAGTCACTTCAGAGCCCTAGCCTAATACTGGATGATCCAGGAAAGCCGTAACATACCTGGAAAAATTTTGATACGGCGTTAAATACAATGCACAAACCAAACAGATGCATCAAAGAGGGATATTCCAGAGCAAATAATTAACATCGAGTCTAGGACAATCCCGGAATAAACAACGTTATAATGATGATGCTTGTCTAATAGTTTGGGCCCTCGCTGGTATTTGTAATTATTTAATAGCTTGTGTTCAACACACGAGGCTTTTGAGACTTATTCAGAATAAGTGTTTCTCTTCAACATTGACTCCAGATTCCAATCGAAAGATTCAATTATGTAGATTACGGGCGTCTTGTTTGCATTCAGCATGACTGGCAATGACATAGTGTTAGAGAGTTGGTCTCTGGTGCTGAAAGTCCCGGGTTCGATCCCCGTTTGCGGCGAGATGAAACTGTCCTCAGTGAGGGGAATCGTATGAACCATCAATTCAAACGTTTCCTTATCAAAGAACGGAATTTTTGAAATAGTTTTTTGATGACGGATGAGCTCCACTAAAGCCAAAACAAATATTGTCCGACAGACATTATTTATTTGTTTTTAGAGCTCGTTCCTTATCAAACAGTACATTTCTTTTTTTGGAAATATTTTCTTACATCCACGCTCCCAGGGTCTTGCGTGGTCCATTGGTAACTGGTGAAGGTGGCTGACTCAAAACTCGGAGGTTCCGGGTTCGAGCCCAACCGACACCTCTTGTTTCGTGGGAGTGACCTTTCGCAAGTCACTTCAAAGCCCTAGTATTGTACTGAAGGATTCGGAAAAGCCATTATTTTAGCGAAACGTTTTTAAAAATGTTTTGATGCGGTGTTTAACATCATTCAAACAAACAAATCGCACTTCCAATGAAGCAAGGGTTTCGGATCAAGATTCTGAGGTCGAAATCCGAATCCAATGTTTGGTAATGAAATAACAATATATCATAGGTTGCATTAACACTTTATTGACATTTGTAATGCGATTATTTCATGGCCGTCGACTTATTACGTCAATAAGTTCAGTAACCAAGGAGAATCGCCAACGATATGGAAGACATTTTGGCAACAAATTTGCTTTGTAGGATTGAACGATTTGGTAATCGTTGTACCTCAAGAAAATGTGAGGAACCAGAATATTCAAAACATTTAGTCCATCAAATATCGAATGTTGCAGTTCAATCTAAATACATTGTGTATCTAATCAGATTTGTTTTTAGTTTAAACTTATCTATTTTGCATCGATTGTGACGGAAGCTTGTAGCTTATTCAATTCACTCTCGAAGACTGTTTCCTGGTTATCAAAACAGTACTCGCGCCGATTTGACTGTTGGTCGCAGCAATTTTCACCTCGCATAAAGGGCATTCGAACCCGGGACCCTCGGTGCAAGAGGCCGACGCTCCACCACTGCACCAAATGTTACCAACCTTTTTCACTCTTCATTTAAATAGGAAAATAAATCGAGTGATTAAGAAGTCATTGCGTCTTTCAGCAGATAACTTTCAAAAAGCATCGTGGCAAGAGGAGAAATTGCTTGCCATAAGCAATTTCACCTTTTACCACAATACTTTTTTACAATCTAATCACATATCACAACAGCAAAACTGAAAGGTTTGTTTCAGGTTAACAAAGCTTTTCTGAAGCGCCTGCTTCAAGTAATAAAAATGTCGTCTGTAGGTGATAAAGATTTAATGAAAAGCTGGAAATCTATGGTAACACAAAGTGGCCTGTTGGGGAGCAATCTTTTCACATATCACAACAGCAGAACTGAAAGGTTTTTCACGTTTAAAAATATTTTCTAAAGTCGTCTGCTTCAAGTAAAGGAAAATGACACAACGTTGGGGGAGCAATAACCTAAACCAAGTTTCCAAGAGTAAATCACAATTATATTAATCTAATCTTTGACACCAAGGATGTAATTTGTAATATTTGTAATATTCTCCCGTTTCATCAGCACATGCCGCCTTTGTAGTTCCTAAAAAGGCCACAAGCCCCTTATTTCAATAAGATATTTGTTTTTGTTTTTGTGTGTGTTTTTCCCTGGAACGCCAACTGTATTATTGATGCCATGTAACGTCATGTAAATCATCTGTCGTGTTTTATTAAAATCGTGATGTGGTATAGAGAAAAAAATAAAGATAACAGAAGATTTATCATTTGAGCAAGAAAGTTAATTAGTTATGTTGGTATCAGAGCTTTAAGTGATTCTTGTTTTTTCTCAATTTATTTGTTATAAAAGCGTAACCAAAGATAACGCAGGTGTTTGCAATTTAGATTTATTTCTCACTGCAAATTGTTTATCGTAAAAGCGAAATCTTTACGTTACTGTCTGGAATTTAAAACCTCGTTTATTAACTGCATCAAAAATATGTGACAAAGGTAGAAAAGAAATAATTCAGTGTTAAGAGCAATTGTTTGGTTCTCTTGGTGTCTTTAATCATATACAAGCGGCTGATAACAAAATGGGCAATGGCGGAAAAGACTTAATACGGTATCTTATATGGTATAACATAACATCGGCTTTAAGATATAAGAGTCTCTCTTTGTGTAAAGAGATGTATGATATTAATAACTCTCGTCTTCTTTTCCTTTTTTGTCATTATTGTTTTTGTCATTTCACACCGTTTCTGAAGAAAAATGTGCGCAAAGTCATGACGATAAATGTTTTCGTTTATGTCGTTTCTATCCAAGACATGTGTAATAAATTAGGATTTCAAAGTAGATTAAACTTATGATTTACGGAATCTGTGAATAAATGGCCGGGATGACTTTAGTTTTGATGGCTAATAGCTACTGTCGTCCTATACCTAAGAAAGCATATTTGTTCTCGGTACGAACGATCTAAATAATTCCTATACGTTCGATTGATTGTATGTTGTCAAACATGCCTGAATTAATGCTCTATTCCCTATTGAATATTCAAAAAGCAAATCCTACCAAGAGTAAAATACAGTGAAGCCTCGTTTATCCGAACCCCGATAATCCGGATGACTCGCAATCCGAACGAAATGGTAAGGGAACGGAATTATTTGACCAGTATGCTGCAGACGACTTTTGAAAACATTGTGGGTACAGGAGAAATTGCTCCTGACGAGCAATTTCTCCTTTTCCCACAATGTTTTCTGCCATATCAGAAGATTATTTTTGAATTTCATCACGTTTTGAAATGTCGTCTGCAAACTCTTTCAATTTGGGACGGTCGACAATATGCCGTTTGCTAAAGGGTTATAAGTATACACGTGCATACAGACCGTTTATGTCTTAACGTGTATAAGAACATGCTCTGCTTCATCAGTCCGGATGATTCGGTAATCCGGACATTTTGTTGGGGACAGCCGTGTTCGGATTAACGAGACATCACTGTATGCACATAACAACAACACTATCCATTCTACTTTCCATTATTTGTAATATCGAGTAACGACTTCTACGATGGAGTTATCTGTATTAAAAGATATTATTTATGCTTCGAACCACATTATTAGGGACAATTTCCCAATGTTGCTAGTTGTAAACACATTGATTATTTAAATTGAAGCGCGAAGAAACTCGAATACCCTGGCTATGGTATTTAAAAGGACTATCTCATATAGTGAGACATAGTGAGATTTTCATCGTTTTAAAATGAAATGGCTTCTACGAATATATTGACATCAGATATCTATTAATCTAAAGAAATCTGGATTAGTACACCATTTCTTATCTCCTTTCTTAAATGTGTAGTCGAGATATAGCATGTTAATGGTGCAGATTTAGTGAACCGTTTTAACCTTTTATTTGGTAAACAATATCATTTTATTTCTGTTCTGCAAACTATTTAATATGGATAGTGATATCTTTGACCTTGGTTAAGAAATTAGTCGACACCGTAATTACGTGACGATAGCAAGGTGCGTTTAAGAGCAACCCATTAATATTCATAAATCACATTTTTTTGTAATTAAAGTGGTTTTAATGCTCATATTACAACTTTTCAATCAAAACTGTTAAATGAATCGGTTTAACTTGATACAGTCATTAGTTTTGTAGGCGCCAGTTGGGTTACTGATTTTCCGGAGCTTATCATTCATTTATTCAGTTTATTACTCAAATTGTTACAAGAACAATGCATGAGTTATTAAATCAATATCAAATTAAATGTTCTTTTAAGACGTGATAGCGGTTTTTGAAGAATAATTTGCTGAGATTAGCTAATTCGTCTCTTCACACGAGGTCAGCTACCCGCTTTGGGCAGCTGACTTCCGGTGCTGAGGCGAAGATAGTTGCTTCGTGTTGTTTGGGGATTATCAAATCTTAGCTGAGCGTTGACACAAATTAGAAAAAAGATAATTAATAGGTGGATAGATGGATTCTAGTTTGCTAATCGGAGCGAAATAACGTGCGTCAGTTCATTAATTCCGGTAATTCTCGGTAAAGCTCGGTAATTCTCGGTAAAGCTCGGTATTATCCGGCGCACTACAAAGGTGACCCGGTTAATCCCGTGTTATCTCGTGCTTCAATGCTCGTGGGAGAAAAAAGTCATTAGTGAAGGGATAATTAGCCTAGTCGGCGTTGTATGGAACACCGGACGTAATATGTTAGCCTTTTCAAGATCTATAACGTTTCGGTCGACAAAAAAGCCTCTGATGATAGTGAATAGTACATTGACAACAATTCCAAACCTTCTCTATCGTTTTCTAGTTCATTCGAATTATTATTATCAATCATTATTAAGTAATTATGAACTAATTAGTTTTCCGTTAACATGAAGATGATACTAATCTTAAGTTTAAAAATGACGACAAATGAACCAATTAAGTCTTACAACTAAGTGGAATCAATTAACAAGCGTTGTGGAACATTTTGGGACTGTTCGGAGCGAGCCAGTACGGTGTGTCACGAAAATTAGCAAATGTCAAGGTCGTTACATGTATATCGCAAGTTTGGTGCAATACTGCAGAGTACCGTTTTACCCTAACGACTTCAGAAAAATGTTTGCGTTGGTCGAAACTGACAAAAATGAATACTACATGTATCTTAAATGAAAACTCTATGTTGTAATGTGACACGAGGAGACGATTTTTTACTATACTATATTGCTTAGCCCAATATTAGAATAAGAGGGAATTTTGTTTTGAGCTTACGCAAACTTATAGCATAACATGTTTAGTAAAAAGGTACAAAGGATACTGTTTTACTAAACGACCAATATTTGCAAATATCAAAACTGACAAACATGGATATTATCTTAAATGAAAACACAATTTTGTCAAGTAACACGTCATTAGAAACGTCTTGAAAAGACGATTCCAACGATATGTTACTTTGCAATATTGATTTAACTAATATTCAAATAAGAGGGAATGTTGTTTTGAGCGTTTGCATGTGTTTGGCATTAAATGTTTCGTAAAACGATTTATTTCTCAGATCCATGCAGAAGTTGATTTATCCGTGGTAACGGAATAGCTAAATATTCGGGCAGATTTATAGCAAAATTATAACCAGACTGTATTTGGCTGCATATTTTGTAATTTATGTTGTAGTTGCTATGACAACGTGCGATTTCCTCATGTCGGGCCTTTCATGACGGAGCTATCGCAAGGTTGGATAATGTAACATACGATAGATTACATTCTGCAGCGTTTCCATGGTAAAAGGATATTTTAATTTACAATACAATGATTTCATTAAGTCATTTGCATATTGTAAAATACCATAATTGAATTTGAATAGTAACTTAATGGTATGCACAAACTCCGTGATAACATTTTATCATTGACCAATACCTGGCCTTAGCAATCGAAATTCTAGAAAACTGAATCAGCCCTTGTGAAAATTAGTTTGAAGGTTACAATTCACGCATGTACGATGTTGAGAAAGCTCTCTTTTAAAACAAATCTTATTGCTTAAAATATACAAAGCCATCAAATGGTAATTCAGTACAAATCATAGTTATCAAATGGGTTCGGATAAAAGTTCTAGAACTTTGTCACAGCTCTCCCTTTCTGGCGTATAAGTTCCAACAATGGTCATGGCAATATTCCATTACGTTATTACATTACTCAACAAATCACGAACTTACAGCAATGATGAGAAACTAGAAGATTATAACAAAATAAGTCATCAAAATGAGTATACATGTATGCACTCTTGTTACAAAAACGCGAATTCGTTCCGGAGTTTGAAATACGAACCAACAGGTGAAGCCATTATATATTTATTGGATGATTTTACTACTCAGGGATTAAATTTGGCGACCCCGTGTGCCGATGCCGACACACTCCCCTTTGAGCCCTGTCTTCTATACGATTTTTTCGGGGAGAAGGTCCTTTGTCGAATATCTATATGGCTATTCTGTTTGGATTAGACGTTGCATAATCAAGTAAACGTAAAAAAGATGCACTGTATGTATGTCAGTCAATAGAACTATTGTGATTCTAAATCGTAATTATTGTGATTGTGAGATTGTTTTTGCAAGATGCATTATCTGCAACTCGGATTCCAAGACATTGATGCATTATATGGTGTATCTTAAATATTTTGATTTGGATCCATTTTGACTATAAGAATATGTTATTTTCGTAAATGTAAAACCAGCAATTCGGCTTCTAAGACACTGATGCATTATATGGTACATCATAAATATTTTGATTTGGATCCATTCTGTCTCTAAGATTAGGTTATTTTCGTAGTTGTCTAACCAACAACTCGGCTTCTAAGACATTGATGCATTATATGACACATCAAATATATTCCGAATCTGATCCATTTTGACTATAAGAGTTTGTTATTTTCGTAGATATATACTCAAAGACTCTGCTTCTACGACATCGATACAGTATATGGATCATCATATATTTTCTGATTCTGATTCATAATGCTAACGAAGAGATGTTTTTTTCTTAGATATATACTCAAAGACTCTGCTTCTACGACATTGATACAGTATATGAAACATCACAAATATTTCGATTCTGATCCATTCTTGCTATAAGAAGAGGTTATTTTCGTAGTTGTCTAATCAAATTCTCCGCTCCTAAGACAGTGAGATACAGTATATGGTACATAATTCATATTCTGATTCTGGTTCATAATGCTTACGAGAAGATGTTTTTTCGTAAATATATACTCAACGACTCTGCTTCTAAGACATTAATATACTAACTGGTACGCCAAACATATTCCGACTCTGGCCATTCTGACTATAAGAAGAGGTTATTTTCGTAGTAGTCTAATCAAATGCTCCGCTCCTAAGACAGTGTGATTGATACCTTATATAGTACATCAACAACACGTGTATACGAATGGGTCAACCGACAAGCCCCAGGCTGCAACTAGAGAAGATTTCACGCGATAATAAGTAATGTTCGTAATAGATTTCTCTGACCATTTCGCGGAATGCTGGGTTTCTATCGGCTCGGATAGACCCATGGGAATGGGTGTGTGGTGTCGTTTTACTAATGGAATGGTTTCCTTATGCGAAACTAAAAAACCGGAACTTCGGTCCGTATCCGGTTTTTATCCAGGTGCGACGCCATTGTTTGGAATCTAAACTCATCGGGTTTATCCAATGAAAAAAACCTCTTACATAATATCGAAACCGCCGTACTACTTCTTGTGTGAATAATTTCATTTTATATTCGTTTTCAAATATAGATCTTAATTTTAAAAATCTAATTAGTCATTTATGTTTGATTAAGGAAATAAATATATATCACAACTTCTGATGCCACTATTATTTTTGGATATCGATGAAAAATAATGATTTGAAGAGATGTTCAACATTTCCATATACATTGCACTACTCAGATTGGACGCTCGCAGGAAACGTTATTAGCCGAGACAAAAATAATCGGCACCTATGTATGAGGTGTGGTTCCCAGGTCACCAAAATACCCAATGAGTTACATTTGCCAATCATATCATTTAAATCGTAGTTTGTGTAAATGTAAGAGGGAACCAGGCATTTCTATAAATCGCACTATGAGTTATTTCACAGTGACAATCACAGTATGAGAATGATCATTTTCATTAAAACTGTATAAATCATTGACAAAAATGTTATAAAACATTTCAAATGCTATTTTCAGTGATCGTTTTAAGCACTGTAATCTGAGTACTTGCTAATTACAGACTTTGTCTTAGATTGTAGATTTAATTCAGATATATGTTGCAGTAATTACAACACTCCCAAAACCCCAGATCTTTTCCCTAAGCACCAATAAAAACATGACACGACCATCCTACACGTTTTATGAGATACATTTAACGAAAATAGACTCGGTCTGTTATAATGTGTCGCTAAAAAAAACATAATCGTTCATGAGTTGCCTTTTTCCTAATGAGTTTAAAACAGTGCACCTCATTCCTAAATATTTTGCTGATATGGTTTCCATAAATGCAAATAATTTAGTTTTAACTTATATATCGCACACCGATTTTGACGAAAGCCTGAAGCTTATTGAATTCGCTCTCCATGACCGCTCCGATTGCTCCGATTGCTCCGATGTGTTGGTTAGTCCCGGAATTTTTCACCTCGCCTAACTGGGATTCGAACCCGGAATTCTCGGTAAAAGAGGCCGACGCTCTACCACTGCAACACTGTCAGTCACAAATAGTTCGACACCATGGGTACCGTTTTACTAAACAGATTAAGGAAAATCGTTGCGTAAGTCATAAATGATATGCATGGATAGTATCTTCAATGACAGTACAATATTGAAATGTGACACGTCATTGGAAGCGTCTCGGAGAGACGATTCCAATGATGTGTTACTTTACAATATTGCTTAACCCAATATTGTGATACGAGGAGATGTTGTTTTAGACTTACGCAAATCTTAAGCGTAAACTGTTAAGTGAAACAGTACCCATATGTATCGCTTTATGATCCCTTGGGGATTCGGAGGGTCTCTTTAAACATCGACAAAATAAAGGTAGCCTCCGGATATTCTCCCCCTTGAGATGAAACTTAAGCACGCACATGAGAAGCGGTGACCACCTAAAGACTGTCAATTAGCCCACATTCGGCGCGAATGCTTGTTATCAACATGAAACCAAGAAGCGAAATCGAGAGTAATTAAGATAAGTTGTTAGAACTTGTTTCTCAATTGATTTGAAATAAAACGATATTTTGTGGGCGACATTGGTGCATGGGTGGAGCGTCGGGCTCTTTTACCGAGGGCCTGGGGTTCGAATCCCCGTTAGGCGAGGTGAAAATTTCCGGGACTAGCCCACAAACCATCGCGATTACTGGTTTGGTACCCGAGAAGCAGTCATCGAGAGGCGGCTTTGAACAAGCTGTAAGCTTTCTTCACAATTAATGTAAAACAAATATGGTGACTATGGTGAATGTTAAAATCGGTATGAACCAATACTGTCGAATCTGGGAGAGCGGTCACACCTGAACAACGGCTGATTTGTCAAGAACGGCCAGTTTATATTAACCAAACCATACGCTTTTATTATATTATGCTAATCAGACAAATGTGATCTGTCCTGAAGAGACTGCCTTAAATAAAACAAATCTTGATGAGCAAATTCTCTTTTTGTCACAATCATTTCCATATCCATACTGTCGAATCTGGGAGAGCGGTCACACCTGAACAACGGCTGATTTGTCAAGAACGACCAGTTTATATTAACCAAATTATACGCTTTTATTATATTATGCTAATCAGTCAAACGTGATCTGTCCCGAAGAGACTGACTTAAGTAAAACAAATCTTGATGAGCAAATTCTCTTTTTGTCACAATCATTTCCATATCCATCAAGCCAATAGCCAAAAATATGGAATCTTTAAGGAACCTCAGTCCTCCATAAGTAAGGATTCTTCTTTACTTATGAAACTACGACTAGTTTTTACCCAAATAATGCATCGTTGTATTGTCTCACTTGAATGGCATGGGACTTCGCGTTGTATCTTCTTAAATCATCCTACCCATAACATGGTCTAAATGACAAAAGACTTGTTAATATGCATAATGCATGTAAAGCTGTGTCGCGGGAGTCAGACTTGAAGAAATAATTGATTTAATGTCAGCCTCTTTCTCGGAAATATATTAACTGCAGTTTCATAAATATTCCTCTCTTAATTTACGATGTTTTGCTAGGATACATATATCAATTTGTAACCAACCATTCGAGAGGTAACTCGTAGAAATAACTTTGATATTGAGGGGAAATATTTTTGGAATTTGTGGCGAAATCAATTCGAAAATGAATATAAACCGTTCAGAACTTCACTGAAAACCGATTTGAACTTGAATAGAAACCGTTTCAAAACTTAAGAACAAACATGTTTTGGATTTCACTGGAAACCGAATTAGACTTGAAAAGAAATCCTTATCAAACCTGGGCATAAAAAGAGTCTAAATTTGCATATAAACTTTTTGAAACGTTTGTAGAATTCGTTACGTAAAAATGAATTATAACAAACACGAGAAATTGCTGGTATTCACCAAGAGTGATTTCTATTTATTTATTTTTTTATTTCGATGATTCAGTTTTTTTTTTCTTA
This sequence comes from Cerastoderma edule, assembly GCA_947846245.1. NCBI lineage: Eukaryota > Metazoa > Mollusca > Bivalvia > Cardiida > Cardiidae > Cerastoderma > Cerastoderma edule. The sequence goes on from OX401414.1 coordinate 6,317,457, forward strand.
TTTAAGAGAGTCAGTACAATGAACTTGTACCAAGAACGACGCCTGGTGTAACTGAAGTACATTTAATTAACCCTTAAAGTGCTAGAACCGACTTCATGCTTATGCAAATACATATTAGATCCTAGCCAGCCGCCAAGTAAATTGGCGGCTGGCCTGTGATCTAATCTGTTTGCTACTCTGAATAGCTTTCTTCATCAAAATCAAGCATTTATTCAAGGTTTGTGAAAGCGGGCGACTCAAAAATCTATTTTTAGAAAACTGCCAAGCATTCTCAGGGTTCAGACCCCTGCGTTAATCAACAATGCCGCCTTTTACAGTAGTTAGCTCCCAATCTATATATAACAGCATCACAAAGAAAGAGCTCTGTTGTTTTCTTATCTCGTGTCGATGGTTAATGGTTTGTTCACCAATATTGAGAATGTCTTAAACCCGTTAATTGGTTTTGTTGTTATTAACATCGTGACTAATTAACATTACACAACACAGCTTTTTTCTTTCTTTTATTGATTTCATTTTCTTTTCTCTTTTTTGTTCCTTTTTTTTGTATGGAATATGTGATGAGGGCTCGACTAGTATGGATGTGCATAGGAATTACCCCTTTCCACGTTGGTCCAAATCTCTCTTTGGTAGATCGGAAAATTTAACGGAATGCTGTTTCCCGGCTAACTAACTCAATGTCGAGTTTTCTACCCAGATTGTAGACAGTTAATCCTTTACCAAACGCCAAATTTTTAATCGTCGCAAATTGAAACAGTTGCAGACGGCATTTTATAATGTGATGAAATTGAAAAACAATCTTCTGATAGGGCAGGAAACATTGTGGGAAAAGGAGAAGTTGTGCAATAAGAGCGATTTCTCCTTTCCCACAATGTTTTCCAGAGTCATCTCCAACAAACTGGTCACATGTCATTATTGTTTGGTAATGGGTTAAGATTGAGGTCTCCATCCATCTTCAATGAACTGAGAATTATTAATTGAATGATTAAAAATCAGTTGAATCAGTAGGCCAAACTCACGGCTGGTGAACGCTCTGCCGCACTACCGCGGTGCTGACGACGAAATCGGTTGCGCAACTTCCGGTGTGAAACTGAATGTAATCATTAGTTTTCCCGTAAGAGTTTTGATAAACACCAAGATCAGCGAGGCAGGCAAACTGTATCAATTTGTTAACCTCAATAATACTTTCTTAAACCAAACGCCAATTTTTCAACTGTCCCAAATTAAAAAGAATTGCAGTCGGCATCTCAAATTGTGATGTATTTGAACACAAATCTTCTGATAGGGCTGAAAACATTGTGGTAAAAGGAGAAATTGCTCGTCACGAACAAATTCTCCTTTTTTCACAATGTTTTCTATTGTCGTCTACAACAAACTGATCATGTTTCGTTATTGTTTGATAATGGGTTAAGCAGAAATTGTATACAAGTGCCAAGTAACGGTCCAAATAAGCGAGAGCAGTTTTCTATTATGGGCACTTTCCCTCGGGATCCCCCTCTGAATGTCACATTTCAGCAGATATCAAGTGCTTTTGATTTCTGTTTGTCTTCAAAACGATTTGGAAAGTACAAGAAACATAGGTAAAGGTTTATGTGTGCTGGTCGTCCCGATTCGATCGATAAACTGTTAAAAAAAGTTTTTTTATGATTTTTAACGTCGTATCAACAATATTTCAGTTATATAATGACTTTCCTTGATTCACCAGTACTAGGCTAGGGCTCTGAAGTGACTTGCCGCAAGTCACTCCAACGAAATCAGAGATATATGTGGGGCTCGAACCCTGAATCCTCGAGTTTTAAGTCCGCAACCTAAACCACATTAAAACGGCTTGTTACGCAAACCAACAACAACCGACTCAATACAGTATTAATCAATCCAGAGTGGTTGTTTTATTTAATCTATTTCTATTTTCTTTTTTATCTCTTTTCAGGTTGTGTCCATGGGCATGTCTGAACAAATGGAACTGTTTGCAAAACATAGGCTGTTGTGCTACGTGAAAATGGCGGCACCACGCGTCTCAGAAGGTAAATATGAACATGTATATATGCTTTCTAGACCTTAATTGAAGGTGATCTGGGCTTGGACAAGAACTTTGCATGTGAGAGAAGGAGTAATAAGTAAAAAGCACCATTAAAACAATATAATCACTGAGTTGTTTCTCATTAAAGGTAAGAGGAATATACCTTTCTTTACAGCATAGCATAACAATCCCTGAATGGTCAATTTAATCATAACATGTCGATTGATTGGTCAAGTCGACCAATAATATGTAAATTATTTACAAGCAAAGTACGTATGGCATTGTGAATTAGCCTTCTCTCGACTCAATGACAGGTCCTATCGTATAAATGTTTTTTTATAATATAACAATGTACATATTTATGTGTGCATCATTAATCTATTCACTACACGAGACTGTGTGAAGAGTCCAACTTGAAAGCAATATCTGATGATAAATCCTACAGTGAAGGGCACACGTCTAGTGGTTAGAGTACAGAACTTGAAATCACATGGCCCCTCTCCGTGTGGGTTCAAATCCTGAGAGGGATATGGATTTTCATGAGAGGCAGTCTCTCGACTTACTTACGGAATGCCGATGGTTCTACCCGCCTTGACCAGCCCTTATGGGCAGTTGGGTTGGGGTCTTCCTCCATCATTTATAGTCGGGCATCGACACATAACTGAAGTAATGTTGATGTGATGTGAAACCCAAATAAATGAAATAAATAAAGAAGGGCACACACCCTGTATGCTACCACATATGATTATCATAGCAAAATGACAAGCTAGGTGTTCGGAGGATTTTTTCTTTTGCCACATTGGTTTCTATAGACTTCTGCATATTTGTGCCAAAGGGGGTCTTATTGTAAAGTATTCGCCAAATAACGGAGGGGTTTCTTTACGGTTTATAATAGAAAATCGTAATTTTGAGTCTGCAATCCACAAAAGTAAACGTAATCAAAATGGTGAGAAGTACAACTGGCAGAATAGATAAAAATAATAATGATGCAACATATAAGAAACAAATCAGATAAAGAAATTCACTATTTTCGTATTTATTACCTCTCCAGCTTGACTAATGTTCGCAATGATTTCTACCCAATACTATAGAGTAATTATTACTTTTCTTAAAATCATTTCTCGTCTGCTGTCGCTTTCAATTTGGACCAGTAACATTGTCACAAATGATGGAATGGATTAAAAGACGAAGCGATCTCTCAGGAATAACTGATGTACAAGCCTGTCGTTAACTGCAAGCTGGTAATGCTGGTAATTTTTTTAAACAATTGGCATTTGTTTAGTCTGCTTTCCAAAAGATTAAATATCTGCTTACTTTTGAGAAGGAAAGATACCCTGAGTAGCAAACAGATTAGATCACAGGCCAGCCGCCAATTTACTTGGCGGCTGTCCTGCATTCAATCTGTGTGCATAAGCATGAACTTGGGTTAGACCAAATCAAATACAAGTTTTCCAATAGGAGTACAATATCTTAAAGTCATTTCTCGTCTGCTGTCGCTTTCAATTTAGACCAGTAACATTGTTACATATGGTGGACTGAATAGTAAGACGAGGCGATCTCTTCTGGATAACAGATGACTATACTTGCCTTTAACCCTTAGATTGCTGGGAAGTTTACAAAAAATTGATTTTGTGTCGTCTGCTTTCCGAAACCTTAAATATCTGCTTAATTTTGACGAGGAAAGATATTCAGATTAGCAAACAGGTTGAATCACAGGCCAGGCGCCCATATTTCTTGGCTGCTGGTCTGAATCCAATCTGTTTGCATAAGCAAGAAGTTGGGCTAAACCAAATCAAAAACTAGTTTTTCATCAGGGGTGAACTATATTAAAATCATTTCTCGCCTGCTTTCGATTTGGACCAGTTACAATGTTACATATGGTGGACTGAATAGTAAGACGAAGCGATCTCTCCTGGATAACTGATGACTATACTTGCCGTTAACCCTTAGAATGCTGGGTAATTTTCTAAAAACGGATTTTGGTGTCGTTTGCTTTCCAAAACCTTAAATACCTGCTAAATTTTGATGAAGAAAGATACTCAGAGTAGCAAACAGGTTGGGTCACAGGCCAGCCGCCCATATTTATTGGCGGCTGGTCTGGATCCAATCTGTTTGCATAAGCATGAAGTTGGACTAAACCAAATCAAATACAAGTCTTCCATTAGGGCGAAATACCTTAAAATCATTATTCATCTGTTTTGCTTTCGACTTTGACCAGTTACATTGTGACATATGGTAGAATGATTATTAAGACGGAGCGATTTCTCCAAAATAACAGATGTACAAGCTTGTCGTTAACCACAGGATATGAGATAGACGACCGACCTTGAATAATTGATGGATGGGCTATAACGTAACGAGCACATAGTGCTTTATATCGGTCACATCGAAGTACATCGGTACCGAGGCCATATACAAATGCAGTAATGAGCACATGGTGCTTTATATCGGTCACATCGAAGTACATCGGTACCGAGACCATATACAAATGTAGTAATGAGCACATGGTGCTTTATATCGGTCACATCGAAGTAAATCGGTAGGGAGGCCATATACAAATGTAGTAATGAGCACATGGTGCTTTATATCGGTCACATCGAAGTACATCGGTACCGAGGCCATGTACAAATGTAGTAATGAGCACATGGTGCTTTATATCGGTCACATCGAAGTACATCGGTACCGAGGCCATATACAAATGTAGTAATGAGCACATGGTGCTTTATATCGGTCACATCGAAGTACATCGGTACCGAGGCCATGTACAAATGTAGTAGTGAGAACATGGTGCTTTATATCGGTCACATCGAAGTACATCGGTACCGAGGCCATGTACAAATGTAGTAATGAGCACATAGTGCTTTATTTAGGTGACATGGAAGTACATCGGTACCGAGGCCATATACAAATGTAGTAATGAGCACATGGTGCTTTATTTAGGTGACATGGAAGTACATCTGTACCAAGGCCATGTACAAATGTAGTAATGAGCACATGTGATTGAAAACAATGTGACAAAGGGAGTCGACATTCTAAATATAGACGACTTTCTAAAACAACACTGGTTTCTTGTTGACTGCTTTAAGTTATTTGAAAAATAACCATGGAGTAGTTTTTTAATAAAAAATACTTTAATTGCGTTTTTGAAAAGCATTATAAATATATTTTGCTGTGTGTATGCATTCATTGTTGAGTATGTAATAGAAATTTTTATCATCGGTTAAGTTATAAAAACGTTAAGGTTTATATTCATTTTGGTGAATAGATTATATCTAAAGTCGTCATCTTTAGGGCATTTTAAGAGAAAATGAACTTCATCTGCTATTGCATCATTATAAGCCCAACATAAGACAGATGTACATTCGATAACAATAAACGTAGATGAGATGTTTTTGAGACGAGTGTTTAAGCCGTTAGATCTCCATTCAAACAAACCTATCATATGTTTGTTGATTGGGTCGTTTCAGGGCTTCACTGAAACATCTTTAGGTAGTATATTTATCATATGGTTGTTGTTTGTCCCGTTTCAAGGCTTCACTGAAACATGTTAGGTAGTATACTTATCATATATTTGTTGTTTGTCCCGTTTCAGGGCTTCACTGAAACATGTTTAGGTAGTATATTTATCATATGGTTGTTGTTTGTCCCGTTTCAAGGCTTCACTGAAACATGTTTAGGTAGTATACTTATCATATGTTTGTTGTTTGTCCCGTTTCAGGGCTTCACTGTCACATGTTTAGGTAGTATATTTATCATATGTGTGTTGTTTGTCCCGTTTCAGGGCTTCACTGAAACATGTTAGGTAGTATACTTATCATATATTTGTTGTTTGTCCCGTTTCAGGGCTTCACTGAAACATGTTTAGGTAGTATATTTATCATATGGTTGTTGTTTGTCCCGTTTCAAGGCTTCACTGAAACATGTTTAGGTAGTATACTTATCATATGTTTGTTGTTTGTCCCGTTTCAGGGCTTCACTGTCACATGTTTAGGTAGTATATTTATCATATGTGTGTTGTTTGTCCCGTTTCAGGGCTTCACTGTAACATGTTTAGGTAGTATATTTATCATATGTTTGTTGTTTGTCCCGTTTCAGGGCTTCACTGAAACATGTTTAGGTAGTATATTTATCATATGTGTGTTGTTTGTCCCGTTTCAGGGCTTTACTGTAACATGATTAGATAGTTTACTTATCATATGTGTGTTGTTTGTCCCGTTTCAGGGCTTCACTGTAACATGTTTAGGTAGTATATTTATCATATGTTTGTTGTTTGTCCCGTTTCAGGGCTTTACTGTAACATGATTAGATAGTTTACTTATCATATGTGTGTTGTTTGTCCCGTTTCAGGGCTTCACTGTAACATGTTTAGGTAGTATATTTATCATATGTTTCTTGTATGTCCCGTTTCAGGGCTTTACTGTAACATGTTTGAGTAGTATATTTATCATATGTTTGTTGTTTGTCCCGTTTCAGGGCTTCACTGTAACATTATTAGGTAGTATATCTATCATATGGTTGTTGTTTGTCCCGTTTCAGGGCTTCACTTGAACATATTCAGGTAGTATACTTATCATATGGTTGTTGTTTGTCCCGTTTCAGGGCTTCACTTGAACATATTCAGGTAGTATACTTATCATATGGTTGTTGTTTGTCCCGTTTCAGGGCTTCACTGTAACATGTTTAGGTAGTATACTTATCATATGTTGTTGTTTGTCCCGTTTCAGGGCTTCACTGTAACATGTTTAGGTAGTATACTTATCACGTGGTTGTTGTTTGTCCCGTTTCAGGGCTTCACTGTAACATGTTCAGGTAGTATATATTTCATATGGTTGTTGTTTGTCCCGTTTCAGGGCTTCACTGGAACATATTCAGGTAGTATACTTATCATATGTTGTGGTTTGTCCCGTTTCAGGGCTTCACTGTAACATGTTTAGGTAGTATACTTATCACGTGGTTGTTGTTTGTCCCGTTTCAGGGCTTCACTGTAACATGTTTAGGTAGTATATTTATCATATGTTTGTTGTTTGTCCCGTTTCAGGGCTTCACTGTAACATGTTTAGGTAGTATATCTATCATATGGTTGTTGTTTGTCCCGTTTCAGGGCTTCACTTGAACATATTCAGGTAGTATACTTATCATATGGTTGTTGTTTGTCCCGTTTCAGGGCTTCACTGTAACATGTTTAGGTAGTATACTTATCATATGGTTGTTGTTTGTCCCGTTTCAGGGCTTCACTTGAACATATTCAGGTAGTATACTTATCATATGGTTGTTGTTTGTCCCGTTTCAGGGCTTCACTTGAACATATTCAGGTAGTATACTTATCATATGGTTGTTGTTTGTCCCGTTTCAGGGCTTCACTGTAACATGTTTAGGTAGTATACTTATCATATGTTGTTGTTTGTCCCGTTTCAGGGCTTCACTGTAACATGTTTAGGTAGTATACTTATCACGTGGTTGTTGTTTGTCCCGTTTCAGGGCTTCACTGTAACATGTTCAGGTAGTATATATTTCATATGGTTGTTGTTTGTCCCGTTTCAGGGCTTCACTGGAACATATTCAGGTAGTATACTTATCATATGTTGTGGTTTGTCCCGTTTCAGGGCTTCACTGTAACATGTTTAGGTAGTATACTTATCACGTGGTTGTTGTTTGTCCCGTTTCAGGGCTTCACTGTAACATGTTTAGGTAGTAGACTTATCATATGTGTGTTGTTTCTCCCGTTTAAGGGCTTGACTGTAACATGTATAGGTAGTTTACTTATCACATGTTGTTGTTTGTCCCGTTTCAGGGCTTCACTGTAACATGTTTAGGTAGTATATCTATCATATGGTTGTTGTTTGTCCCGTTTCAGGGCTTCACTGTAACATATTTAGGTAGTATACTTATCTTATGTGTGTTGTTTCTCCCGTTTAAGGGCTTGACTGTAACATGTATAGGTAGTTTACTTATCACATGTTGTTGTTTGTCCCGTTTCAGGGCTTCACTGTAACATGTTTAGGTAGTATACTTATCATATGTGTGTTGTTTCTCCCGTTTAAGGGCTTCACTGTAACATGTTTAGGTAGTTTACTTGTCACATGTTGTTGTTTCTCCAATTTCAGGACTTTACTGTAACATGTTTAGGTAGTATACTTATCGTATGGTTGTTGTTTGTCCCGTTTCAGGGCTTCACTGTAACATATTTAGGTAGTACAATATCCTTTGGTTGTTGTTTGTCCCATGTTAGGTCTTCACTGTAACATGTTTAGGTTGTATACTTATCATATGTGTGTTGTTTGTCCCGTTTCAAGGCTTCACTGTAACATGTTTAGGTAGTATATTTATCATATGTTTATTGTTTCTCCCGTTTCAAAGCTTCACTGTAACATGTTTAGGTATTCAACTTATTATATGCTTGTCCTTTGTCCTGTTTCAGGGCTTCATTGTAACATGTTCAGGTAGTATACTTATCATATGTGTGTTGTTTCTCCCGTTTCAGGACTTCACTGTAACATGTTTAGGTAGTTTACTTATCACATGTTGTTGTTTGTCCCGTTTCAGGTCTTCACTGTAACATGTATAGGTAGTTTACTTATCATATGTTGTTGTTTGTCCCGTTTCAGGGCTTCACTGTAACATGTTTAGGTAGTTTACTTATCACATGTTGGTGTTTGTCCCGTTTCAGGGCTTCACTGTAACATGTATAGGTAGTATACTTATCATATGTGTGTTGTTTTTCTCGTTTCAAGGCTTCACTGTAACATGTATAGGTAGTTTACTTATCATATGTTGTTGTTTGTCTCGTTTCAGGGCTTCACTGTAACATGTTTAGGTAGTATACTTATCATATGTTGTTGTTTGTCTCGTTGCAGGTCTTCACTGTAACATGTTTATGTAGTATATTTTTCATATGGTTGTTGTTTGTCCCGTTTCAGGACTTCACTGTAACATATTTAGGTAGTATAATTATTATATGTTTCTTGTTTCTCCCGTTTTAGGACTTCACTGTAACATGTTTAGGTAGTATACTTATCATATGGTTGTTGTTTGTCTCGTTTCAGGGCTTTACTGTAACATAACGTGGGATGGGGTTATGTGCTGGGATGATACACCCGCGGGGACTGTGGCCACCCAAAACTGTGCCGACTATGTTAACAGTTTCAACGTCCACGGTAAGTCAATCGGGTAATCTCATGGATATATCCATATGTTACTGTAACGTGTAGCGGGTCCCTCTCGGAGTAAAGCCATCGTGGCTCACCCATCCAGGTACTTGCCGCGATGAACGTTGTTTAACTCCGAGAAAAAGCCAACCACTCTACCGAATCACCCATTAAAGCCGGCTTCTACAGCGTGACTGTAGAAGTAGTATTTATACATAAACCCTATTACCGTCACATTTCTGCCACCTTTCTCTTGACTTCGTCCCGAAGTCACTCATGTCACAAAGACGTACATGGGCAGTTACCGACTTTTTACAATTCAAGAAGGTACTTTAAACAATGCCTCAAAGCAGAAACAAGGATAGCGAACATGCAACGAACGATTAGGGGTACGGGAATGATGGTGATATGAAACCCAATCCCACCGCTGTCACCAATTTTGTAACGTGTATCGGGTCCCTCTCGGAGAAAAGCAATCTTGGGTCACTCATCCATGAACTAACCACTTAGTACGTTGCTTAACTTCGAGAGAAAATCAACCAATCTAGCGAATCACCCATAAGAGCTGGCTTCTACAGCTAGACTGTAGAAGGAGTATTTATACATAAACCCTATTACCGTCACACTACATAGCCATGTTTACATACAAATAGAATCTTTATTCAGAGCCGCCCATACTTAGTCGATCGGGTGACCTCAAGGGTACATACACATCAGAGTAGAATTTCACTTTAACACTTTTAAACGTGATTGTTTTGTATGTTAACGATGAATGGACAACGTGTCGACTTTAAAAAGCTCAGACACCACCACAATGTCCACCAGGGAAAGACCGACCGATTGCACAACATATTGCATACATTATTTACAAAGCAAAATCAACATTATTAATAATATTAATATCATAACGTGACAGAAGTGTAAAATGTATTCGACCCAAGAAACTAGTAACATACTGTTGATGTGCATTAACACCAAGTCAAACAAATAAATCGAAACCAATGCTAAATCAACTGGGTCATCTCATAGTTAACACCGGTGCAAAGAACTTTTGTGTCTCGTGGGCAAACATGGTTCCAAGTGAATGAACACCATGACGGCTTTGTAAAGCTTCATCACCACCAGTAAGTCAACCAGAGAAAACCCAGCAGATTACACAACATACCCCATACATTATTTAGAGAACGAAATCAGCATACTACAATGGCGTCAATAGGTTCAACACAAACGTCTGTGCTCCATGGACGTGTAACCGCTTAAGTTAAGGTCAAGGTCAAGGTCGAACGTCTGTCGGGGTCCATTTGTATTTCTTGTTAGCCTGGGATACCGGCCCATGAGTACACTCCGCATCAGATTATACGCAGGGGCCGGGACCCCAGGCTCATTTCTTGTATGCATACACATTACTTTTATCCTTCTTCCTCATTGCCTTTGGGGTTGTTTTTTTTCATTATTTGGAACTAAGGGTTTTACATAACTATATCATTTTATATCATTGGATGCAATTATTTGACAGAAGCTTAAAAGGTCACCAAAGAAACCAGTAACATACTGTTTGTGTGGCATTAAAACCCTTTTAAACAAACAAATCATACCATTGATAAAGCAATCAGGTTTTCTCAAGCTTAACACCTGCCTGAAAGGCTTTTGCATCACTGGGGCATAAACATTTCCAAGTGAAGGAACATTATGTCGACTTTGTAAAGCTTCAACACCGCCAGCTAGTCCACCAGGGAAAACCTAGCAGATTACACAACATACCCCATACATTATTTACAAACGTAAATCAACATACTATAATGGCGTTGATTTGTTCAACACAAATGGTCTGTGCTCCATGGACGTGTAACCGCTTATGTTACGGTCAAGGTCGAATATGTGTTGGGTCCATTTAATTTCTTGTATCATGACACTTTGCCCAGGGATGACGAAATCTGATTTTGATTTACTTGTCTGTAAATGCTAGTTATTTTTCTGCACTTTTCCGTATAATGGAAATGTAATAAATTTCAGTAAATATTCCCCTGTCCGTTAGCCCATTACCAAACAATAACAACATTTGACCAGTTTGTTGCAGACGACATTGGAAAACATTGTGGGAAAGGGAGAAATTGCTCTTAACAAACAATTTCTCCTTTTCCCACAATGCTTTCTAACCTATCAGAAAATCATTTTTCATTTTCATCACATTTTGAACGTTGTCTGCGAACTCTTTCATCTTGGGGTAGTCGAAAAGTTGGTGTTTGGTAAAGGGTTAAGGCTTTTTGACAATGTGGGCAATACGGGCAGATGATTTTGTCACTCCTAGGTATTCATCTTTCTTATCCTTTTCGGGTTTATTTTTCATCATGTGAAACAAATTATATACTCATTTTTCTATCATATATATGTTTTATCAACTAGTATCATTATTGTGACAGAGGCTTGTCTAGTATTTGGAACAATTGGTAATTGGTCTTATAGTGTAATAATATAATACTTGGGAGTGACATAGAATGAAAACAATTAAGATCAAGAATTCTTTATGGACTAAAACTATACAGTTTCTCGTCAAACAAACACCTATATATAGAAAAAGAGGAAGAAGAGAGAAACAAGCAAATTAAGCATTATAAACAAATCGTCATGTGATCGTTCAGATATCATAGCAGTCCCTTAGCAGACTAGCGCTTTCAAATGTTTGGAAGAAAAGGTTTCTATAAGAATAGCAAAGAAACCCAGCAGCAAATAACGCATCTAAAGTTACACCCATTGCGTGGGTACGGTGCTATCTAGTGACTGTCGGTCTAAACTGTTTGACAATAAACTACAAACAATGTCAAAAAGCCTAATATCAAAAGGAAATTATGCACATTGACATGGTCATTAAATAGCACCCACATTAATTTATAAACATATTTAAGCAAATAGCATTGAAACTTATTACAGACTCTATTCATAGATTCAATCAAGTGAATTGACAGAAACATTGCTGAACGCGAAAATAGATTGGAAAAGCAGCGTGATAATATCAGGCTACTTGTTTCCAGACGAGAAAATGGAAGACTAATATAGTGAACCTTACAGTTCGTACAATATTATGATTTATCCTGTCACTAGTGCCATTTCGGGACAGAAAACTAGGTGCCGTATAACATTTGTGATATCCGGCACTAACCATATAATACATGCACGCGACTAATCATGACGTCATAAGAACGATATGACGTCATGTTTACATCATTCTCTACTTATTTTTTCCGTTTTTCTCGTGTTTTATTTACATTTTGTTTGTTTGAAAGAATAGATAAAGGTAACAGGATAAATAGAATAGATGATTGGTGTCTTTGAATAGGAAAAGTTATCGGGCTCGGCATCGGAATATTATCCGTTTCGCCTTCGGCTCACCGGATAATATTCCTACGCCTTGCCCGATAACATTTCCGATTCACGACACCAACCATCTATTCTCTATTTCTATGCTGGTGTAATTCTTCGCAATGCGAAAGGGTTGTTGACTACCAAACTGTGTTTAACGGGAATCAAAATATATTCGTATCGCAACTGAAACTACGTTTGCATCAACCCGATTATGAAAGGTTGTCGGTTTAAGTCTCAATGGCGTCATACCAAAATACCTAAAGTTAACGTATAGGTAGTAAGGAAGCAATTGTTTAATCAAGGCATCACGCTACATGTAGGTTCATTTTTCCTGGGACACAAAAGATCAATTAAACGGCGGTTGGCCTTCGTGACAACAAACGATATACAAAATGGCATTGACTGTACAGTGTTGGTATACTTTTTCGATAGCACATCGATAATTGGTTGATTCAGGACGCTTAAACTTTTAAAGAACAACAAGTTACTACTTACATCGCATAGCAGACATTTGAAATATTGAAAAAGGCATTACAAGAATTCGCAGACGGGTAATCTCCCTTGGTAATATGCTCAAATAGCTGGTTTTGTCTTGATTAAGAGCGCAGTGCTATCGTCTTCCCACATCTTAATTAGGCAAGGCAACCATTACTGTAATGTTTCCCCCACATCTTAACTAAGCAGAGATATCAGACATCCATTTATACCGGGTGTTTAGCCACCGATGTTTACGACTGTCTGATGTAATAAGACCTATTGAGTCGATGTTGTAAAAAAACAGTTCCAAGATTTTCTGCCTCAATTATCGTCTATCATTGATTGGAGACTGAGTAGGTGGTATGGGGTTCGTCTCTCAAATATTCTTATCCCTTGAAGTGTCGTTTGCTTTGCTGTGAGGTCCCTTGGCCAAATAATGCAGAGCTTTTGGGACCTGTCTCGCACAGATACTCAACTTGTCGTCTACGTTTACAAATACGTCGAAGCGTTGAATATTAAAGGCTATATGTATATATGTAATGTATTTTCTTGTATGGTAACTAACCTACATTTAATATAACGATGTCTCACTTTTTGAATGAACTTTAAACAAAGATTGATAATGATAAATTCCATTCATCCTTTTCCTTTGATAGTTTTGGTCCTGCGAGCGAAATAATACCCAATCATGTTGCAACAGACATGTCGTCTGGTTCGCCTGTCAATTTCGGACAGAGAGAAAACGCGCCGTCGTGCATAAGAAAAGTCATTCATCTTTGAAGAATGGCCGACTGCTGCAAACATTGTGATTATATGGGAATTGCATCTATTAGCTGGAAGTTAATAATAGGACTGCCACTGTCAAAATGGTGGCTGTCCGTTTTACCGCTAATATGAAAAGAACCGAGACAGACCAATCTACGGATAAATTTGTCCCACAATGCTTCGTTTGAAAAATTGGCTGTTACAGTTAACCCCTTCATTTAGTATACGTACGCTTTAACATGCATAAAAGAGAGGGCATTATTAACAGTTGTGATAAAAGAGGAAATTGCTCATGTACTTGTGGATCCAGGAAGCCGTTACATAACTGAAACAGTGTTGATAAGGCGGTTAACACCATATACATTAATCTTAAATTGATTTTGATACAAGTTCTTACAGCAAAGATGTATCCCTCTTGATTCTGCTTCCTTGATACATGAATCAGTAATCGCGCCGAACGTGGATTATTGAAAGGTCGCAAGGCAGGTCTCACTTCTCACGGAATTCGAACCCACGACCCTCGTGTCAAGAAGCCGACACTCTACCACTAGACCACTGTCCTCCACAGTGGATTGACTGTGGTTGGTAATAAACAGGAAAGCCGAGCCATAGAAGTACGATTTGAAGAGTGGGTATTGCGATGAAATATGGTGGAATTATTCGTCATAGAAGGAACTTGTCATTATGCAATTCCACTGAGGGCAAGCTTAAAATCAAATCTCTGAATAGCTCAATCCTCTGGGATACCGGGAGACAATATGTTTAGAGGTTTCTAAATCGAGCACGACCATTTTATATTTCCAATTTGCTATGGAATAAGGATGAAAGAACGATTGCGTTAGGTAAAATATAGAAATTCTAACGATGCACATGTGATATCACTAACTTTGATAGTGTTCTAACTTTGATAGTGTTCTTTATACAAGTCACTTATAGTGCCCTTGCCTAGTCCTGGTGGGTCCAGGAAAGCCAGTGCGAATAGTTGGTGATACGGCTTTATTTCTTTTAATGATTTAAGTTTTAGATTTATTCTATTTATTCATTTTGCATCGATTGTGACGGGAGCTTGAAGCTTATTGAATTCAACCACGATGACTGCTTCTTGGATATTACACCAGTACTAGCGTTGAATTGTGGGTTAGTCCTGGCAATCTTCACCTTGCCTAACGGGAATTCGAACCCAGGACCCTCGGTACAAGAGGTCGACGCTCTACCACTGCAAGACTTTCGCCTACAATTATAATGATTCGTCAATGCTCTTTGCGGTTATTGATCACACCTATATTAAACGCAAGAAAATATTTTCGTATCCGTCATTTAAGTCGACATCATTGTATCAACTCTTGTGACACATCGGGGTTTTTAAAAGAAAAAACTCGAGTTAAAACAGACCATGAATAGTTAACTGGATAATAGAGTCGACGGAAAAAACGTCAAACACAAATGAAATTATCGCCTCCCCGGGAAAACCCATTAAACTATTTGTATTTGCCTTTTATTCAATTAGACATTTTCACCAATAAATGTCCTAAAACGACTTAACGACCTGAAAATGATTTTTTTATGCATTGCAAAGTTCGTTCTGTCTCCCCAAGGGCAACGTTGTTATCATATTGCCAAAATTAAGTTGGAACTTTTTCGGACTCTCATACCCTAGAGAAGGTTCATCGACCACCAGATCGTGTGCCTTGTATTTGGTGTTTCGACTGGTCCATTTTAAAACTAATATCAGACGCCAGTTATCGAGTGCGGACAACCACGTTTCTTGATAAAATTTGATAGGGCCTTGCATGAGTCAAACGGGAAAAGATTTTTTGGAATTTTTCAGTTTCTGTTGTAACAGATGCTTTATGAGCCGTCTGCACCATGAAATCGTTTGACCGAATGCATTACGGTAGATGTAGTGTTTTAATATTGAAAATGCATGTCATCATAGGCCACATGCTAGTAACTAATAATCAAGGAAAGGAGAATTCTTGTACTGATAAACCCTAATGAAGGAATTATTTGCAATTTATCAAAAAGCTATTTTAAGTAAACGTTGTAAATGAAAATAAAAACACAAACAAAGCTTTACCTGTAAGATTTTCTACATCAAAGACAAAACTGCAAAGCACGTTTCTAGGTAGTAGCCCTGACCCGGCTAAACATTTTCAGAACGTAAATGAAGCCATTGTTACGTGAATAGTTTGCCTCACAACAAAGAACAGTGCAATTCATCTGACAATCAGATCGTGGCTTGGAATCAAAAGTGTGAGAAAGGAAATATAAAGGACTAGGAGATGATACTCTTATTGGTGAGAAATGATAGAAAGAACTTTAAAAGATCTCGAAATACTTCAATCTAATTCATTTTCACTTTGCCCTCAGAATACCATAACTCTGCCCTAAAACTGATCACAGATCCTATTGAAATAAATTTATCAATGAATATATTAGTTTTACGTTTCTTGTATTTCAGAATTCGCCACGAGGTCCTGCCTTCCCAACGGAACATGGGAGAGTGCGCCCGCCTTGAATGTTACAGACGGTTGGAGCAATTACTCCGCGTGTGTCACAGAGCGGCCGACGGAAAACATAGCGGTAACTACCTCTGAAAAAGTAGTCCGTGGTCCCAATCTGAACTTATCGGGTTTATCCAATGAAAATACCTCTGATATAATGAGGAAGCCGTCATTTAGCTTCTTGCACGACTGTGTTCAATATACTTCGATTATCATTATTAAATTATTACGAATAAAACGTATTGTATTGTATTGATTAAATGTTATATCTTAATAGTCACATATAATTCTATTGTGGACACATATATATGTCACAACTTGTAATAACACTACAATGCATGAGTTGCCGACTTAATATATTGATTCTAAATTATGTTCAACACGTCCATGTGTTTAACTACCAAGCGTTGTGCTCCCAGGAAACGTGTTTTACCCAGGACAAATTAAACAAATAGTTTAACCCTGCACTTTCATACGATGTGTTTTTCTCAGGTCACGGCAATATCCGAGCAGTTTTACAGCTCTGAGCATCTTGGATTGAGTTTGAGGATATTGAGAATTACACGAGAGATACGTCTGTACTTGCATAACCGAGCACTTTTTTTAATTCGAGATTTGGTCAAAACATATACATCTCGTTATAGTATTGATTGTAAATTCAGTATTATCTTGAATGGTACTTTCGTTTCAGGACCATCTTTCCCGCATACAGACAATTGCTGACGTCGGTTACGGTCTCTCGCTGACGGCCCTGATAATTGCTGAACTCATTATGATCTTCTCAAAGTATGTGTTCTTTCTTTGTTTGACATTTTAAGACAGGGGAGCCTCCGTGACCTAGTGATAGTAGTTCAGAATTTGAAATCACATAGCCACTGCCTGCGTTGGTTCAAATATCGGTAAACTACTACTGTTGTTTTCCGTATGGCTGCAAAGTTGGTATCTATTATCATGCATATAAAAGAAAAGAAAAATAACTTAAATCTGCATAAAAATAAACTTTATTTACAGCAATACACTTTTGGACTCTTTGACGGCGTTTGGATTTTCGTAAGAGGTAGTCTTTCAACTTACATACGAAATGCCGATATTTCAGCCTGAACCTTTCATTCAGAAACCTATACTATAAGAGTAATATAAGAGTTTGGAACGATTAAAAAAGAGAACCAGAAAATGTCTTATTTATTGGTTAATTGTTTTAACGTGTTTTTTCTACAGAGAGCGTCACTGTAAAAGCAACACGTTACTAATCAACCTGTTCATGACCTTTTCCGGCTGTTTGGTGTGTTTTTATGTTTTGTTTCTTTCTTTGGAAGTTGCTGTTGTGTTTTAAATGTTTTTTAATTTGGGGTTTTCCCCAGAAAGTTTCGCCTTGAGAGTAACACGTTATTCAATAGCACAGATTAACATAGAAATATGGAAAGTTTAAAACAGAAAGATTTTTTTATTCCTTATTGATTTATTGATTTTTTTGTCTGTGTTTTCCTCCAGAAATTTACACTGAAAGAACAACGCGTTTTTTTTTAATTCTATAGATAAATTTAAAATTATTAAATATTTAAAAGCGAAATAATTTTTCATTTTTTATTATTTTGTTGTTTATTTTTTCATCATTTTTTACATATTTTTTCTTATTGTTTATTGATTTCTTTCTGATTTTTTAACTCTGTTCTTCTCCAGAAAGCTTCACTGTAAGAGTAACACATGAGTATGGAACATTTTAAAAAAGAGAACAAACATTTACATTATTCATTGGTTAATTGATTTCTTTGATCTGTTTTTCTACAGAAAGCTTCACTATGAGAGCAACACATTACTCATCAACCTGTTCTTGGCCTTTTTCCGGCTGTTTGATGTGGTTTTTATGTTTTGTTTCTTTCTTTGGCAGTTGTTGTCGTGTTTTAATTGTTTTTAATCTGGGGTTTTCTCCTCAGAAAAGCACGCCATGAGAGTAAAACGTTAATCAAGTCATAGATTAACACACAAGTATGGGAAGTTTAAAAGAGAAAGATCTTTTTTTTATTTTCTTATTGATTTATTAATTTTTTATCTGCGTTTTACCTCAAAAAAATTACACTGTAAAAGTAACACGTTATTTAATTCTATTGATTAACATTTCATTATCTATTATTTCATTGTTACATTTTTTTATTTTTCATCGGGTTTTTTTAATCTTGTTTTCCTCCAGAAAGCTTCACTGTAAGAGCAACACTTCATTCTTTACATTTTTATTAAATTGTTTATCAAGTGTTTTTTTATTTTTTATTTTCTTGTTTCTTTAATCTGTTCTTCTCCAGAAAGCTTCACTGTAAGAGAAACACATTACACATCAACCTGTTCCTGGCCTTTTTCATTTTTACATCTTCTTTTTTTGTTGTTTATTGATTTTTTTCTTGATTTCTTTAATCTGTTCTTCTCCAGAAAGCTTCACTGTAAGAGTAACACATTACACATCAACCTGTTCTTGGCCTTCATACTGCGTGCTGCGAGCTCCTTCATACAAAACCTGGCTTACGTCAACAGCCTCGGCTTCGAGAAGGACGTTATCCGCCATGATACTGGGAGGGTGACGTTCAACACAAACGGGACGGTGAGTGAAATAAACTTTGTTTTTATTACTTTTTTGTCTTTTTTTTTTTCGTCCTGGTGGTGATTTACTTTTTGATATTTTTTGTTGTCCGCTTTTAATTATTTCTTTTAATAACTTCCTGATGAAGATTTACTCGCTTTTTTCCTTGCGAGAGAGAAAATCCGTAATCGCATTTTACGAATACGTATTAGCAGACGGGGAATCACGTGACCAATTTTCACGAACTTATGTCCGAACAAGATGGCTGCGTCACGGGTACTTTTGCTTTCTCCCCAATTTTTTGCCAATGAGAGCCACATTGTGTACCCTGCATGAGATGACCATCAACTTCCCGGTTCCGGTAGTATAAAATAACCTACGCTTTATAACGGCGTTACGCCTAACACTCGGCAGAGAAATCACAGTCGAAGACCGATACTTTTGGCCATGTGTGCCCGTCGACTGCGACTTCTAGACGAGTATTAGACGTAACGCCGTTATAAAGCATGGGTTATCATACCCCACCAAAAGTGGAAAGTTGTTGGTCAACTCATGCTGGTCAATACACACAATTTTGAATCCTATTGAGACTTACTGATTTTAACAAGTTGTAGATTTCACCATATATCTCTAAGTCAACACATGTTAGTAAAGCTTCTTGCAAAAGATTAAATGTTACAATAATTCTATGTTGTCATGGAAACTAGAACTATATTCCAAACAAAATAGGCATTCAAACCCATGTTTTACTTATTTGAGTTTTGACATGTTACTATGAACATCAAATATAAATTGCCCTGTTTTATTGCATTTTTTATCTACATAAGTTGGTGAATATGTTTGTGTGTTGTATCAGCCCAAACTTATAATATTTCATTGTGAATCTAGTATATACAAAAACAATATCCCGACCATCAAATAAGTCAATTATAGCCATAAGTTGCAAAACCAGATGTCCTACAAAACTTGTTCCAACAGTATTATGAGCTAATCATATCCATTGAAATTAATATCAATAATCAGTCATGTACATGTAAACTATTTATGGTGTTACTCGTGGATTTTTAGACTTTCAAAGCAGAAAACGTTATAGGTACACTATATCAGTACATGTAACATACATTCTTTCATCATTTATTATAAAACCACATTCTTTGAAGGAACAACAAAGTAGTTCAAAAATGAAATAAAACTTCTACAAATGGTTTGGAAAATTTCTTAAACAAGTATTGCATTGAAATTCAATCTTGTCAATGAAACTCATTTTGAAACTGGTCATGAAACTGATATTGCATTGTAGCTTTGCTTGAAATCATTGATGATCAAATAAATTTGTTTCTATCCGATAGGGACCAATGCGTTCAAAGCCCTCTGATTCACTTGCACCAACGTCGATGTAATCTCAGGCAATAACAAAGACAATCAATCGTCCAACATTAAAAGAAATGGCGTTCAATATTCGACCTGCCAGTATCTTCTAATATCATAACTTATTAATGCTTGCTTGATATACTTTCATGAATACATTTGTTTTTGAATTGTTGAATTAGACATCGTTATTGTATATGTTCACAGCACTGGGAGTGTAAGTTGCTGATGACGGTATTCATGTACTCCCTGACAGCCAGTCATATGTGGATATTTGTCGAGGGGCTCTATCTCCACATGCTCGTGTACCGGACATTATTCACGGAACGCCATGGTATCCGACTGTACGTCTTTCTAGGCTGGGGTAAGTACCAATAAACAATATCAATACGACATGTATCCACTTGTAGGGGCAAAACGGCCTTCCAGAACATGTTCACAGGGCCCGATGGTAACATATGAGAGTCAAATCTTTCTAGGCTGTCATGAGTACAAACTATCTACATCCAATGATCTATGGGGGTATGTATAAGCAGAATGAATAGTTGTCGAGGGGCTCAGCCTGCACATGCTCGTGTACCGGACTCTATTGACCGAACGTCATGGTATCCGGCTGTACGTCTTTCTAGGCTGGGGTGAGTACAATGTATCGATCTTCAATTATCTATGAAGACATATAATATGAACAAAGGCATTGCCTCTAGACCGCTCTCTCAACTCATTGTTATGGATTTTGCATGAAACTTGCATACTGAATATGCTTTTCAATCTAAATTCAAAGTACAACTTTCTGGAAATAAAAGAATTAGCTTACTAAGGGGGAGCAAATACTCATTTTATCACAGAGCTGTCATCTTTGTCACATTTAGATAGGTCTCAGTAAAAGGGCAAGTCTCCTGGTAGACCTTTTTGATGGACTATGTTCTATATGGGTATTAGTTAACCCTTTCCCAAACAGTAACGACATTTGACAACTTTGTTGCAGACTACTTTAGAAAACATTGTGGGAAAAGAGAAATTGTTCGTAACGAGCAAGTCTTCCTTTTCCCACAAGGTTTTCTGCTCTTTCCGAATAATATTGTTCAATTTCATCACATTTTGAAATATCGTCTGCAAACTCTGTCAATTTGTTTTTTGGGAAAGGTTAAAGCTTGCTTGGGCTGTGTATGAGGGCCTTTCATCAATAATGAGTCATTCATCATGTAAGGACAAACTACTCATGCAATGACAGAACCACCAAACTATAATTTCTGAACCACAAGTCTGTTTCTGCTTGAAATCATAGAATTTTCTTCACAAAATCATGTGTTGTAGGTACTGGTTTAAATCAGCATGAGAAAAAAACAACATGTCATTTAATGATGAAGAAGGGTCAGTTGGATTAATAGTTCCAGATGATGTTCAACAACATACTCATCTACATGCTTTGGGACTTACCAAATTACATCAAATAGAAAGCCAATCAGGTCTTTGTTTGAATGGTTCTTTATTGTTCAATATAGATAAGAAAATCCCAGAGATTGCTTTGCTGATCTACAAAAGGTCATTCAATAACAACAAAAAGCTTTGTTGTAGCCAAAAGGTATTTTGTTTAACTTTAAAATAAAAAAAATCCTTAATTTTTCATATTAATAATTCATAAACCTTTGTTAACACATGAAACACTGCTTTTTTATATGTTTTTATCTATTAAAGAACTTAGAAAAAGTTCTGTATGCAATAAATGATTAATGAAATGAAGTTAAAAGACATAAGTGATAATCAGAAGACAGCATTAGTTAATGTATTCTAATTCCTTGCTTTAACAATTTGGTTGAAAAAACAAAGTCACAGCTTAGTTTTGGCACATTGGCTTCATTCTTGACATCAACAGTTCCCTGACCTTCATTGTTTGAATAGAAAAACACTTCTGAGAGTTGGAAAAATATGACAGAAACATTTGTGTTCAACTTCTTCAAATAAAAGAAATAACAAATACTCTATGATATACAAAGTAGCCATTTTCTTTTACAAAATGTTTCAAATTTAAAGCAATAACAGGTATTAATTAAAGTTTCTTTTTCCAATGAATAAAAGCAATTGTGACAAGGAAAATGTTCTCTCTGAGCCTGTTTCCCCTTGTCATAATAAGTTTCAAAATTTTGTGGTAAATCAAAGGAGAAATAATAATTCAACATTGATGTATGCAAATTAAACTCTCATCTTTTTTCCCTTCATACTCATGCAATAATTAGAAAAGAAATTCAAGTAATGACTCAAGTTACTGTCTTCCTCTGGTCTGCTGCAGGCTTACTAAGCAGTTTTAACATAATATGATAATGCTTTTTGTCTCAATAATTTGATTGAGTTGTGTTTTTTAAGGCTTCTTGAAAGAAAGAAAAGATGAGACATGTGACAGTGTTGTCATTATAGAATATTTCATAGTCCTTCTCAATTTTTCTATATTATTGTCCTTTGATGTCCATAACATATGATATATCATTGTTAATGTTATTTTTTCTTCATGAAATAAGTCTTTTGAAAAGAAAACTAAACTTTAAGACTATTCACTGATCAAACATGAAGATTTAAGGTATCTCCTTGTAAATCTTCATCTGTTTTTTTTTTATTATATCCACATCACTGAATGTTCTGTTGCTGTTACACCTTCCTTACTCTGCCAGTTAGTCATCAGATTTGGCTGTTAAAAGAGAAAAATAAAAAATTTAAATCTTTTGGCAATACTGGCCACATTAAACTGACTTATAATTTTTAATTGGTAACAATGGAAATAATTCATTCCTGATGGTAATCAATTGAAGCAGTTTACTGACAGAATAAACAAAGAGCTGATTGGTGATAAAAAAATCTATAGTCCAACCTGTCTTGACTTATTTTGGTTTCATTCTCATTCTAACCAAGGTTTTTGAAAAAGAAAAGAGAAAGAGTTATTTACAAATTGTGAGCAACACCAAATTCATCAACATTTCTGGATCATACAAAAATGTTCAAATTAAAGAAAAAACAAACTTCCACATTAAAGAGAATTGCTTCTTTGCTATATTACATTAATAAGTTACCTTCAATCTTTATGACAATTATGTTTGTTTATTCAAAGGGGAGAGAAAGAATATACATGTTTAGACATATACTTACTTGTATTATAAAACAGAATCAATGTTAATGCAGGTCTGCATCTCTTCTTTAGAATTGACATATTTCCAACCATCATACATTCTGTAATATAAAGAAAAAACAACTAAGGGATCTATTACCATAAACCTTTAGGACAAAATTCTCAATGTTTTGGAATTATATCATCACTGGACGAAACGAATAAAATAAAATACTGCCATATAAGGTGACATACATAACCAAATACTTAAAACATAGGCGTAGGAGCGTTTTCAATATTGGGGGGGCCAACTTCAGATGAGGGCCCGTCTAAGAATAAATGTTCCTAAACTTTTTCATGGCTATTCATGCATTTACAAATTCAATAACATTATAAGAATAACAAGAAAGCGTATGAAAATGTGTATCTTAAATAAAAAAAAAATAATAATAATAAAAGGATATGCCAGGTCTCGATCGCACGCGGAAATCAAATGCATTGATCTAAACAAAAGGTGCAGCGGCCAGACTGTCACAGCCATGCATTCAACTCGTTTTAGATTAATTTTCAAGCATTAGGTAACAATTGAAGACAATATTGAGTCTGACCCCTTTAGGTAACAATTGAAGACAATATTGAGTCTGACTCCTTAGAACACGTTTTACACCACTGTTTTCGTCAATCTAGACTTCCCGGGTATTTCAGTGAGCTGAGTTTTCATTGGATAAACCAGATGTGTTTAGATTGCCATTTGCAATGATGACGTCAAAAAGATTTTTGTTATAATGCGTAACAAAAGGCGAATTGGTGTAAGATAAAGCACAAAAAAAAACACATTTATTCTGCTGTTAAATTTTGTTTCTTTCATATTTCTTTTCAAATATCTTCATTTGCCATTGTGAATATTGGGGGAGGGGGGGCAGAGTATACTCTCCCCCCAGTGTGAATATTGGGGGAGGGGGGGGCTGGCCCCCCAGCTCCTACGCCTATGTGAAAGGGTATTTCACTTTTTGAAAAGGAAATTCATGCTGTTATTGTTACTTAAAATATCGCCCCATAATTGAATTATTGAATTGCTATTGAATTGTCAAGAAGGTACCTTGTACTCAATTTAAAAGCTCCAACAATAACAAATAATCCATATCAGCAACTGACGAGTTGATATCGTTGCTTTATTGGTCAGCATAATAGTGTATTCCATCTACAACACGATGTGTACCTGATGCTTTCCTTACACATCGCAACAATGACATAGACCGTCTAGTACATAAACATTAGATTATGCCTAACTGCAGGGTGTAATCACCGAATCGATAGGTGAACACTTATTTCACCGGGCAACACACATTTTCTAGCCAAGTACTGCAGGGAGCATGTACTGTAATACTAAAAAATGAATGCTGTAGTTCTACTTAAAAGGAAGAAGTTTTTTCAGATGGATGTTTGTTTAGAGGAAGCATCTTCAGCGAGGCGTGACGAGGGCTCGCCTTCTCGATTTTTCTACGACGAATTTTGGTGAAAATGGTCTAATTAGATATACTGTTTTATAACGAAATGAAAGAGTACAAAAAGTTCTCTTACCTACAACCGGCGATTCGTTTTCCTTTCAAGGAGTTGAACACTGTGTCCAATTTAAAGTTTGAAGCGGTGGCGCCGATCCTGTTGTTCGTGTTTTGTTTTTCGATAGAATGGTTTATGGTTAATTCATGATTGGCGGAAATAAACTCAATGAGCGGCAATGAATTTATGTAAAACCAGTCCATTCCATAAAGCCGGAAACACCCGAAGCAAACCCGAGTTTTCTCTTTTCAATGAATGGTTCACTATTGGTAGATATATTGGTAGATAAAGGTAATGCTTGAAAATAAATTTAATTAGAACCAGTCCATTCCGTAAAGCCGGAAACACCCGAAGCAAAACCGATTTTCTCCTTTAGGTAAACCGGAAGCCACCTGTTTTTTTGCTAATGGTATAACCGGTGTTAACATAACTTGTTACTCGTACGTATGTTACCGTTATCCGCTCTCCGAGCGCTTCGCGCTCTGAGAGAGCGGTATGAACAAATTAGATATTTGTCGAGGGGCTCTACCTTAACATGTTGGTGTACCGGACTGTATTCACGGAGTGCCATGGTATCAGACTCTACGTCTTTCTAGGCTGGGTAGAGTACCAGTAATATATCTCAAAACTGATTTAACCCATCCGTATGAGTAAATTGGTCTACGAAGACCTTAATTGCTATAGCTTATCTATTCACTCTGGATTTCCCTTTAACTATGGGTTAACAGTTAATCTTCCTTTATTATTCACACTAGATTTTCCTTTTACTTTAGGTTACATGTACCTTTACATTAGCTGATGTGTTGATACTATAGTTTCCCCTTTAACTTCAGGT
Organism: Cerastoderma edule; assembly: GCA_947846245.1. Classification (NCBI taxonomy): domain Eukaryota; kingdom Metazoa; phylum Mollusca; class Bivalvia; order Cardiida; family Cardiidae; genus Cerastoderma; species Cerastoderma edule. The sequence continues at coordinate 6,343,151 of OX401414.1, forward strand.
TTACCTTTACTCTACCTCATACCGTGGATTCTTGTTCGTATCTTCCTGGACGATGAGTTGTAAGTAAAGCCTCTTATAAAATGGAAAATGATTAATCTTTAATAAATTTGCTTAACCCTTAGATTGCTGGTTAGTCTTTTAAAATAGATTTCTGTGTGGTATTGTATGAATAATTAAGGCAAACATATCAAAAACATTACTATTACACATGGCCAACTTAACAGAAATGTATTAATGTGATTTCAAAAACACCAAAGAAAATTAATAATAATTTAGGCCGACTTGTTAAGAAATTTTTTATTAATTTTTTAATCGTAATTTTATTGAATTGTTCTGTTTTGCCGTAAACAGTGTATATGTGTTTAATGCAATAAGTATATTGTATTTTAGGTGCTGGAATATTTACAAAGACAGTCGATATGTGTGGATAATCAAGGGACCTATAGTACTCACAGTTTTGGTAGGTTCCTCTATATATATCTATTTTTGAGTTTAGCGTGTGGAGAGAATTCGACCATTGAATTTACACACCACATTTTGAGGCCTGTCGTGTATCTATAAATCTATAAATAAACTTGCGCCAAACCCCAGTTACTCATTATTCATCCACCTCACTAAGCGGACTTACACGTTCGTTAGAACTAGGCAAAAAAATAGTCCCTTTTTACTCGCTTTGCTTAAACTCTATTCAATACTGCCAAGTTTACTATCTCGAGAGCATCCACCACTTACGTAGCATATGGACATGTTAATGTGTAAAACCCGCAGCCTTGTTTAACTACAGTTCACGACGGCTATAATGCCACGTTAACGTAAACACATCAGAATGGTTTGGTCCAAACATAGGTACCTATATACATTACCTGAAACTTTCCTACCTTTATATAATATAAAATCATACTCAGAAGAGGGACCCAATAAGCTTAAGTTTTCGTCCTCATCCAAATTTTGGGGAAAAAAATTACACCAAAACAGGTTTAAACTAAAACCTAAGAAATACTACCTATACCTACCTACTTCCGCATAATAATAAAGTCGCCCATTTATCGTACATAGATAGTATCTACTTTTATTTTTGTGTGTTTTGCGTCGCGTTCACAATATAGAAAATACGATTGCAATGTCCATCCTAATACGCTTGGGGGAGAACTATAGTTTAATGTCGTAAACGTGTGGAACAGTTTGCCATAGGAAGTTTTATATCCAATAGTGTAAATAGTTTTAAAAGTGCATTAGATAAATGTTGGGCTAAATGTCCTTTCAAATGTTGTTACGAGCCGGAACCGGAACTCATGAAACGTGTAAATAAAAAAGAATTGGAGAGACGTAAATCCAAAATAGATTTCAACAACAACGTTAACAAGGTTAACGAAAAACGATCAAACGACTGTTCAAGCCCACAAGAGACGACTGTTTACCTGTAGTCTTACGAACAATGTCCGCAACGAAGCATAGCTAGAAAAGCCCACTTTGGATTTTATGTCCCCTGTGGGGATACGATCCCGGTTCTCCCGGGAGACAGTCCAAGACATAACCACTGACCTAAAGAGTCGGCTCAGTAACGTAGAGGTTACATCTTGTCCTGATTGATTGTTGCTATCCTGTAGAGAGTGAGGCGGTTACGTAACACACACCCTCTTATAGAAGTCATCATTTATGATGACATGTAAGCCGTTTCGGCTTGTAAGTCCATTTCGGACGAATTAATGGCTCAATGGCCAATCCCGGACGAGCCCCCATCTTAAAAACAATGTCCGCAACCAAGCATAGCTAGAAAAATCCACTTTGGATTTTATGTCCCCTGTGGGTATCCGATCCGGGTTCTCCCGGGTGACAGTCCAAGACATAACCACTGACCTAAAGAGTCGCCTCAGTAACGCAGAGGTTACATCTTGTCCTGATTGATTGTTGCTATGCTGTAGAGAGTGAGGCGGTTACGTAACACACCCCCTCTTATAGAAGTCATCATTTATGATGACATGTAAGCCGTTTCGGCTTGTAAGTCCATTTCGGACGAATTAATGGCTCAATGGCCAATCCCGGACGAGCCCCCATCTTACGAACAATGTCCGCAACCAAGCATAGCTAGAAAAATCCACTTTGGATTTTATGTCCCTTGTGGGGATTCGATCCCGGTTCTTGACAGTCCAAGACATAACCACTGAGCTAAAGAGTCGGCTCAGTAACGCAGAGGTTACATCTTGTCCTGATTCATTGTTGCTATGCTGTAGAGAGTGAGGCGGCTTCGTAACAGTAGTCATTTAATCATCAGAAACAACTAACTTTAATGATTTAATTTTTTACCGTTAAGAATCTGAAAATGTTATTTGTCATACTTGATATCTCGTGGTGGCTGTTTTGCTGATAAAGCCTGGCCTAATAGTGCTGGAACCGATTTCATTCTTATGCATGCAGGTTAGATCAAGGTCAGCCGCCAAGCAAATTGGCGGCTGGCCTGGGATCTAATCTTTTTGTTATTCTGATTATCTTTTCTCATGGGAAATAAACAAATATCTAAGGTTTGGGAAACTAGAAGCACCAACAGCTATGATTTCTATGACAATAGGCCATATCAGGTTTGAGAAAGAAAGATTCTTATGAGCACAAAACAAAAAAGCAAGAATCTGTACTCTTTCGACCGTATGGTACGAGACAATGTGTTTATCTATAACTAGGAGTGTTTTTGTTGCAGACCATTGCTCCAAAATTAAATGTGTCTAGCGATGTATTAATTCCAGCTCATATGGTGTTGTCATATGTTTCAGGTGAATGCCGTGTTCTTCATCAGCATCGTCCTAGTTCTGTGCCGGCGAGTTAAGTTTCACAGATACCCCAAAGGAAGTTCACAACATTTCAGGTATTTGTTATTTGGTTGAAACTCGAGTTCATGTCGTTTTCAACAGTATAGTACTTCTCGCTTGTACCGCGTCAACCAATATCTACAAATATCGTCCAATATATAACATATAAGTCAATGAGGTAAACTGGTCATTTAACAGTTTATACCTACAGTTGTTGCCTTTTTATATATTATACACAAACTCAAAACAGATTTGTGGACAAACTACACTCGAACGAACCATAAAATAAAAAGAAGAGAAACTGAATTACTCGAATTTCTCCCAAAGCTGGCAAGTTCATCAGTCTGCTTAATACTGATAAAAAAATCATTACTCATTAAACTTTCTAGCTATTACAAACATGCATTTGTAATAAGAAGAAGTTACTATTCTATAGAATAGAAAATAGTTTCAGGAATTTTATTAAGTTTATCTAAATCGTCACTCTCATCTTGTATGTCTATCAAATTTTTATGCATATGTATAAGTTGTAAAAGTACATGTCACTTTCATAGCATCCATGTAAATATATAATTTTAATAACTATGAGCCTATGTTCTTAATATTGAAATAAAATTATGTTATGTTATTATAGCGCGTGAATATACCAATACGTACTGCCAAAACGATTTACCAAAAGTCTTAATACATTAAGACGCGTTGTGATTCTTGAATACAATTCATTAACGTATTTTCAGGATGAGCGGATGAGCTACAGTGTTTGATGCAAAGTGGTGGGTTTTTTTTGGCGGATGAAATATGTCAATTACATTAACATTTAGCTATCTGAATGTCGCATATCAAAAGCACCGACAAACGAAAAAAGTACCAATGTAATATAGAAAGAGAACATAGATAACCTGGTGATATAATGTAAAACTGTTAGCATCAAAATAATGAAGTTATCGTAAGAAACAGTTTATTCACGTACCACACTATTTCCAAAACATTTTTGCAGCAAATTTGTAAAAATGATGAATCATGGTGGAAATACCGTTAATGGTGGTGGATCTATAGATGTGACAATAAAAAACTCGGGCTGAACCGGTTCTCATATCACAATGGTTATCCTGATATCCGAACAAGTTTTAATCCAGTATGGTTATCCTGATATCCGGACAAGTTTTAGTCCAGTATGGTTATCCTGATATCCGAACAAGTTTTAGTCCAGTATGGTTATCCTGATATCCGAACAAGTTTTAGTCCAGTATGGTTATCCTGATATCCGAACAAGTTTTAGTCCAGTATGGTTATCCTGATATCCGAACAGTCCAGTATGGTTATCCTGATATCCGAACAAGTTTTAGTCCAGTATGGTTATCCTGATATCCGAACAAGTTTTAGTCCAGTGTGGTTATCCTGATATCCGAACAAGTTTAAGTCCAGTATGGTTATCCTGATATCCGAACAAGTTTAAGTCCAGTATGGTTATCCTGATATCCGAACAAGTTTTAGTCCAGTATGGTTATCCTGATATCCGAACAAGTTTTAGTCCAGTATGGTTATCCTGATATCCGAACAAGTTTTAGTCCAGTATGGTTATCCTGATATCCGAAAAAGTTTAAGTCCAGTATGGTTATCCTGATATCCGAAAAAGTTTAAGTCCAGTATGGTTATCCTGATATCCGGACAAGTTTTAGTCCAGTATGGTTATCCTGATATCTGAACAAGTTTTAGTCCAGTATGGTTATCCTGATATCCGAACAAATTTTAGTCCAGTATGGTTATCCTGATATCCGAACAAGTTTTAGTCCAGTATGGTTATCCTGATATCTGAACAAGTTTTAGTCCAGTATGGTTATCCTGATATCCGAACAAGTTTTAGTCCAGTATGGTTATCCTGATATCCGGACAAGTTTTAGTCCAGTATGGTTATTCTGATATCCGGACAAGTTTTAGTCCAGTATGGTTATCCTGATATCCGGACAAGTTTTAGTCCAGTATGTTTATCCTGATATCCGAGCAAGTTTTAGTCCAGTATGGTTATCCTGATATCCGAACAAGCTTTAGTCCAGTATGGTTATCCTGATATCCGGACAAGTTTTAGTCCAGTATGGTTATCCTGATATCCGAGCAAGTTTTAGTCCAGTATGGTTATCCTGATATCCGAACAAGTTTTAGTCCAGGAAAATAGAAGGGTTTTCTTGTCAATTTTCATGTATTAAGTTCACTTACTTTCCTTCAAGATAGTAACAGTTTCAACGTCTACTTTCCATGAAGATGGTTTTGGCATGTCCACTTTAAAAAGGATGAAGATTTTCCAGGAAGATAGAAAAATGAGAGATCATTTTAAGGAAGATAGTAAAGTGTGTCCTCTTCACTATCCAGACATCTAGTAAAGTTTGTTTTCCTATATTCTCAAGGAAGATAGTGAAGTTTGTTTTCAATATTTTCCAGGAAGGTAGTAAAGTTTGTATCTCTATATCTGTCAGAAATCTAGATAAGTCTGTTTTTATATTTCCTGGAAGAAAGTGAAGTTTGTTTTCTTTATTTTGCAGGAAGGTAGTAAAGTTTGTATCTCTATATCTGTCAGAAATCTAGATAAGTCTGTTTTTTGTATTTCCTGGAAGAAAGTGAAGTTTGTTTTCTTTATTTTCCAGAAATCTAATTAAGTTTGTTCTCTACCTTTCCAGGAAGATAGTGAAGTTTGTTTTCTATATTTTCCAGAAATCTAGTTTAGTTCGTTCTAAACCTTTCCAGGAAGATAGAGAAGTTTGTTTTCTATATTTTCCAGAAATCTAGTTAAGTTTGTTCTCTACCTTTTCCAGGAAGATAGTAAAGTTTGTATCTCTATATCTGTCAGAAATCTAGATAAGTCTGTTTTTATATTTCCTGGAAGAAAGTGAAGTTTGTTTTCTATATTTTCCAGAAATCTAATTAAGTTTGTTCTCTACCTTTCCAGGAAGATAGTGAAGTTTGTTTTCTATATTTTCCAGAAATCTAGTTTAGTTCGTTCTCTACCTTTCCAGGAAGATAGAGAAGTTTGTTTTCTATATTTTCCAGAAATCTAGTTAAGTTTGTTCTCTACCTTTTCCAGGAAGATAGTGAAGTTTGTTTTCTTTATTTACCAGAAAACTAATTAAGTTTGTTCTCTACCTTTTCCAGGAAGATAGTGAAGTTTGTTTTCTTTATTTTCCAGAAAACTAATTAAGTTTGTTCTCTACCTTTTCCAGGAAGATAGTGAAGTTTGTTTTCTTTATTTTCCAGAAATCTAATTAAGTTTGTTCTCTACCTTTTCCAGGAAGATAGTGAAGTTTGTTTTCTTTATTTTCCAGAAAACTAATTAAGTTTGTTCTCTACCTTTTCCAGGAAGATAGTGAAGTTTGTTTTCTTTATTTTCCAGAAAACTAATTAAGTTTGTTCTCTACCATTTCCAGGAAGATAGTGAAGTTTGTTTTCTTGATTTTCCAGAAAACTAATTAAGTTTGTTCTCTACCTTTCCGGGAAGATAGTGAAGTTTGTTTTCTTTATTTTCCAGAAATCTAATTAAGTTTGTTCTCTACCTTTCCAGGAAGATAGTGAAGTTTTTTTTTTCATATTTTCCAGAAATCTAATTTAGTTTGTTCTCTACCTTTTCCAGGAAGATAGTGAAGTTTGTTTTCTTGATTTTCCAGAAATCTAATTAAGTTTGTTCTCTACCTTTCCAGGAAGATAGTGAAGTTTGTTTTCTATATTTTCCAGAAATCTAATTAAGTTTGTTCTCTACCTTTCCAGGAAGATAGTGAAGTTTGCCATCGTCCTTATCCCGCTGTTTGGGGTTGTATACCTGCTGATCGCTCCCTTTCCTACGGGCCTAAATATTCAACTGGACATCGTTGTTCTGTATTGTGAAATGTTCTACAACTCCATACAGGTATGTATGTATCTTTTTACTAGTGCCTCAAACAATCCCCACTTAGTAATGATTTATTGTTTTACTTAACATGTTGGCACACACATACATACACGCCGGCACACATAGAGATGAACGAGGAGAGATAGAGTTCGAGACAGACAGGTAAACAGAGAAATGAAAGGAAGATTGCAAATCAAAGTACTTTGAGACATGGCTAATGCTTGATTTGTTTCAGGCACCCAGGTATACATGACACATGTAAATCGGTGTTTCTGTGCATTTAAAGTGGGTTGTTCGTCTTATTGAATAGAAGAGGGTTTATAGCATTGAATAGGAGCCTTTATGTTGTATCATTATTCCAAAGCATTGTAAAGGTTGATAAAGTCGTCAATCAGAATTTTTTTTGAGTTATATTTTTCTTTTATTTAGACGCAGTTGGTTGTTGTCCTGTCTAACTTTGATAATTCTATCACGACATCCATTATTTTGAGCATCCATCATACTTGTCTCGTCGAGACGATTTTAATGCTAATTGACAAACATTAATTCTCTTTATATCATTTGAAAACAGGCATGCACATTTCTCCTAAAAGCCATTTAAACTTCTGGTTTAAACTTCTAAACTACTGGTGCTAATGAAAAGTGTCATTAGTGTCTCTTGAATGTTCTTTGCCATCGCAGAGCCAACTCTTCCGTCGTTAACAGTTTTACAACATCAACCGCATGACAAAAGTAATAATTAAATGCATTGTCGAAAATTCTGCTTCTTTGCCATTTTTTTTTTTCACTATTTCCCGTGCTTTCAAAATAAAAAGATCACCAAATTGCTTAACTGGAAAAGGGATAATATAGAATGCATCGTATGCATCGATTATGCTTTTGGACATTTTTCTCTATTACCTGTGCTTTCAAAATTAAAAATGGTAACTAAATTGCATAACTGGTATATATAGTAACTCAATCTTCTACATCGATTATGCTTTTATTGACAATTTTCTCTATTGACTATGTATTCCTGATAAAAAAGCACCACTGGATTGCTTAGTGGGAATAAAGCAATCATTAATGCATCGTTTTAAATTATCCTTTATTGACCTTTTCGCACTATTTCCTTTGCTTTCAAACTTTAAAGTACCACTGAATTAGATAATTGGTATAGAAAAACCTAATCGTCTAAATGAATTATGACTTATTGACATTTTTGCACTTTCTAACCGTGTGCGTGAATTTGAAAAGACCACTAAATTGCTTAATAGGAATAAAGTAATTACTAACTGCATCGTCTAAAATTATGCTATATTGACATTGTAACGTGTATCGGGTCCCTCTCGGAGTAAAGCCATCTTGGGTCACCCATCCAGGTACAAACCACTTTATACGTTGCTTAACTTCGAGAGAAAGCCAACCACTCTACCGAATCACCCATAAAAGCCGGCTTCCACAGCAAAACTGTAGAAGTAGTATGTATACATAAACTCTATTACTGTCACATTTCTCTCACCTTTCTTTTGACTTCGTTCCGAAGTCACAAATGTCACAAAGACATACATGGACAGTTACCGACACTTGGCCAGTTCAATCCATGCTTTGTGTATACACCGCCCAAAAACCAAGCAAGTATGAGCCAAAGCTGCAAGTATGTGGGAGTTCCACTGGTGTATAGCCGTGTACCCAAAACCGAACTTACCAACCACTTTGTATGTTGCTTAAAGGCACATCAAAGGAGAGGAGTACAAATAAATTACTGAAAAAATATATGGAGTTCTTTAATTATGTTCATAAAAGTCATGATAATTAATTTACAAATGCATTTAGACCCTATTAAAAAAGATTCCTTTAAAATAAGTTATTTTGTTCTTGAAATATAGTTCTCTCCAATTCAATCATGTTTATCAACAACCTGTTTGTTTACATACTCAAAATAAAGAATTCTGATTGGTCGATTCAAATGTTTGTGTATCAACTATCAAGGTCAGAGGTGAAGAATGAGGCAATCTGACTTATTAAACTTGCTAATCTAGGTTATTTTTGGTAGACGTTCACGTTCAAGTTTTGCTGATGGGGTTTTTTGGTGATAACTAACTTAATCTGATCAAAAGTTTGCCAAATAAAATAGTTTGATTTAGCATTAATCTCCTATTATGTGCCTTTAACTTTGAAAGAAAGCCAACCACACTACCGAATCACCCATGGAAGCCGACTTCAACAGCGAGACTGTAGAAGTAGTATTTAAACATAAACCCTATTACTGTCACAACATTTTTGCACGTTTTTCCTTGCTTTCACACTTAATAGGCCCACTAGATTGCGTTATTACAATAGAGTAAATTAAGCTGCATCATCTACATCGATTATGCCTTTTTGACATTTTTCTTATTTGCCTTTGCCTCCATACTACAAAGCACCACTGTTTGGGAATAAAGTAATAATCAACTGTATCGCCTACAATTATGCTTTATTGACTATTTTACATAATTGGAATAAAAAAAACTCTATCGTATACATAAATGATGCCTTGTTGATATGTTTGCACTTCTGACCTTACTCGTGATTTTAGAAAGACCAGTGAAGTGCCTGATTGGAATAAAGCAATTATCAACTGCATCGTCTAAAATAATGCTTGATTGACATGTTTGCACTATTTCATGTGCTTTCAAACCTAAGTACCATTAGATTATAACTGAAATAGATAAGTTATATAAATTCCACTGTAAGCATCGATTAATGGCCCATTGACATTTTTGCACTTCTGACCGTGTACGGGAATTTAAAAAGATCACTAAATTGTATTAAGGGAATAGAGTAAGTACTAACCGAAGCGTATTAAATTTTGTTCAGTTGACATTTATGCACTACTTCCTGTGCTTTCAAGCTTAAATGCGTCACTAGATTGCTCAATCGCGATGGACTTACCATTAACTGCATCGTCTAAAATTATGCTATATTGACATTTTTCCACTATTTCACTTGCTTTCAAACTTAAAAGGACAAGTAGATTACATGATGACAATAGAGTAAATGTAGACTGTATTGTCAATATCCATTATGCTGTAATGATACATTAGCAGAAGCCATTAGGTTTTCCCCCAAGCTGGTCCTGCTGCAATTGATGTTAACCAGACGCATGCAATCCCAGTTAGCCGCCGACACAGATGATATTGATATTCCCTGTTTGATATAGTCTGACCCGCAGTAAGGAACTCAGCATGGTCTCTATCAAATAGTAACCCTTATAGGGCCGGAGCCGACATCATGCTTGTGCAAATAGGTCAGATCCAGTCTGATCTACCCCATTTGGTTCTCTGAGCTACTTTCCTTAAAAAGAGCAAGCACGTATTCAAGGTTTTGGAAAGCAGGCGACATAAAAATCTATTTTAAGAATAATACCCACCATTCTAATGGTTAAGAGGACTATCTTATTGCTTTGGATTTTAACATTTTTTAATAAATTGTCTTTTTACAGATAAAGACACAACACATATTTCTAGGGTAACATAAGAATTTATTATTGACAGCTTTCTGACCCCATTTATTACAGTACATAAAATATATAGACCAATTGATTTGCAGATATTGCAAACCGTTTAAACGGTTCTGTTTCGTAAACAACGAGCTAGACTTACAATAAGAGGTGCTGCTTTCAGATTCCCTCGTCACATGGGTTTTCAGAAATGTTAAACCGCTCTTATCACGTGATGTTAGCAAGGTGCAAGGGAACAAAGTTATCCATCCATAGATGTGCTGACAGTCACGAAGGCTCTCTTTGAACTAATTATATAAAACAACTCGTTCCAGATCTCAAAAATCTTTCACCAGTATGCGTTCATTTGGAACTCCTTATTTTGACCCGATAACACCCATATTCCTTATGCATGACAGATTTTTCTATAACACTGGAGTCCAGTTGATTTATCCCTATGTTTATATTTCCATTTTAGGGGTTAATATTGACACCTTGTGAATTTTGATATTCATTGTTTATAGATAAAGAGAAATAAACATATTGTACCCTTTTTTATTTCAGGGTTTCATATTGGCATTGCTGTTCTGTTTCTTAAATGAAGAGGTAAGAGAATAAATTTTCATTCAAGCCATTGGAATTGCAATCGCTGTAAATTGAAAGCAACATTGGACGATAATAAAAGGGCAACAACGATTATTATGGAAACACCAGAGCTATGTCAGATAATCATACTATTGTTTTAACCCATTTTATTTACTTTTATAGGGTCTTATATCGCGTCAACGTCATTTCAGTTATATTGTGATAGCCAACTAACAATGACGATGGTAACTACCCAAAACGATTGGTAGAATCATCGGCATATTTTAACCCTTGATTTTAGATTAAAGCATGTTCCATTGATTAATTATTGTCGTACGCTAATAACTTTTGGTAAAGCAGTCGCTGCTACACGCAAACAGTGACTTAAAGGACTTCTTTATGAGCAAAAAGGCACTGCTATAGCCGTACAATTAACATTCCCAATATGAAATAACCTCAGACAAACAAAGAATCTTTGTTTTTCTGACTGGTTTATTTGAACCAATCAAAAAGTTCTGTATAATGACAAACTCTTCTCGGTGCTCTCCTTTTATGGGATTGAACACTGCCACCACATATGCCACATGACTATCTGCCTAAAAGCAAATATTGCGTAAAAAGATGGCGGCCCAAAAAATAAGATGTACTCCATTTATAAAGAGAATGAACGATTTTTCAATTCATATGGTCAGAAATCAACATGAGAAGGCAGTATTGCTTAAGTAATATAACTGGAAAAACATGTAAAAAAAACCTAAAATTAAAAAAAATATATAATTTAATTTCATCCAAATCTTGATTATTTCGTCGTGGCAGTGATCGATACAGCGTAGCAAGGGGGATCACTGTGAGAAGTTTGGGCAAAAGTTTGTAATAACTCTTCATTACCATACTGTTAGGTACACAACCAGATACGGCGGTGTTTCTACAGACGGCGGCTCGCAGGATTCAACACGCGGTCCCTCTTCATGTCGTCCATGAGAAAGTCAACCAATCAATCACGGACTGGGATATCACGTGATCCAAATATGGCGGGAGCCACTAACTGCATGAATGGCGGGAAAACCGAGGGAATGACGGAGCTGAAGTGGAAGAGTCCGCTGAGGCATAGCGGGAAGCCAGGGCCCAAGGAGGCGAATTCCACGAGGGACACTGCCTATAAAAAGGTGGTAAGCCCTGAAGCCGACGGCTCCACCTTCACCATCGACGCAGTATGATGTTTGAGGAAACACAAAGAGGAAAATTAGCCGTGCTTGTTCGCTTGAAACCTGACTTTCTCTCATTGTTTGTTTCCTTCTGGTCATTGTGACAGACAGGCAGAAACAAATTTGTTCATAACAGCGTGAGATAAAAGGAGAGACACAAGCCAATGACTCAACTTTCAGGTTCAAAATGCATGCTTGTACAAGCTCTCCTCTACCTAGTAATGTGGTATAGTTCAATCGCGATCTCTTGAGATGTTTACATTTCAATTGAAATACCATACCTGAAATACGGGGTTCTGGTTACAGTTGCCTACTGTTGCGTTTAGACTTTATCACCTGTTTTGGTTTTTTTAACTCTGCCATATACGACCTATACATGCTCTGTGAAAGTAGGTCAGTAACATTGTGAATACCGTGTTTATTTAATCAACAAATTACTACGCATTGTAAAGACCTCGTGAACTACACATATAGAATGTCCATTAGATTTTGGTATATAAACGATTATATGAACACATACGCCATTTTCTAGTAGAGAACTAGTGAAGCCTAAAACAGCAATAGTTCTCCCATGTGATGCATGGATGCCAATCCTGCCAATCGGACTATTATCTTAACAGGGATGCTTAGATCTTTAACGGGGAATATTGTCTTAACCCTTAGAATGCAGGGTAGCTTTCTAAAAATATCTTTTTGTGTCTTCTGCATTCCAAAACCTTAAATATTTGCTTAATATTGATGAGGAATGATACTTAGAGTAGAAAACAGGTTAGATCTCAGGCTAGCTTTCCTTGATCTAACCTGTTTGCATAAGCATGACTTCGGTTCAAGCACTATAAGGGTTAAGGTGCTAGATAACATGAGGATGGTTCAACTAAAAGGTATTAAGTTCTTCAGAATATTGCTTAAGTCTTATCATGAGTCATCTGAGGTTTGACTTAAACGCAGTTATAACTAACCCCTAAAGGTGGACCAAATTATATGTCATTAGTTCTAGATATATTTATTACATTAACTAACTGCTTAATGACGATGGTAACAATTTGTTTCGCCTTGAGATAATTGGATTCAATGTAAAATATGTATCAATATATAAAGTACTTTACAAAGTATATGATGGAAGTTTCTTTCTCGTATATTATAGATCCCTGTTTCAATTTCATTAATGGCATGTTATTCACAAACATAATATTGATTACTCCACTCCTTTTAACATTGGATAGTCAGGCGAATCTTTAAAATAAGATATTATCAAAAATAATATTTTGTTCAACATATAATTAATAATCAATACGAATGTCATTATGATCGTTATCATTGAAAGCCATAATCAGTAGGAGAATAGGTACTTTGTATATATCCCATAATCAGTAGGACAATGGGCACACTGTATATAAGCCATATTCAGTAGGACAATTGGCACACTGTATATAAGCCATATTCAGTAGGACAATGGGCACACTGTATGTATCCCATAATCAGTAGGACAATTGGCACACTGTATATAAGCCATATTCAGCAGGACAGTGGGCACACTGTATATAAGCCGTATTCAGTAGGACAATGGGCACACTGTATATAAGCCATATTCAGTAGGACAGTGGGCACACTGTATATAAGCCATATTCAGTAGGACAATGGGCACACTGTTTATCAGCCATAATCAGTAGGACAATGGGCACACTGTATATAAGCCATAATCAGTAGGACAATGGGCACACTGTATATAAGCCATAATCAGTAGGACAGTGGGCACACTGTATATAAGCCATATTCAGTAGGACAATGGGCACACTGTTTATCAGCCATAATCAGTAGGACAATGGGGACACTGTATATAAGCCATAATCAGTAGGACAATGGGCACACTGTATATAAGCCATATTCAGTAGGACAGTGGGCACACTGTATATAAGCCATATTCAGTAGGACAATGGGCACACTGTTTATCAGCCATAATCAGTAGGACAATGGGCACACTGTATATAAGCCATAATCAGTAGGACAATGGGCACACTGTATATAAGCCATATTCAGTAGGACAGTGGGCACACTGTATATAAGCCATATTCAGTAGGACAATGGGCACACTGTTTATCAGCCATAATCAGTAGGACAATGGGCACACTGTATATAAGCCATGTTCAGTAGGACAATGGGCACACTGTATATAAGCCATAATAAGTAGGACAATGGGCACTCTGTATGTAAGCCATTAAGTTAAGGACAATAGGCACTCTTAAATATAGGCCAAAATCAGTAAGACAATGGGCACTCTGTATGTAAGCCAAAAAGGGTAGGACAGTGGGCGCTCTGTATATAAGCCATTATCAGTAGGACAATGGGCTCTCTGTATATAGGCCATTATCAGTAGGACAATGGGCGCTCTGTATAAAGGCCATTATCAGTAGGACAATAGGCGCTCTGTATATAAGCCATTATCAGTAGGACAATGGGCGCTCAGTATATAGGCCATTATCAGTAGGACAATAGGCGCTCTGTATATAGGCCTTTATCAGTAGGACAATAGGCGCTCTGTATATAGGCCTTTATCAGTAGGACAATAGGCGCTCTGTATGTAGGCCATTATCAGTAGGACAATAGGCGCTCAGTATATAGGCCATTATCAGTAGGACAATAGGCGCTCTGTATATAGGCTATAATCAGTAGGACAATAGGCGCTCAGTATATAGGCCATTATCAGTAGGACAATAGGCGCTCTGTATATAGGCCATTATCAGTAGGACAATAGGGGCTCTGTATGTAGGCCATTATCAGTAGGACAATAGGCGCTCAGTATATAGGCCATAATCAGTAGGACAATTGGCCCTCTGTATATAGGCCATAATCAGTAAGACAATGGGCACTCTGTATGTAAGCCATTAAGGTTAGGACAATAGGCACACTATATATAGGCCAGAGTCAGTAAGACAATGGACACACTGTTTGTAATCAAAAAAGGGTAGGACAGTTGGCGCTCTGTATATAAGCCATAAAGGTAAGGACAATAGGCAATCTGTATATAATCCGTGATCTTAAGGACATTAGGCACTCTATATATAAGCCTTTATCAGACGGACAATGGGCGCTCCGAATATAAGCCATAGTCACTATAACACTGGGTCCTCTGTAAATAAGCCACAATCAGTAGGACAATAGGCACTATGTATAAAAGCCACACTCAGAAGGACAATAGGCACTTATATAAAAGCTACAATCAGAACGACAATAAGCACTATGTATAAAAGCCACAATCAGAAGGACAATAGGCACTATGTATGAAAGCCACAATCAGAACGACAATAGGCACTTATATAAAAGCCATAATCAGAACGACAATAGGCACTATGCATAAAAGCCACAATCAGAACGACAATAGGCACTTATATAAAAGCCATAATCAGAACGACAATAGGCACTTATATAAAAGCCACAATCAGAAGGACAATAGGCACTATGTATGAAAGCCACAATCAGAAGGACAATAGGCACTATGTATAAAAGCCACAATCAGAAGGACATTAGGACAATAGACACTATGTATAAAAGCTACAATCAGAAGGACAATAGGTACTATGTATAAAAGCCACAATCAGAAGGACAATAGGCACTTATATAAAAGCCATAATCAGAACGACAATAGGCACTATGTATGAAAGCCACAATCAGAAGGACAATAGGCACTTATATAAAAGCCACAATCAGAAGGACAATAGGCACTATGTATAAAAGCCATAATCAGAGGGACAATAGGCACTATGTATAAAAGCCACATTCAGAACGACAATAGGCACTTATATAAAAGCCATAATCAGAACGACAATAGGCACTATGTATGAAAGCCACAATCAGAAGGACAATACGCACTATGTATAAAAGCCATAATCAGAAGGACAATAGGCACTATGTATAAAAGCCAAGATCAGAAGGACAATAGGCACTGTGTATAAAAGCCAAGATCAGAAGGACAATAGGCACTATGTATAAAAGCCAAGATCAGAAGGACAATAGGCACTATGTATAAAAGCCACAATCAGAACGACAATAGGCACTTATATAAAAGCCACAATCAGAAGGACAATAGGCACTATGTACAAAAGCCACAATCAGAAGGACAATAGGCACTTATATAAAAGCCACAATCAGAAGGACAATAGGCACTATGTATGAAAGCCACAATCAGAAGGACAATAGGCACTATGTATAAAAGCTACAATCAGAAGGACAATAGGCACTTATATAAAAGCTACAATCAGAAGGACAATAGGCACTATGTATAAAAGCTACAATCAGAAGGACAATAGGCACTATATATAAAAGCTTCAATCAGAAGGACAATAGACACTATGTATGAAAGCCACAATCAGAGGGACAATAGGCACTTATATAAAAGCTACAATCAGAAGGACAATAGGCACTATGTATAAAAGACTCAATCAGAAGGACAATAGGCACTTATATAAAAGCCATAATCAGAACGACAATAGGCACTATGTATGAAAGCCACAATCAGAAGGACAATAGGCACTTATATAAAAGACACAATCAGAAGGACAATAGGCACTATGTATAAAAGCCATAATCAGAGGGACAATAGGCACTATGTATAAAAGCCACAATCAGAACGACAATAGGCACTTATATAAAAGCCATAATCAGAAGGACAATAGGCACTATGTATGAAAGCCACAATCAGAAGGACAATAGGCACTATGTATAAAAGCCACAATCAGAAGGACAGTAGGCACTTATATAAAAGCTACAATCAGAAGGACAATAGGCACTATGTATAAAAGCTTCAATCAGAAGGACAATAGGCACTATGTATGAAAGCCACAATCAGAAGGACAATAGGCACTATGTATAAACGCCACAATCAGAAGGACAATAGGCACTATGTATAAAAGCCACAATCAGAACGACAATAGGCACTATGTATAAAAGCTACAATCAGAAGGACAATAGGCACTATGTATGAAAGCCACAATCAGAAGGACAATAGGCACTATGTATAAAAGCTACAATCAGAAGGACAATAGGCACTATGTATGAAAGCCACAATCAGAAGGACAATAGGCACTAAGTATAAAATCCACAATCAGAAGGACAATAGGCACTTATATAAAAGCTACAATCAGAACGACAATAGGCACTTAAATAAAAGCCAAGATCAGAAGGACATTAGGACAATAGACACTATGTATAAAAGCCACAATCAGGAGGACAATAGGCACTATGTATAAAAGCCACAATCAGAAGGACAATAGGCACTATGTATAAAAGCCATAATCAGAAGGACAACAGGCACTATGTATAAAAGCCACAATCAGAACGACAATAGGCACTATGTATAAAAGCCACAATCAGAACGACAATAGGCATTATGTATAAAAGCCACAATCAGAAGGACAATAGGCACTATGTATAAAAGCCACAATCAGAAGGACATTAGGACAATAGACACTATGTATAAAAGCCACAATCAGAAGGACAATAGGCACTATGTATAAAAGCCACAATCAGAACGACAATAGGCATTATGTATAAAAGCCACAATCAGAAGGACAATAGGCACTATGTATAAAAGCCACAATCAGAAGGACAATAGGCACTATGTATGAAAGCCACAATCAGAAGGACAATAGGCACTATGTATAAAAGCCACAATCAGAAGAACAATAGGCACTGTGTATAAAAGCCACAATCAGAAGGACAATAGGCACTTTGTATGAAAGCCACAATCAGAAGGAAAATAGGCACTATGTATAAAAGCCACAATCAGAAG
The DNA here is from genome assembly GCA_947846245.1 of Cerastoderma edule. Classification (NCBI taxonomy): domain Eukaryota; kingdom Metazoa; phylum Mollusca; class Bivalvia; order Cardiida; family Cardiidae; genus Cerastoderma; species Cerastoderma edule. Next base: position 6,360,861 of record OX401414.1, read on the forward strand.
GACAATAGGCACTATTTATAAAAGCCACAATCAGAAGGACAATAGGCACTATTTATAAAAGCCACAATCAGAAGGACAATAGCACTATGTTTAAAAGCCACAATAAGAAGGACAATAGGCACTATGTTTAAAAGCCATAATCAGAAGGACAATAGGCACTATGTATAAAATCCACAATCAGAAGGACAATAGGCACTATGTATAAAATCCACAATCAGAAGGACAATAGGCACTATGTATAAAAGCCACAATCAGAAGGACAATAGGCACCTACAATCAGAAGGACAATAGGCACTATGTATATCAGAAGGACAATCAGCCATAATCAGAACGACAATAGGCACTATGTATGAAAGCCACAATCAGAAGGACAATAGGCACTTATATAAAAGCCACAATCAGAAGGACAATAGGCACTTATATAAAAGCCATAATCAGAACGACAATAGGCACTATGTATGAAAGCCACAATCAGAAAGACGATAGGCATTCTGCATAAAAGCCACAATCAGAAGGACAATAGGCACTATGTATAAAAGCCAAGATCAGAAGGACAATAGGCACTATGTATATAAGCCACGATCAGAAGGACAATAGGCACTATGTATGAAAGCCACAATCAGAAGGACAATTGGCGCTCTGTATATAGGCCATAATCAGCAGGGCAATTGGCGCTCTGTATATAGGCCATAATCAGTAGGGCAATGAGTGCTCTGTTTATAGGCCATAATCAGTAAGACAATGGGCGCTCTGTATATAGGCCATAATCAGTAGGGCAATGGGAGCTCTGTATCAGGGCCATAATCAGTAAGAAAATGGGCGCTTTGTATATAGGCCATAATCAGTAGGGCAATGGGAGCTCTGTATATAGGCTATAATCAGTAAGAAAATTGGCACTCTGTATATAGGCCATAATCAGTAGGGCAATGGGCGATCTGTATATAGGCTATAATCAGTAAGAAAATGGGCGCTTTGTATATAGGCCATAATCAGTAGGGCAATGGGAGCTCTGTATATAGGCCATAATCAGTAAGACAATTGGCACTCTGTATATAGGCCATAATCAGTAGGGCAATGGGCGATCTGTATATAGGCCATAATCAGTAAGACATTTGGCGCTTTGAATATAGGCCATAATCAGTAGGACAATGAGTGCTCTGTATATAAGCCATAATCAGTAGGACAATGGGCGCTCTGGTTATAGGCCATAATCAGTAGGACAATGGGCTCTCTGTATATAAGCCATAATCAGTAGGACAATTGGCGCTCTGTATAGAGGGAAGAATCAGTAGGGCAATGAGTGCTCTGTATATAGGCCATAATCAGTAGGGCAATGAGTGCTCTGTATATAAGCCATAATCAGTAGGACAATGAGTGCTCTGTATAAAGGCAATAATCAGTAGGGAATAGAGTGCTCTGTATATAGGCCATTATCAGTAAGACAATGGGTACTCTGTATAGAGGCCATAAACTGTAGGGCAATGGGTGCTCTGTATATAGGCCATAAGCAGTACGACAATAAGTGCTCTGAATATATGCCATAATCAGTTGGAAAATGGGCGCTCTGTATATAGGCTATAATCAGTAGGGCAATATGCACTCTCTATATAGGCCATAATCAGTAGGGCAATGAGTGCTCTGTATAAAGGCAATGATCAGTAGGACAATGAGTGCTCTGTATATAGGCCATAATCAGTAGGAAAATCAGTGCTCTGTATATAAGCCATAATCAGTAGGATAATGGGACTCTGTATATAGTTCATAATCAGTAGGGCAATATGCGCACTGTATATAGGCCATAATCAGTAGGGCAATGAGTGCTCTGTATATAAGCCATAATCAGTAGGACAATGAGTGCTCTGTATAAAGGCAATAATCAGTAGGGAATAGAGTGCTCTGTATATAGGCCATTATCAGTAAGACAATGGGTACTCTGTATAGAGGCCATAAACCGTAGGGCAATGGGTGCTCTGTATATAGGCCATAAGCAGTACGACAATAAGTGCTCTGAATATATGCCATAATCAGTTGGAAAATGGGCGCTCTGTATATAGGCCATAATCAGTAGGGCAATATGCACTCTCTATATAGGCCATAATCAGTAGGGCAATGAGTGCTCTGTATAAAGGCAATGATCAGTAGGACAATGAGTGCTCTGTATATAGGCCATAATCAGTAGGAAAATCAGTGCTCTGTATATAAGCCATAATCAGTAGGATAATGGGACTCTGTATATAGTTCATAATCAGTAGGGCAATATGCGCACTGTATATAGGCCATAATCAGTAGGGCAATGAGTGCTCTGTATATAGGCCATAATCAGTAGGATAATGGGCTCTCTGTATATAGGCCAGAATCAGTTTGACAATGAGCGATCTGTATATAGGCCATAATCAGTAGGGCAATATGCGCTCTGTATATAGGCCATACTCAGTAGGGCAATGAGTGCTCTGTATATAGGCCATAATCAGTAGGATAATGGGCGCTCTGTATATAGGCCAGAATCAGTTGGACAATGAGCCCTCTGTATATAGGCCATATACCGTAGGACAATGGGCGCTTTGTATATAAGCCATATTTAGTAGGGCAATGTGTGTTCTGGATATAGGCCATAATCAATAGGACAATGAGTGCTCTGTATATAGGCCATAATCAGTAGGACAATGAGTGCTCTGTATATAGGCCATAATCAGTAGGACAATGAGTACTCTCTATATAAACCATTATAAGTAAGACAATGGGTGCTCTGTATATAGGCCATAATCAGCAGGACAAGGGTCGCTCTGTACATAGGCCATAAACCTTAGGACAATGTGTGCTCTGTATATAAGCCATAATCAGTAGGACAATGGGCGCCCTGTATATAGGCCATAAACCGTAGGAAAATATGCGCTCTGTATATAAGCCATAATCAGTAGGGCAATGTGTGTTCTGGATATAGGCCATAATCAATAGGACAATGAGTGCTCTGTATATAGGCCATAATCAGTAGGACAATGAGTGCTCTGTATATAGGCCATAATCAGTAGGACAATGAGTGCTCTGTATATAGGCCATAATCAGTAGGACAATGAGTACTCTCTATATAAACCATTATAAGTAAGACAATGGGTGCTCTGTATATAGGCCATAATCAGCAGGACAAGGGTCGCTCTGTACATAGGCCATAAACCTTAGGACAATGTGTGCTCTGTATATAAGCCATAATCAGTAGGACAATGGGCGCCCTGTATATAGGCCATAAACCGTAGGAAAATATGCGCTCTGTATATAAGCCATAATCAGTAGGGCAATGAGTGTTCTGGATATAGGCCATAATCAGTAAGACAATGGGCGCTCTGTATATACATCATAATCAGTAGGGCAATGAGTGATCTGTATATAGACCATTATCAGTATGACAATGAGTGCTCTTAATATAGGCCATAATCAATAGGACAATGAGTGCTCTGTTTAAAGGCCATTATTAGTAGGACAATGAGTGCTCTGTATATAAGCCAGAATCAGTAGGGCAGGGGTGCTCTGTATGAAGGCCATAATGAGTAGGGCAGTGGGTGCTCTGTATAAAGGCCATAATCAGTAGGGCAATGAGTGCTTTGTATATAGGCCTTAATCAGTAGGACAATGCGCGCTCTGTATATAGGCCATAATCAGTAGGACAATGGACACTCTGTATATAGGCCATAATCAGTAGGACAATGAGTGCTCTGTATATAAGCCAGAATCAGTAGGGCAGTGGGTGCTCTGTAAAAAGGCTATAATCAGTAGGACAATGAGTGCTCTGTATATATGCCCTGATCAGTAGGACAATGCACCCATTGGATAAAGGCCATAATCAGTAGGAAAATGAGTGCTCTGTATATAGGCCATAATCAGTAGGACAATGAGTGCTCTGTATATAGGTCATATTTAGTAGGACAATGAGTGCTCTGTATATAGGCCATGACCTGTAGGACAATGAGTGCTCTGTATATAGGCCATAATCAGTAGGACAATGAGCACTCTGTATATAGGCCATAATCAGTAGGACAATGAGTGCTCTGTATATAGGCCATATTTAGTAGGACAATGAGTGCTCTGTATATAGGCCATGACCTGTAGGACAATGAGTGCTCTGTATGTAAGCCATAATCAGTATGACAATTGGCGCTCTGTATTTAGGCCATAAATCGTAGGACAATGGGCAATCTGTATATAGGCCTGGCAGTAGACTGTAGGATAATTGGCGCTCTGCATATAAGCCATAATCAGTAGGACAATCGGCTCTCTGTATATAAGCCAAAAAGGATAGGACAATGGGTGGTTGGTTTATAAGCCATATTCAGCAGGACAATGGTCACTTTGTATATAAGCTATAATCAGAGGGATATTGGGCGCTCTGTATAAAAGCCAAAATCAGTAGGACAATATGCGCTCTGTATATAAACCATTATCTGTAGGACAATGGTCACTTTGTATAAAAACTATAATTAGAAGGGTATTGGGCGCTCTGTATACAGTTGTATAAGCTAAAATCAGTAGGACAATATGCGCTCTGTATATAAGCCATTATCTGTAGGACAATGGTCACTTTGTATAAAAGCTATAACCAGAAGGATATTGGGCGCTCTGTATATAAGCTAAAATCAGTAGGACAATATGCGCTCTGTATATAAACCATTATCTGTAGGACAATGGTCACTTTGTATATAAGCTATAATCAGAAGGATATTGGGCGGTATGTTTATAAGCTAAAATCAGTAGGACAATAGGCGCTCTGTATATTGGCTATAATCAGAAGGATAATAGGCAGTTTTTATATAACCAATAATCAGTAGGACAATGTGCACTCTGTATACATGTATTTAACATCAGTGCTGCGTATATAAGCCATATTGGGTAGAACCATCGGTGCTCCGTACATAAGCCATAAAGGACAGAACCATCAGTGTTTCGTTTATTAGCCATATTGGGTAGAACCATCGGTGCTCCGTATATAAGCCATAAAGGATAGAACCATCAGTGCTTCGTATATAAGCCATATTGGGTAGAACCATCGGTGCTCCGTACATAAGCCATAAAGGATAGAACCATCAGCGCTCCATACTTAAGCCATATAAGGAAGGACCATCTATGCTCCATTTATAAGCCATAAAGGGTTGAACAGAACCATCTGTGCTCCGTATTTAAGCCATACAGGGTTAAACCATCGTTGCTCGGTATATAAGCCATAAAGGGTAGATTCATCAGTGCTCCGTATATAAGCCATAAAGGGTAGATTCATCAGTGCTCCGTAAATAAGCCATAGTTGGTAGAACCATCGGTGTTCCGCATAAAAACCATAAAGGGTTGAACCATCTGTGTTCCCTATATTAGCCATAAAGGGTTAAACCATCTGTGCTCCATATATTAGCCATATAGGGTAGAACCATGGGTGCTCTGTATATAAGCCGTAAAGTGTAGAACCATCCGTGCTCCGTATGTAAGGTGTAAAGGGTTAAACATTCTGTGCTCCATATATAAGCCATAAATGGTAAAAACCATATGTGCTCCGTATATAAACCATTAATGGTAGAACTATCTGCACTCCGTATATAAGCCGTCAAGGGTTAAACCATCTGTGCTCTGTATATAAGCCATAAATGGTAGAACTATCTGCGCTCCCTATATAAGCCATAAAGGGTTAAACCATCTGTGCTCTGTATATACGCCATAAATGGTAGAACCATCTGTGCTCTGTATATACCCCATAAAGAGTAGAACCGTCTGTGCTCCGTATATAAGCCATAAATGGTAGAACCATCTGTGCTCCATATATACACCATAAAGAGTAGAACCATTGGTGCTCCGTATATAAGATGTAAAGGGTAGAACCATCGCCACTTTGTATATAAGCCATTAAAAGCAGAACCATTGCCGCTCCGTATATATGGTAGAACGCCATAAAGGGTAGTCCATCTATGCTCCATTTATAAGCCAATAAGGATTGAACAGAACCATGGGTCCTCCGTATATAAGCCATAAATGATAGAACCACCAGCGCTCCGTACATAAGCCATATAGGGTAGGACCATCTATGCTTCGTTTATAAGCCATAAAGGGTTGAACAGAACCATCTGTGCTCCATATTTAATCCATACAGGGTTAAACCATCGGTGCTCCGTATATAGGCCATAAAGGATAGAACCATCAGCGCTCCGTACATAAGCTATATAGGGTAGGACCATCTATGCTCCATTTATAAGCCATAAAGGGTTGAACAGAACCCTGGATGCTCAGTATATAAGCCATAAAGGGCATGAATGTCTGTCTCACAATTTCTAGAGTAAAAAACAACATTTTAGTTCAGAATTGTAAATGGTAAGGGACATATTCTCTTAGAATCAAATTTGACTTTTGAGACCTTTTTCTATTCAGAAAAGTTTGCATCGCATATTGTTCAAGCCTAATGTGACATAATACATACATGGAGAACTTCATAATGCATTAATACATTTAAATTACAAGGTAAACTCTGGGTTCAGACGAGTAACTATCAAACTATTAGATTAGATAAGATCCACAAATATTCAAATAGAAGTCGTAGCAGACATTTTTCAATCCTCACTTGGGTTCATATGGGTTTACAGAGTTATCAACAATACATTAGTAGGATTTTCCAATGACCCTTTGCTTTGTGCTAATTGAGTGGATTTTTGAATGTTGTGATATGTGAATAGATTGAAAAATCATTATGACAAATGGAGATATTGCTTGTGACAAGCAATTATTCCTTTCACCACAATGCTTTTTGAAAATCATCTGCTGCAAAATGCAAAAATGTGGTGTTAGGTGTTAATACAAGTTTCTATTAAACTAATTGTTTAGCTAGGATCCACAGAGATTCGAATAGAACTCATATCTCTCCTCCCTCGTCACAGTCTTCGGTATCACATATAGAAATCGATCTGTTTCTTTATTACCTAATCTGTTAAATCGTTTATCATTTAGCATATGGTGCTGAAAGTACCCAGCATCCAATATCTTATCGAAATAGTCTTTACCACCCTTAATGTAGTCTTGTCCGAGATCCGCCAGTTTTCTATCCAGTTTCCTGGTCTTGGAGCAGCAGTATTGGTATAAACAAATCTTGTAGATCACATACGATATCCCAAACATGCCTACAATGCCACTGAGGAGCAGATTCCTAGATGCTTTTTTAACCTGTCTGTGCACGGAAGTAGCGTTTTTCACTTTGGACGTATCTCGGCTCACGAAATGGTTGGTGAGTTTTAAAACAACTGGAGACGAGTTTGTGTACTGGGCTAGGTTCATCAGTATCACATAGGAGAGACATATGAGGAACGATCCGAGATACATGCTGAATTTCATCATGTCTCTCTCGTTTTCCAGATAAAACAGCTCCTTTGCCACCATGAACTTCCATGTGCTTGTGTCCAGTAGAGAAAAGATCATCGCAGCAGTACTGAACCGCTTTGCTGTCATGTAAATGCTTTTCTCGTTTGTCGTCAGTCCAAAAGTACCGGGTAATACTGAAATGTAAATTTGAACTATATGAAAATCATCAATCTGAACACATCAAGTCTCTCCAATGAAAACGCCTCTGAGATAATAGGGATGCCGCTATATTGTTTCTCATGAGACTTATGTCACTTTACTTCCGTTTTCAAACATAAATCCCAAATGTGAAATCTAAAAGATAGTTCAATTTTATGATAAATAAAACAGATTTAAATATCACAATTTATAAATTCACCATTTTGTATGAGTTACCGATAAAAGATAATCCAAAAGGATGTCCGACACTTCCATATACATGGAACTACTTAACGTGGACGCTAAGAGAAAATGTGTTATATGTCGGGGCCGATTTACCCGAAATATTGTAACCATACACTTACATGTATATCCGTGGTGTTTTTCTCAGCTCACGGAAATACTCAAATCGTTTCGATTGGTAAAATATGTGTCTCATAGAGATTCATATAAAAAGGTGTATTCCCTGATCCTGGCCTGCTATTGTTGAGGAATGCTCAAGCCTTAAAAATCATTCTTTGAAGCCTGAATTTAAAAGTCTTCAATATGACAACAGAAGGTAAATTCAAACTCTCAAAGCCTGAAATCATGACAAGGCTTGAAAATTAGCAGGCTTGCTGACCTTAAGTTAAATGGTATATTATAAATATTATTATTTTATTATATGGGTTTTTTTTTTAAATTTATTTTCTTGTTCTGTCATTTTCTTTCTTTTCTCCTAGACTCATGTGATAAATATTTTACATTGTACATATGTTAATGACCATAACTGTAATGTTTGTGTCAATAAAATTATTTCTGATACGGATTTTACATCTTTATTGCATCTCTAAACACTATATTGTTGGTACTAATTAGTATTGTTAAGTCGATTCTGATGAGTTCCCACAAAACAGAGGGTTCTGTGTCACCAAATGGTTAAGAGGAAAGACTTAAAACTCAGGGTCCAGGGATCAAGCTCCAAAGACACCTTTAATTTCAGGGAGCGTCCTTTGGCAAGTCACTTCAGAGCCATAGCTAAGTACTGGTGGATCCAGGAAAGTCGTAAGTCTGCCACGCAGAAAGTTAGTGAGTGTTCCTAATTGAAAGCTACAGCAGATGAAAAATGAATCAATATGTAAAACTTATCATCAATGATAGTGGCAAGAACACATTTTATTATATTCCTATCAGTGAAATACTGGGATTTCTCAGTGTATTATTTTTCAATTTTGTCACAGTGAATATCGTCACTAGTGATGATATCAAAAAGTCATATCATCACTAGTGATGATATCAGATTTGAAGGAACTACTTTCTTTTACCATTCCCTTGCATTAAAGTCATGGCTGCACTTTTGCACAAGGCACTAAAATGTTTGTATTCTAACATGTATCCATTCGCGTGAGTGACGTCATAGGACAACAAAAATGACGTCATGGGCGTTGTTAACAGGTTTGCTCCTCCCATTTTATGCTTTGCTCCTCTCATTTTATATTCCAATTAACTTTTATGGGGGTATTTTGGCAAATATATTAACTAAAGTGGAATAAAATAAATAGAATAATCAACTCCATTCGATTGATATAAAAAATATGTCACTTGAATGGGTTGTTATCATGTGGAAAAAACTCGTTCTTCGAACTCGTTATTTCAACCTGATAACAACCCATTCTCGTGACATATTTTTGATATATATTGAAAGGAGTTGATTATCCTCTATATAACCAACCGCAAAAGTGATCATTATGAGCCAGTTACTCTCTTTGCCACAGTAATTTTCTCAAACCTTCAGCTTCAGGTCTGTAAAATTGTATATGTGTAGACAAGGATCTAATTTTTCTAATGAATTAAAGCAATATTTGAGTCATCAATTTCCTTTTCATACTAAATGAATTTCCTTAATATCTTATTTGGCAATGTTCCTTTAATGTTCAAACTGTTGTCATTATTCAATTATCCCCATGTAAGAACTGCTTAAGTACATGTCTCGGGGACACAGAATCAAACGAGATTTATAAAAGTTTATGAGAAATACTTCAATTAACAGGTTTCCATAATTTTAGAATCTTGTTTCAAGTATTATACAAGTACCTATAAATCCGCCATTTTTCAAGGACCCTGAGTGATATTCACTGCCAACATGTACTGCCACATTAGAAGCAAAATTCACTTTAGTGACATCTAATGGCTCTTTTTTAGTTTTGTTGATATCAAGAAGTACCTGCAAATAGACATAAGAGTCAACCGTGAATCAAGTAATTAACTTAACTGTTGTCTGATTGGGGTCTAACACAGTTTTCAACAGTAAAGGTGAAAAAAAAGGTATAGGTAGAGTTTATAGTCTCATATCTATGCTAGGCATATTCAGGTGACTTTTACAATTACCTTCCCGATCACTGGGTGATAAACTGGCTGTTTACATATGGCGCAAAACCGCCATGGCACATTGGTTTATTCTCTCACAGGTACCCATTTATACACCTGGGTGGAGAGGAGCAATGTGGGATGCATTTTTTTGCTCAGGAAAATTCTGATGATTTGGCCAGGATTCAAACCCAGGATCCTCAGAACCTGAAGCTGACACCCTACCACTGGACGATGGTTCCAAAATTTATTCATTCATAATTATAGTGACTGGCAGCACACTAATAATAACTTCTGGTACATCCTCACCAGTACTGTACAATATTCCTTCAGAGCCAATCACTGCTTTCCCACATGAACATGATTAATCAGTAGTGAGAGACAAATAAATATTAAATCATGTTGCATTCACTTCAATAAAGGTCAGAAAGAATAGTGGCAGAGTCTCATCTCTGGCTCATGACCCTTTTTATCCAAGGGACAAGGTACCAACAGAGCAAATGACACTAAGAAAGAGATTACCTTTATAACTATAAAGATGAACTGAAGTGAGCTGGTCCAAATTAAAATAGTAATATAGTTAATTTCAGTAAAACCTCACTTGAATATAAAGACTTTTGGACAAGCTGGACAATACAGACAGACATTTCTTTACTAGGGATCTACTGCAGTGTTAAAACCTTTAAAGTCATACTTGCGCTCATTAACACTTAATTTGTGAAAGTTGTAGAATAATTGAAAATTAACTTAAAGGTAATTTAAATTCCCTTTTACAGAGGAATTGAGACTGTGACACATTTACAGTAAATGTGTCACAGTCTCAAATACATGATGCTTTTAAAAGAGTGAATACTATAAGGTTTGTTTACCATTTACAATAAAACAAGGTTGGCCGAGAAACGTTGGGAACCAATAAAACCCAAGAAGCTCTTCATTTAGAATGTTCATGTTGTTAATATTAGATAAATGACAGTATTTTTATGTCTTTCAATTGATTTTTCTAACAAGGTGATCGCCACTCACTAATTGGAGCGCTCCTTAATTTTTTAGATGTTACTTGAATGTAACCAATGAAGTTATTTAGTGGGCACCAAATTTAAATAGCACTTTGAAAAATAGATAATAAATAGTGCAGGACTGGTGTTATATTGTCATGATCCTTTGGTTTTTCGCTATGTTTCAACAAACTCTTTCATAATCTATAGTTCATATTACCCAGTTTTACAGTTTTTCTGAGCCCTAGTATGCTCTTAAATATTAAGGAAACCCTAAAATTCCCAAAATGAGGAAAAAGAGTTCATATGAATTTTAGTTAAACAGGTTAAACAAGTTTCATGTTCCATACCTGTTCAATCACTGATTGAGGTATACGATGCTGAATTTGAAAGAGTTTATTTTCATCACGAGGTATGTCAAAACCGATGCCTCTCAACCGTTCCACTTCCATTCTCGCATGTCTTTCTGTGGCGTGTAGCAAGAAGCCAGTATTGTTGATGAACTTGGAGGATGGAAGGTACTTAAAGGCAATCCATGCACTGATACCAAAGCCTGTTGCAATCAGCTGACGTCGGTAATTCCATACCTGAGTTCCTAGTACCTACAACATAGAGAAACTAAATAAACTAGATAATGGAAGCAATCAATACTTTTACAATTGGGAATTTTACCGTTTACCATTTGATGCAGGGTAAAGGCCTTTAGAAGCCTGTGACTCCTACAGTTTTCCTGGATCCACCAGTACTAGGCTAGGGCTCTGAAATGACTTGCCAAAGGCCACTCCCACGTAACCAGAGGTGTTGGTAGGGCTCAGTCTCAGAACCCCCCGAGTTATAAGCCCCCCACCTTTACCAATGAGCCATGTAGTTAGAATACGGGTTTGTCAAAAAGCGACTAATACATTCATTTTTAGTCTTACATACAACCATTACAACAAATACACTTAAACCAAATGCAAAAATGTGTGTGTCTCTCAAACCAGTCCTTAACTACTCAACAGCTGCTGTGTTCTATTATTTACTCAGATTCATTTATTTTTTTCTAAAATAGATGCATCCGATTTAGATACATCTTGTGGCTGATAGTTTGTCGGCCACTGACTGAAAGAGCTAAAAAAGACACAAGGTAGGAACATAACTTCTACTTCTTAGCAAAAACTCAGGTTAAGTTGGAAGACACCTTTTTAAAGCCTTAAACATGTACTGTAATGCTCAAGAATGAGCTTTGTATCAATACTATGATAAAACATTACAAGATGAAGTGAATACACACAATAATTATAACACTTATAATGCATCTTGAAAAACAATCTAGAGCCTATTCTTTAAGTTTCTCCTAGTTCTCGTCTATATTATTACTTTCGAATAAAACATTTTTCTCTACTTCGAATTCCTTACATGTCACGCGCATCTGTCGTTCTAAAAGTAATAAACCGGCAATAACTCTGAAGTGCGAACAAGCTTCGGGACGAATCGCATTAGGTCAATTTTTATCCAGTGTAAACATATTCGATTGGGTGGGTGAATCGATAAGTAAAGTGCTTGTTGATAAATTTCATTTGACGATACAGATCATTGGGACAGTCGAAAGATTGAAGATTAGCTTTACCGAAGTCATAGTTTTGCTCCCGTTTCATAACACATTCGGCTTCATGGAACAACAACAACAATAACTTAAAGCAACAACAACAACTTTAGGACGAATGATAGTGGGTCCGAAAAACCTTTTCAAGGTAACGAGTGCTCTTGAAGTGATACACACGGACAATCTCATGCAATGTCTGATGATATGAATAAGATGGCGATCTATCAATTCGTATCTTTCACTATAATATTAAGCTCGGAAAAATTATTTCTGAATTTTTCTTGTAATTGCATTTGTCACTGGTTTTCGCGCTGTCATCAGAAACGTCAGTCTTGCTGAAACTCTGCTCAAAGATGAGAATGATGCATGGAATCTTTGTTGCATGAAATCATGCGCTACTTCAATATCTAACAGAATTGTCAGATACAACTTCGCGTTTTTAATTGTTGTTTAATGTCAAAGCTCCCATTTGAGGATCTTTAATGATTCACAAAAATTAAAGTTGACCCTCTTTTGAGTAGACAGCATTGAAATGATTGTTCCATTTCCCATGCTAGGGGTATCGATAAGCCATAGGTGCTTTTTCATTATAAATTCATTTTCTTCCTATCTGTCGAGATCCGGTATAGTATGTTGCAACCACTTATCTTTGTATGTCAAAATAATTCGACATGAAGATTGCTTCTTTTTTCTGATGGGGCAATCTAACGTCGAAATTTTGAAGGATCAAAATAGTGTCAGACTTTTTGAATTCTGATATCCGAATTTAAAGCACAAAATGGCCACTCAAAGTCAATTGATAAAACAATTTATGAAAAATAAACTTATATACCACCAAATAATGGCATCAATTGCCGTTAAACAATTAAAAAAACGCTTAATAGGTATTTCCATTCCAGTGCGCATGCGCAGAGAAAATCTATAGGGAACACAAATATTGCCACCTTGCGTTAATAAACCATTCATTAAACCGTTCTTACAAAGTAAATATGCGGAATACAGACATGTATGTTAAGGGCATCGATTGGATAAAAAAGGATTAATTCATAACTGTGAGTGAAATAATTTGATGATTTTCAATAAAAATGAAAATATATGAGTCTTCAAACGGTGAGACAAAATTTTCGTTGCTGTTTTCCTCCATTAAATCAATCATTAGAAAGTTTGATGTGACAGGAGATATTGCTTGATTAAAAAACTTCAGATTGTGTCAAAGTAGTTTGATACTGTACCGTTCGTTTATGCAAATTAGGAACCTAATGCATTGTTTGAGAGAACATGCAGGTACATACAGGGTGATCCAGAATATCTGATACAGTTTCAAGGTTTAATATATAAACGTTGGTTGATGTCATAACTAATTATTACATACCATTTGAAAGATATATGTCATATTTTTTGTATCTCAAGAAAATTAAGAGAAAATGTCAGCATCATGACACAATTTATGACGTCATAAAATGATACTTGTTTTTAAAGATGACGACGTCAAAACAGAAGGCTATAGGAGTAGAAAAAACTCTATCATGAGACTAAATCTCGGGTAACTGTTATACGCATGATGCAGAAAAAATATCCTGAAGATGATAAACTAACAAGTCTCCAAGTTCATCGACATGTTAAACAATTTCAACAAACAGGATCAATTGAAGATGCCAGACTCGCTAACAGTGGAAGACCAAAATCAAGCCGCAGCTCTGAAAATGTTCCAGAGATTATGGAATCAATAGTTAATAACGAACGATACCTGGCCCTCTTACAAAATAGATTTCTACCTTCCCTACGAAGAAAAAGGATGACATCAAAGATATTTGGTTTCAGCATGACGATGCAGTACTCAAACAGCTAGAAGTGTGTTAGAATGGTTACGCGAAACATTTGACAACAATTTCATCTCGCTTAAAACTGCTTGGGCCTGGCCTCCACATTCGTCAGACCTAAATCCGTTGCATTACTTTCTATGGGGACACATAAAAGACAATCTTTATGTTCCAAAATCAGACAATATTCAGCAGTTAAAATCAGCAATTCGCCGAGAAATGTAGAAAATCACCCCTGAGCTGTGTGTTAGCATCATTGAAAATTTCAAAAAGGGACTTGACGTCATTATTTCACAAAAAGGACGTCACATCGAACATTTGATGTAGTTATGGATGCGTGGTTATAAAAGACAGTTTCTTTCAAACAAGAATGACCCTGTTATCAAATAAAACTTCAAAATATCTAGTTTTAGAATTTGTTTTGATATATAAGATAATGTTACGCATGTAAGAATTACAAGACGCTGAAACCGTGTCAGATATTCTGAATCACCCTGAATGTATATAGACAACACAACCGCTCAGTCTGCGACAGTGTTTTTCACTGATCGGATGTGTTTGTGTCTTTGAGAGGTTCATTTGCTCGGTTCATTACAATACTATGGTACAGCAAATGATAGTGTGCAAATCCAATTTCAAGAAGATGCTGACTTTCATGTACTGCTGATCATGCTGGACCACTCACAGAATCTCATTTCAGGAAATTTTTTATTAGTTTCAATAAATAGTACTCAAACTATTTTGACATGATCAGGAAATATTGAGGTATAATTGCATTGGGCAATACCTCCGTTAGATTGCTTAATCAGAAAATAAAGGGAATAACTCCGTCAGATTGCTCCATCATAAAAAAAAAGCAATCTTAACATCACATTATTTTTACTACAATACGTAGATGCATCATCACATTTTACATTTGAAACAGGGTGGAGTGAACACGTAAGCAATGTCCCGGGGACTGCCTATGATATCTGCCCTAGCTGGATTAGCAGGGGGTATCTACTGGACGATTCTACCAGATTGGACAATAGTTCCCTTCGGAGCTCCAGCAACCAAGAAGAATCTGGAGTACTTTAAAACTGGCAAAGGGCTTGATGTACAGACCTTAGAACTCATCAAAGAAGTAAGTAGGGTTTTTGTATTAAGCTTAACCCATTACCAAATGACATTTGACCAGTTTGTTGCAGACGACTGTGGAAAACATTGTGGGAAAAAGTCTTAAAGAGCAATTTCTCTTTTTCTCGCAATGTTTTCTGCCCCATTAGAAGATAATATTTCAATTCATCACATTTTGAAATATCGTCTGCAAACTCTTTCAATTAGGAACTGTCGAAAATTTGGTGTTTGGTAAAGGGTTAGACAGGAGGCCTTTGTTGCCTAGTGGTTAGAGTACAGAAATTAAAATCACATGGCCCCTCTCCATGTGAGTTCAAATTCCGGTGAGGGATATGGATTTTCATGACTGACTTATGGAACGCCGATGAATGTACCCAGCTTGACTAGCTCTTTTAGGCAGTTGAATATAGGGTCTTCCTCCATTGTTAAGCGTTAGACATCGCAACTTAACTGAGATAATGTTGATGTGGTTTAAAACCTATATACGGTAAACAAATAAATATAATCTTAATTGGGAGAAAGAAACATGACTTTTATTTTACCAAAGAAATAAGGCAATTATTCATTAAGCAATTTTTTAAATGAAAATTTAAATTTACTTCATGATATTAAGAAGAAACAATTGTGTCAGCGGTGTCTTAAGTTGTCTGCTGCAATCGCTTCAAAAGGAAGCTATTTGATGTAAAGGGTTCAGCTGATTCTACCTGAATACACCATGATCTACCTCCATGAATTATCACAGGTTGAAGACCAGCTACTGATCAAAGACGTGAACACCGATAACCTGGCGAGTGTAGAATACTTCTGGAGTCGAAGTCCTGATGTTGTTCCTATTGGAAACGTCAATCAGCGGAAAATTTCTTTCATCGGTAATGCTTTTATGACATATTGAGGGTTCAGTGCAAGACTATAGTTAGTGCTTCATTAACATAAAGCACTAACTATAGTATTGCACTGAACCCTCAATATTATAGGAATATAAAATTGATGGTAAACTGCCTATCAGGGGTTTCATTAATATTTGTAGTAGGTGGAAGATTTGCAAAAGAAGACGGGTAATCAGGGACCTCATCAGTAGATTTATCATAAAACAGAGCAAAGAAGCCAGGGTCTATGGTCAAAGTAGCCGGGGGGAAATCCCTGGATCTCGCCTCTTAACCCTTTCACCGCCGTAGTCGACTTAAGCAACCACCCTTATAAGCAGCCAACCTGTCTTAGACAATCACTTCAGAAAGTCCCATTGTTAGATTAATAGTGTACATCAATTTGTGATAAGTTACCAACCTGTCTTTAACAGCTAATTTCTCATTTCCATAGGCTGACCTCTTAACACAAGTTTGACTGTACAGCGTACTAGTTTTTTCCTAGAAAGCCCTAAATATTTTTGGTGCTGAGATGAACATTTTGCTATATATTTGGCGGCGAAAGGGTAAATGAAATCTCTGCCTATAATGTGAATATATGATTGAACTGATAATTGATGGTAAACTGTCTCTGCTTTGGTTATGTTCATTGTTTGAAAATAGGACCTGTGTACTGTGGATGGAGAAAGATACAGATCCCAAGGTTCCAAGCAAACTAGTGTAATGTTCGTTGAATGTTTATGCAAATTACGAACTTAATGCATTGTTTGAGAGAACATGCTGGTATATAAATAGACAACACAATCGCTCAGTGAACGACAGTTTTTTTCACTGATCGGATGTGTTTGTGTCTTTGAGAGGTTCATTTGCTCTGTTTGTTACACAAGATCTAAGTCTAAAGGATGAAAACCCGATCTTGATATCTAGGGTACAAACAAAATAAAGGCCTCTATGGTACAAACTATATAAAAGTCTATAGTGTGCAAACAAGATATCGGTATTTAGGGTACAAACTAAGTCTAGGTCTCTAAAGTGCAAACAAAATCTTGTTAAGGGTGCAAACAGTATATTTTTGTGTAGATTGCAAACAGACTTCCAGATCCCTAGCTTAAAAGCAAGATATGTGTCTCTGAAGAATAAAGGTCTCCATGGTAAATTGAGATGTATGTCTCTACAGTACGAACACAATATATGTGTCTAGGGTGCAAACAAGATTAAGGTCCCTAGAGTCGTAGCATACAAACAAAATCTAAATCTCAAGGTTACCAACAGGATCTGGGTCTATAAAGTACAAAAATAGTCTAGGTTTTTAGGATGAAAAAAATACCTAGTTCTGGAGGTTTTACCCAATCCCAAAATAGGAATGTTTATCTGGTCCAAATTAAAAGCAAAGGCAGGCTACAACAGCAAGAATATAATGACCCTATCATAGAAAATTGATTTTAGTAACTGATTTATGTTATTGCATATATTTCAGGACTACCAGTAAACTTTTTATACCGTAATATCGAAGAAGTTCGAGTTTCCTCTGATAGCGGAGATCAGGAGAGTGAGCAGCTTAAGAGAAGCATGCTTCTGGGAGACTCTGCTAAAAAGTTTGCCATAGCATCTGCTTACTATCAACTGGACTCTTACCAGTTTGTTGGAAAGTTGATCCTATTAACTCAAGCACTTGGTCCAATGGGTACTCTGCCTTATCTACAACCCTTCATGTTTAACAAATCTAAATTACGACAGTTTTCTATATCAGTGTCTGTGGTATTTGTGTATGGTGTGATGTTTTACTACACAAGCAAGCTGTTGAAATCGTACACCATTCATTCTGCGGATCTTAAAGCAGCCGAGTTAGGGGAGGATTATCTTGAGGGAGGAATCGAATATTTTACGAAAACTCTCGATAGGAACAGGCTTGTCCACCATCTCGATCCCAAGAAAGGTGCCACAATGGTTGATGCAGACGGAAACCAAATATTCGGAACATTTGATATTCCCGAGCCCTTCTTCACATCCAGACGAGAAAAGTTGAAAAAGATGGCGGAAGAATCAAAACAAACCAACTGAACTGTGATTCATTTTAATTTATTTCAAGAATAGCGTACTTGTAAAATGTCCAAAATGAAAACAACAGTAGACAATAATTACATCATTTTTCCTTTTGTCACTACCGTTTCCTGAGGAGTCCTATGTGACGCACTATTGTTGATAAGATTGGGGTCTAACAACTTACACTCGGTAGAGAAATCGCAGTCGTAGACCGACTGTTTTGGACATGCGCGTCTGTCGACTGTGAGTTCTCTGCCGAATGTTGGACATAAAGCCGCTATAAAGCATAGGTTATCATATACCATCAGAACTGGAAAGTTGGTCAACTCATGTGAGGTACACACTGTGGCTATATGAAAAGAGCAAAAATACCTGTGCCGTGGCCATTTTGTTCGGACATAAGATCACTAACATTGGTGATTTCCCGGCCCAAAATATGAATGATTGATTGTTTTGAAAAGAGAGCCCTTTTGCTTAAGCCCTTTCAGTGCTGGAACAGACTTCATGCTTATGCAAACATGGTAGATCCAGGCCTGTTTGCTACTCTGAGTCTCTTTCCTGATCAAAATCAATCAGATATTTAAGGTTTAGGAAAGCAGACGACACGCAATTCTTTTTTAGAAAATTACCAAGCATTCTAAGCGTTAAACCACTGTGATTTGAAGAACCTTTTTTTCATTTTTGTTCATCTGCTGCTGCAGGTGTTATAAAACTGGATTCACCAGTACTTGGCTAGGGCTCTAAAGTGTCTTGCCAAAGGACACTCCCACAAAACCAGAAGTGTTGATGGGGCTCAAACTTGGTACCCCTGAGTTTTAAGTCCAACATCCAATAACCCCTGGGCCACCCTACTATTATTATTAGGGATGGGAATGAATAATTAAGATAACAGATCTAAAACCGAATATTCTAATAGCGAGCTACTATTCAGATATTCGTTTTATTGAGCCAATATTACTGCATTTGTGCAATTATAACCATTCGAAACACCTTGGCCATTTCTTAAAATAACCTCGGAGGCAATGGGGAGCCATTTTTGAAAGTAGGTCAGTAACGAAGGACATGTCCGTTTGCAATCGTATCTACTCGGAAATCCCCGGCACAAGCTGGGGATTGCCGAGTAGATACGATTGACAAAATATGAATCAAAGATGTGTTATAACTATTGAAATCCATATTTTGTTTCATAGAGGATAATTATACCATTGTTCGGGTGTGAAAGACACTCAGACATTTAGACAAGTGATAAAATCAAATATTCGAATAGCAGTTACCCAACATTCAAAGAGTGATTTCCCTTTTCGTTCCCATCCGTCACTATTATCATTACATCACATCAACAGCATTTCAGCTATAATGCAATGCACAGCTGATGATGATGGTGGAAGACCCCAAACTTCCTGGCCAGACAGTAAGGGCTGACGGAGCCAAGTGTAACCACACGCTTTCCAAAACACAGCCAGGAGACTTGTGAAAATTCAAACCCCTTCAACAGGATTTGTACCCATGCAGAGATGGACCAATCCCACATTGGAAAGAGCCCTTTATATGCCTAGATTAAACTAGTACAAACTTGTTCATTGTACATCTATTGGGAGACAAGTTCTCCACAATTGATGTAAAATAAATAAGATTAAACTTCATATGCCTAATCAGGAGTTACTTAGTAATGGTACACCAGTTAGTGACAATTATCAGAGTTTTAACACTCTGCAAATAGGTACATAGAGTGCAAGGATTATCTATTTGTTCTTACGAGCAATGTCCGCAACAAAGCATAGCTAGAAAAATCCACTTTGGATTTATAGTCCCCTGTGGGGATTCAATCCCAGTTCTCCGGGGCAACAGTCCAAGACCATAACCACTGAGCTTAAGAGTCGGTGCAGTAACGCAGAGGTAAGATCTTGTCCCAATTGCTTGTTGCTATGCTGTAGAGAGTGAGGCTGTTCTGTAACGGTGTTAATGGTCTCCAATAATCATATGGGTTATACCTTTAGTGTCACTGATCAGCCTTATCTCTTTACCTTAAAGGCTTAAACAGAAGTCAAATCCAATCAAACATTGTTTATAATTTATTTTAATGATAAAACTAAAGACAATAATTGAAGGACAATAAAAAACACATCTGTTTTGTACAATATGGAGATGAACTATACCATTTCAAAAACACTTTTTCCCCATGTTTAACTCATGTAGCATTACAGAGTAAATAAATAGTCTTTGGAATATATGGAATTTCATCTAAAGATATTTCTCCCAGCTGGAGATTTGAACGAGTGATTTCAACAACGAATTCGAGATCTAAATTGTGTTATTTCTAACCTTACAATTGTCAAACATATCAAATCACTTTCATTGGCAAGCACATGGGTGATTGATTGTTCCTTATTTTTGGGATTAGGAGACTTTTTGTCCCTATACAAGAATAAAGCAAACATGCCTTTCCAGAATAAAGAATTAGAAATTTCAGGTTTTTGATATTCTTGACATTTCACCCATGCAAAGGTACCAACTATACTGATAGATCTGTGATGACGAAAACTTCTTTGTTCAGTTCCTAACCTTGGAATTTTCTAAAAACTCGTGTAAAAAGTGTACCAAGTTACAGATTCTATAGCAATGGGTTTCCACATGGTATAGTTCATTGGAATTACCTTGAGTATTACGTAACTATATGTGTGTAAATGATATGCAGTATAAAATGCCCAAGCATTTGGCATCTCAACATTAGATATGCTGGAAGAAGACTTAAAAACATACTGTTGGAAAAGGAGAAATTGTCCTCCTTTTCTCAACTGAGAGTTACTAATCTTTACTACATGTATTTTGATTTCAATTGCCTATTTTTCTTTTTTTTTTTTCAAATACCTGAAGAAGACGCAAGCAATCAATAAGTTTATAAAGCAAAATATACATTAGTGACACTCAATCCTTCCTATAAGTTAAGGTAGAATACCCATAATCTGCCATTTTGAAACTCGTTCTTTAGTCAAGATTACTTTGGTCGTTCTCAGTATACCGAGGTCTGGGCAGGAACTATTCTCATTTAACAGAAGAGTTCGGGACCCAACCGAGATTAACAGAGAACTACCATAAGTAATCCATGACAGAATGGGTTTCAAAATGGCACATTAAGGGTATTTTATCTTTATTTCGATTTTATTAAGTTCAGAATTGAAAACAAAAAATTTACTAAAAAAGTTTGTTGTTACTATGGGCATTTAATCTAGTTTCTGAGTCACAAAACAAAAGTGATAGCAACAAACTAACGGAGATCAAGATCGGCAAGATCATTTCACAGTGGCTGATCGGGATCAATCATTCAGATCTCTGGGAGATCCATGAGAAACAAAGGCACATGAATTCAAATTAGCATTCTAAGGGTTAACCATTTGGACATGTCAGTCCCTTGAACTTGCTTCTAAAATATGTCTGTATTTGTCATTTATGAATTAGAGGTTACTTTGTAAATAGGTTACCGGTATACACCGTTGGAATCTTCAAAGTTAACTCTTATAATGGTCTACTACACTGAAGAATTTTGGTGTCGTCTACTTTCAAAAACCCTAAATATCTACTTAAAGGCACATCAAAAGAGAGAAGTAAAAATAAGTTACTGAAAAAATATATAGAGTTCTTTTATTATGTTCGTAAATGTCAATAGAATCAGTTTAGGAATGCATTTAGGCCCTATTAGATAGACTCATTTAAAACAAGTTATTTTGTGCTTGAAATATAGTTGTCTCCAATTCAATCATGTTTATCAACAACCTGTTTGTTTACATATTCAAAATAACGAATTCTGATTGGTCGGTTCAAAAATGTGTGTATCAACTGTCAAGGTCAGAGGTGAAGAATCAGGAAATCTGAATTATAAAACTTGCTAATCTGGGTTATTTCTGGTTTACTTTCACATTTTAGTTGTGCTGATGGTGTTTTCTGGTGATAACTATTTGATTCTGTCCAAAAGTTTACTAAATAATATAGTTTGATATAGCATTTATCTCCTTTAATGGGCCTTTAATTTTGATGAGGAAAAGTACTCAAAGTAGCAAACCGGTTAGAACACAGGTCTGTTTGCATAAGCATGAAGTCGGTTCAACCACTATAAGGGTTAATCATATAAAATTTGGAACATTTGGTGGACTTTACACTGGTGTGCATATTTCGTAAATTCTAGATGTATGCCAAAATATGTACAGTGAGAGTTTCTAGCTATACCTAAAGTAAACTTGTATTATAACACTGTACAAATGCACAATTCCTTTTGTAAAATGATCTCAACAAATGCAATTCATCAAAACTGTACAAACAATCTACCAAGGTCTGTTACTTCACAAGTTTGTTGCCAACTGTGAAGAGTTATCACAAAAGCATCTTAAGTCCGAAGCACAAACTGTTTAGCCAAAGGCAGATTATCCCAATATACAAAGATCTTTGTAGGCCACAATATTTGAAATCCTTGCAACAAAATGAGAATTTGCTCAAAACGAGCAAATTCTCATTTAGTTGCAATGATTTAAAAGCCTATTGATTAATTGTGTTTGTTGCATTCTTTTTGTTGCCTAAGATAGTATTTTAATTTTATTTGTACTTGGTATTAAACTTGTACGCTAAACATTGTTTAGAACAAGAAAATCTGTAGACAGTTTTACGCACACACTGTACATGTTAATTCATAATAGCACTTAATTTGTTAAACAATATGAATAGAATTTCAATGACTTATACGTACAAACATCAATGCAATTCATTAAAACTGTACAAACAATCTACCAATGTCTGTTACTTCACAAATGAAATGAACCATTTTACCATTGAAGCTACCACACATTATTTTTGTGATCGGGGGGAAATCTTTTCAGATGTCAACACTGTCGATTCAGCTAACACTTTTGTCAATTTAACAAATCTACATCATTAACAACCAAGAGTGTGCTAAAGAATCGAGATATTTGGGACCGCATTTTTCGATAGACAAAAATCTTGCTTCGGGGCAGTGTGGCATTGTAATTAAATGTCACAGTTCCAAATGTCTCAATTTTTAACCATTTTCTTTCTATGTACTTGTTGTCGTTAGCTGTTGCTTCTAATTTAGAACAGTCACATATTTCTAATTTAAGAGATGGTCTAGCATTTTTTTCATTATGACCAAAATGCATTAACAATGATACGTCTTTGAAGAAAAGAAAAAAAAAAGAGAGACTAGACTAAGAACTGAAAGAGCAAAAGAATTATCTTTATAATCCTTAACATTACATCTTTGCACCTCATGTTTTAAACAATAACGAGAACAACTCTTTTCAAACATATCAAATAGAAAAAGCTTTCACATTGAAATTAAGATTGAAATACATTTGTTTGTTATATATGAGGTTTAACACGGTGTCAACAGTAGTTTAGTTATTTTAGGGCTTTCCAGGATTTCACCGTTACTAGGCAAGGCTCTGCAGTGTTACCATGGCAATTTAAAGACCAATAACAGGGTGCCATATAACTTTTTTGATATCCGTCACTAGATTACATGATCATGGGTGAAAGTTGAAGAACTTCAAAAACCTGAAATCTGTAGTTCATTATCCTGAAAAGGCATGTTTGCTATAGCATTATATAGGGACAAAAAGTTTCAAAAACCTGAAATTCAGGAAAAATCCTGAACACTTTCACCCATGCATGATGGCTACGTGCACCTGTCAGTATTAATTTTCTGTTTTGTTTAAAAATATATTGTACTTTATTTGCACTTTTTTGGTTTATCTGAATCCATATAAGAAATATGATAAATGGAATAGATGCTTGCTTTCTTTTAATATGAAAGGTTATAGGGCTCAGCTTTGGATTGTTATACTATTTACCTTCAGCTCACCAGATAAAATTCCTACGCCTTGCCCAGTAAAATTTCCAAGATTTACAACACCAACCATCTATTCTATATTTCTATAAAGAATAGGGTTTAAAATGATCAATGAAAACCATTGTGACAATAAGAATAAGTTGTTTAACCAGGGGTGGCAAAATCAACTGTCTGTATTGCCCAGCTTGACAAAAAGCTTAAACAGACAAGTGGATATAATTATTTAACAATTAAAGAATATGCTTTTGCTTTTGCAATCCCCTGATTTAACTGAGTCAAAACAGCTTTCTCTTAAATTCTCTTAAGTTTCTATATAAATCTATGGGTCCTGCAAGGCAAAATGGTTAATGTGGTGGTCTTATTTATTTTTTTTTTATATGGGTTTTACATCACATCAACATTATTTCAGTTATGTAGCGATGCCCGACTCTTAATGATGGAGGAAGACCCCATACTCAACTGCCCATAAGGGCTGGTCAGGGCGGGTAGAACCATTGACAATCCGTAAGTCAGTCGGGAGATTGCCTCTCATGAAAAGCCATATCCCTCTCAGGATTTAAACCCACGCGGAGAGGGGCCATGTGATTTCAAGTTCTGTACTCTAACCACTAGGCCACGGAGCCCCCCCCCCAAATGGTTAATGTGGTGGTCTTAAATATGAAAATCCCAGATGTGAGCCTCACCAGTACCTCTGATTTCATGTCCAATGGTAAGACACTACAGAGCTACACTAACCTAGTACTGAAGAATCCAGGAAAGTAGAAAAATAAGTGAAATACTGTTGACAATCCATTAAAACACATATATATACAAAATATATTTCTAAGATCAATGCCAAATATATAGTGAAAAATTGATTATAGCTAAAAAAAAAAAAAAATGAAATCGCAAACTTACCAACATTTACTTTAAGCTAACACATTACCACCTAATGCCAAAATTTTGCTTCTTGCAGCAGACAACTTTCAAAAAGCATTGTGGCATAAGGAGAAATCGCTTGTCACAAGCAATTTCTCATTTAGTCACAATGCTTCTTTCAATCTATTTAATCTATTCATGTATCACAACAGCAGAACTGAAAGGTTTTTCACATGTTTACAAAGCTTTTCTAAAGTCATCTGCTTCAAGATAATCAAAATGTTGTAAGCAGGTTGCAAAGAGCTTATGGGTTGAAGCAATAATAACAATAAGCTCTGTTCAGTAAGTAAGGATAACAGTAGGATTATGAAACAATTGAAAATGATAATCAAGTCCAAATAATTAAAACAAACTTTAACAAAAACACAAAGGAAAAATATTTACAATGTACAAGACATATAGCATTGCTTATCACGATAGTTTGATAAATGCAATAACGTTTGGCCCTGTTCTAAAAGCAGTAGCCCTTTAATCTCAACCACATCTTAACATTGATCTCTCCATACTGGCAGACTTCTCAGTTGCCACTTGAAATTGCTAAATCATCTTATTTCTGTCTGTTATTTATTTATTTATATGCATTTTACATTGCTACAACATTGTTTAAGTTATGTAGCAATGCCCAACTCTTCATATTGGAGAAAGACTCCATACTCAAATGCCTGTAAGGGCTAGTCAAGCGACCTAGAACCATCGGCATTCCGTAGGTTAGACTGGAGACTTCCACTCATGAAGTTAAAGCATCATACTCATTCCCCAATAATGGAATTTGTAATTGGTCCTGGAGTATTTGTTTAACCTTTTACCAAACGCAAAATTTTCAACTGTCCCAAATTGAAAAAGTTTGCAGACAACATTTCAAAATGTGAAGAAAAGGGAAAATAATCTTCAGATAGAGCAGAAAACATTGTGGGAAAAGGAAAAACTGCTTGTTACAAGCAATTTCTTCCTTTCCCACCATATTTTCCAGAGTTGTCAGCAGCAATCTGTAGCTCTTCCAGTAGAATGCACATATCAATTCTGTGCATGTTTGTCTTAACTCTTTACCACCTGCAGACATTTTTTTACCTGAAGCAGGCCACTTTAGAAAAACTTTGTAAGCATGCGAAAATCCTTTCAGTTCAGCTGTTAAAATATGTGAATAGATTGTGGCAAAAGGAGAAATTGCTTGTAACAAGTAATTCCTCCTTTTGCCACAATGCTTTTTGAAGGTCGTCTGCTGCAAGACGCAAAAATATGACGAGAGGTGTTGTTTATGTGAAACTTGATAATGAGGTAACATTCACTAAGACGCAAAGGAACAAGCTTTACAAATCTAAACATCTACAACTATTCATACCAATATTTCTTTAATGTATAATTTACAAATGAGTATATATATATAATTACAAATACTATGGAAAAAAAAGACACAATTTCATCAATCTAATAAATGAATTCACAAAATAACAATGATCAAAGAAGCCATTCCTTTTCAGGACAAAAGTTTGTAGGCATACAGCTTATAGTCTGTCACAGCAAACATGCAATCCTATCTCTTACCAACTTAACCCTTTACCAAACAATAACGCCATTTGACTACTTTGTTGCTGACAACTTTAGAAAACATTGTGGGAAAAGGAAAAATTGTTTGTGACAAGCAATTTTTCCTTTTCCCACAATGTTTTCTGCCCTATCAGAATATTATTTTCCAATTTCATCACATTTTGAAATGATGT
This sequence comes from Cerastoderma edule, assembly GCA_947846245.1. NCBI lineage: Eukaryota > Metazoa > Mollusca > Bivalvia > Cardiida > Cardiidae > Cerastoderma > Cerastoderma edule. Next base: position 6,387,634 of record OX401414.1, read on the forward strand.
CTGCAAACCCTTTCAATTTGGGACAGTCGATAATTTGGTGTTTGGTAAAGGGTTAATGCACTTATTCTCTTGCGCAACAGTCCGGAAACAATGCACATTATGCATTTCTTCTCAATCTATCCCTACAACAGTTCCAATTCTACCAGAACAGGCGCAGGGAATCATGTGATAGATGTTTTACAATCTTATATCAGAACAAGATGGTCCCGCCCAAGTTTTGTTTTTGTTTTTTTTTCCACCTACTTTTGCCAATGATAGCCACATTGTGTACCCCGTATGAGTTAACTATCAACCTTCCGGTTCTGATGGATCAAGATAACCAATGTTTTATAACAGTGTTATGTCGTACTCTCGGCAGAGAAATCGCAGTCCACGAACACACATATCCAAAAAAGTCCGTCTTCGAAAGTGATATCGTCTTTATTGTCAAGATTTCTTTTTTTTGTATGGGTTTTACATTACATCAACATTATTTCAGTTATGTAGCGATGCCCGACTCTAAATGATGGAGGAAGACCCCATACTCAACTGCCCATAAGGGCTGCTCAAGGTGGGTAGAACCATCGGCATTCAGTAAGTCAGTAGGGAGACTGCCTCTCATGAAGATCCATATCCCTCTCGGGATTTGAACCCACGCGGAGAGGGGACATATGATTTTAAGTTCTGTACTCTAACCACTAGGCTACGGAGGCCCCCTATTCAATTATCTATTCCGTTAACTTCTCTACGGTGTTTAACAATGTGTCAATAATTCTTCATTAATGTTATGGCTTTCCTGTATCCACAAGCACTAGGCTAGGGCTCTGAAAGGACTTGCCTAAGGCCTCTCCCACAAAACAAAAGGTGTCTGTGGGACTCAAACCGGGGAACCCGAGTTCTAAGTCTGCCACGTTAACCGATGGGCCAAGCAGGACCATAATTTCGTCCATTGCAATTTGTGAGGGCAAAATATGTTGATAAGGGTTGCACTTTAAACAATGGCTTTGCTACACCATTTCTAAACCAGCTCTTGTTTAAACAAAAAACATTTCTTTCATACAACTTGAATATGGATAAAAATACATACATTCATTAGCACAAATAAATAGCCTCCCACCTTCAACAAGAAAGCTTGTTTCGAGTTACAAACATCACAGGTGCTTGAAACAATCTTCGATAATATATGCTCTATATGCTATATAAGAGAAAAGGTATACAACGGCGATCTGACACCCGCTCCGATAAATCACCCAAAAGTCCCTTAAAATTGACAGGATCTCAAAAACCTCTACTGCAGCGTGTCTAGGAATATTTTTCTTTTCAAAAACACTTTTTGTTTTATCAAAATCCGTCAATTTTAAGTGACTTTTGGGTGATTTATCAGAGCGGGTGTCAGATGGCCGTTGTATACCTTTTCTTATATAGTATATAGAGCATATATTGGGATATTATCGAAGATTGTTTCAAGCACCTGTGACAAACATCATCAATTCTACAGTTACTATCTCGCCCATTCTCATCTACTCATCACACTTACAAATGCTTTAATAAATGAAATTTAATTTTGTAAGGTATTCCACCTCTGATGAAGAAAAGTCATAATAACATAGTCGAAAGATGGAACAGAACAAATGCCGTTTTAAAATCTTTTTTATTATATCATCGGAATTCTTTATGGATTGAACTTTTTATTTACCACCTTTCATTCATTTAATTCTAACATAAAAACTGATTATTAAGGGAAGGTCATTACTATGGATTTAATAACAGAATTCCTTGATTTTCATTTGTGAATATAAATTCAAAATCAGACAAATTCGGAAAAGTGCCTTGGTGAATGCCTTAGGAATCATAAATACTTCCATAATTTACATTTCAATTTATTCTTTAACCAACGCAAACACAAGTTTTCCAACAGGGGTGGAATACCTTAAATTTCCTAATGAGTTTATTTGTGTTAACCATCAGATGAAACAAATGCATATTGATGTCTGAATCATATTCACACTTCTACAAAAGGAAATGTGATTGTTTGAATGGGTTCTTAGTATTTTCACAATACTCATTTTAAACATAATATAATACTACTTCATTACAGACCTTCGAAGGCATAACAGAGAAAATAAGTTTATTAAAGGTCATCTTAACCAATTGGGATGAGAAAAACAAATATGCTTAGAGTTTACAAATATAAAGCATCTTATAAATGGATTAGTACAAAAAAAGATATGAAAATACATTTCATCATTTGATTCAGGTGTGAACATGCAGAGAATTTAATTGCAACACCCTCTTTGGTAATTAAACAGTCTTTTGACAATTCCTTCTCTAACGATTTTGTGTATTTACAAAGCCTTACAGGTATTTTGCACAGCTTCGATATCAAACAGCCCTCCCCCACCCCACCCTTAAAAAAGCAACTTGATTAAACATAAAATGCAAGTTTTACAAAAAGGGGATTCATTTCAAGAATATATTAAGTTTTTCATAATATTGAAGAAATTACTTTTCCTTACAGTGAACTCTTTAATAATAATGTGTTCTTTTTTTTTATTATTATTGAAAGGGGAAACAATGCCCTTAAGCAAGCAATTGTTCCTTTAGTCACAAAGCTATTTATTCATATTCAAATACAAACACTTTTATTTGTAGGATATCGACTACCAGTTATTAAAACTATGAAATCACTAAATGGGACAATGGCTACCCCCACCCCCACCATTAGAGCCTGTGTAATTGATTGCAGAATCATGCCAGGTGGCAAATTCAACCATTCTTTCAGTATGAACACCATCTTTTAATGTTTAAACATTAGTAGATAAACTTATAAAGTCAGGTAATCATAACATGAACCTACACCTGCTACTATTGCACCATTGCATTAGAAGTCATTTTCTTCACCCAATCATTAAAGGTGCTTGTTCACAGATTTGAGGAACGTAGGATATTGAAGTTCTATTCCTTTAAACTGTATAGCAGCTTAACTAGTGTACGAGAAGTACTAAAGAAAAGTCTTTCATTGCAAAATATGTTTGTATTGAAGTATTCAGAGCCTGTATACAATGAATAAATATGTATTCAGATCTAAAAGCATCGTGACGGTTTTGAAATCCATTGCATACCGTCTGCTGTGTTTACGCAGATACATTGACAAATTCTTGATCCAAGTTTTTGTTCATCTTTTTTCATTAAAACATTATGCCACATTACAAAACCGGTACAATTTCGACAACGTTCTATTTCAACTTGCATATTGTCTGAATACAAAACCTGTATTGTTTCAACAATGTTCTATTTAGACATGCAAATTGTCTCATGTGTGAACAAGCACCTTTAATCCCCCCAATTTTGTACAGTTCCAATCACTTGAAACATTAAACACAAAGTCTATACAATAAAGGCGCTGTTCTGGGTCCAAGCAACTTTTATAACCACTCTAAATCGACCTTCACTCGCGACCCTGAAAATGGGTCAATACAGGGTCAAGGTTATCCAGACTTGATATGGTTGTGGTTGGCGGCAATGTTGTTCACATGGTGATTATTCAACTCTGGCTCATCAGTCACAGGTTCCTCAGTAGAACTTCTCAAGTCATCAACCTGAAGATTCAAACAATGGCAACATGAATTTTAGCTTTTTCCCGTTCACAAGTCATTTGGGATGATCTTTCTTTTTTATTATGCTTTTGTACACGGTATCAACACTTTTTCAGTTATGTTACAGTTTTCCTGGATCCACCAGTACAAGGCTAGGGATCTGAAGTGTCGGTAGGGACCCTAAGATCTAAGTGTGCCATTTTAACCACTGGGCCACGCAAGGCCCCCCCTCCCCACCCCACCCCCCCCCACCGCCCAAAACAGAAGGCAAATTTGCCAAATCAATAAAAGAACTATCCTCACAAAACTGCTATGGGGAACAGAAAGGTTAAGCTTACTGTGACAATGTGGAGGAATTCCTTATCAATCGAAAATGTGTACAATTTTTCTCTTTCAATTGAATTGGAATTATCAACCAAAACAGTTCAATCAATGAAGGCAAGGACCAATCCCTATAAATTTCTGTCCAGATGGCAAATAATCCAGATAAACAACAACCGGACTATCAAGGCTCGACTGTTTATGAATATTTTAAATGAGTAAATAATTTGGTATTAAACCTGCAAACTTCCACATGCAATGTCATCACAATACCTACCTCTGTGGACTTGGTGAGGGCGCCATAGGCCACTCTGACGATCAATGAGAACCAGTAGATATGCAGCACGAGCAACAGGCACAGCCAACCATTGAAAAACACAAGAGATGGGAAATAGCCAACAATCAGTCTGCTCTCAACCCAAGTTAGATGCAAGATTCTGGAAAAAAAAAGACTATATTCAGGGTCTTCCCGAGGATTTTTTTCAGGCGCTGGGGAAATCACAGATGCATCCTAAAACGATGAAATTTTAGGACTCTTTTGGAATTTAAAGACAAGAAATACTGTTTATAAACCAAGGAAAATGTAACAAACAATGTTACAAGCATGTTGATCAGCTGTGGACCAAATTTAAAGTACTTTTGGCAATTTTTAAGCACATTGGGATCAATTCAGGTGCCGGGGGAGTGCTTGTTTTGAAATTCAGGCGCTGGGGTACCACAGGGCTAAAAAGGCCTGGGGAACACCCTGATAGTAGATATCTTCACTTCTAAGATTCCTAAATCATGTGGGTTTTTTTTTCAAATGATCAGATGTGAACCATTGTGCTGATCAGTGCTTCTATCGGATAGCCAGTCTAATAATGAATGCAGGAATTCTTTCTTTTTAGACCTTACTATGGCCACATAAGGACTAAAAAAGAAGAGTTGTTTGTTTAGGGTAACCCGACCCTATCTAGCCAATTCTGCCAACCCTAAAGATTCTATTTGACCATTTGAAGAAAAATTAATTGGCGCTGTATTTTTAACATATCCATTTCGAACTTCTAACATATTTCTGACAGGCCGGTTTACCAGTTGAATAGACTGAGAACATAAGACAAACGTATGTTTATTTGTGTCTTATATAGGCACTTAAATTCAACAACTTCTGAAAATGCATTTTGATGGATGCTGGATCTGTGTCAGAAGACAGTTCTATACTGTTTAACTATTTTCTCTAAATAGAAATATGCATGTTAAAGTAATGCTCAAAATTAAAAAAAAAAAAAAAAAATCCCTACCTACCCTACTTTCTGATTTTGAAGATGTTAACCTAAACAAACAATTTATTTCTCTATGCCTAACAAGAGCAGTTAAAAGTTACCAACAACTCCTGTGATAATGGTATCTTAAATGACCACTTCTTATTCTAAGTTAATATAATTGTTTATATAAAATCAACATTTAAACAGCTTCCAATGCCTGTTATATAAGTGCTCTATATCCAGCGATTTTTCTTTCATAATTTGGGAGTTGGTCCATTACAGGACAAATTGGGAAAAATCATGGTGTTTTTCTCTAAAATTGGGAATTTTTTCAGAAATAACTAAATTCAAACATAAAGTTATTGGGAAATTTGGGAAAACAGTCAGTTGATTTGATTGGGAATGGGTCTGTTTTATGGTACCAAACATATAAGGAAAAAAACTTGCTACACTTACTTCCATGGATAGCAGATCAATCTGGTGACTAACCACACAGTTCCAAATATAACAAATAGAAAATCACAGAGTTTTTTGTAATCGAGATATTTTGCAATTTTTGCTGCCTGAAACGAAAAAAAAAAAAATAGATATATATTTTAACAAGGCAATCCACTAATTGCATATCAAAAAGTTACATTTCAGTGTGAGTTTCTAAATTTCATGGTTACTTATTCATTCATACAGGCTTTTACATCCCATCAACATTATCTCAGTTATGTTGCAATGCCTGACTCTAATTGATAAAGACCCCATACTCAACTGCACATAATCAACTGGTCAAGCCAGATAGAACCATCAGCACTCCTTAAGTCAGCCGGGAGACTGCCTCTCATGAAAATCCAAATGCTGTCACAGAATTTGAACCCATTCAGAGAGGGGCCATATGATTTCAACCACTAGGCTACAGAGGGTGTCTCATGGTTACTAGGTAATAAAAAAATATGTACATAATGACTAGACAAAGGGAAGCAGGTGCCCAACCCTGAGATGTGTGATAACCAAAATTATTAAGAAATTATTTAATTGTTACCTTTTACCAAACAACTGAATATCTTATGTTCCCTTATCAAATGAACTTACTTAGTCAATTAAAATAGAATTGGAAGGTATTAAATACAGTAGAGTAGATTTTATTCATTGTGCATTAATATTTTCAGGGTTTTACAATTGTGTCAACATTGTTTCAGTTATGTTGCGATGCTTGACTCTTGATGATCAAGAAAGACCCCACACTCTACTGCCCATAAGGACTGGTTAGGCCGGATAGAACCTTCAACCTTCTGTTACTCAGTCAGAAACTACATGGAAATCCAAATGCCATCTCCGGGATTTGAACCCATGTTGTCCTATCAACAGAAAACAAATTATTTAAAAAAGTTAAAATCCCAATCTGTGAGATAGTCCTATATAGCAATAATCGACAGAAAAGCATAGGTTCTTACCTCAACCCAAATATCTGCACAGTCATGAATACAGAGGACTAACGAACCAACACGGATGAAATTACCTACATATGAAAAACTTAACAAGGATATAGTCGCGATATGATGAACAAACATCTCTACAAAATCCTGAAAGTAAAAAAAGAATGAAGATTAATTAGTGGGTTACTAATGTAAACTTGTCAGGTATATTCAACGAAAACACTTTTGGAAGCTGCCATTTTGTTTCTTACCAGACTTCATTCGTTGTACTTTCATTTTCAAATATATATCATAAATGTGAAATCTTAATAGTAATTTCATTTGATTAAGAAAACAGATATACCTGCATATCACAACTTATAATGTCACTATCATTATGAGTTATCGCACAAAAATAATGGTTTAGAATTATGTTCGACACCTCCAAATACATTGAACTACTCAAAGTGGACAAACATGACAAACATAGGAAATGTGTTATTAGCTGGGGATGATTCACTCGAAATTTGTAACCCTACACTTATGTACAAGGTGTATTTCTCAGATCACAGAAATATATGAAAGTTGCAATTTTTGATCTAAACAATTCTGGTTCAATAACAGTCTTATCGAGAAACAAGTTACTTATTTAAATTTTATAGATACATTTTGGTACAATGTTAACAACTCATGTTTAATGCAGCCAAATCATGCCATGAATGGAGTTTTGTTACTGAATCCAATTAAAAGCAACATCATAAAAAATATCATTCAATTTTCGAAATTTGATAGAAACAAGCAATAGAAGTTTTGAGGGTTCGGTGTAAGACCCAAGTAAGTTTTTCACATTTGTTAAAAAAAAACGACTTGCAATTGAAAAAAAAATTGCATTCATGAAATTTGATATTGTCAAATTTGTGACATTAAAAGGAAAGTAATGTAAGAAAAATAAGAAACCTACCTTTCTTTTCACATCTAAAAACTGGGAAAACATTAACGATAAGTAAAATCCTAACTCTATCATGTAGTACCAGTAAATTCTATCTTCTAAATGCTGAAAGACAAAAGAAAAAAAAAAAAAAAATTGGCATGCCCAAATGCATGATACACTATCTAGCACAGGGGTTTCATTTTATTCAATTGTAGATCAGATATGGCTGTTTTTTTAGACATTTTACCATTATAGTGCTGGAACCAACTTCATGCTTATGCAAACAGGTTATAAGGTCAGCCGCAAAGTAAATTGGCACAAACATCTTTTTTTTTTTAGAAAATTACCCATCATTCTAACGGTTAAAACAACATTTCTAAAAGCACTATAAAATTTTACTTTCTTGTGTCAGATCATTACGCAGCCTTGCTTTTGGTAAAGGCAAATATCTCAAAATTGATTTTGTGGGATAAAATGTTCCATCTTGCACAGGCTGTTACCCTATATGTCTTACAGCAATCATTCAGAATATCTTAGAACTAAATATTTAGGCACAAACCATTTTTATAAGTTTGGGCAAGATCGAATGATATATTTAGCCCAGTCGTTTCATTTCATTGAACATTTAAATATTGAACAACTTTATATGCCATATTGGGAATCATCAAATGGGAGTCTTGAAGTGTTAAAAAACAGACTTAAAATCCTGTTATTAAATTAAGAGGGGGGAGGGGGTTAAAGAGGCATCAAAAGGTTGTCAGCCGTTTATCAAACCAATTGGGGTTCGGAGATCTCCTGACTCTAACAATGTGACCATGTGCTATTGGTCGAATAAATTACAATAATTCTATACTTACATGACGTGGAAAGTTCAACCAACATAATCTGGATTCCCAAAACCATGCTTTCTGTAATAAAGAACAATTGCAATAAGCGTTTCATCCTTTACCAGTTTCAGAAAACAAACCCTTGATATCGAAATGTGAAACTGGGCCAAATTCAAAGCAACAGCAGAAGATAACAAAAAATAGCAAAAGAATAAATAATTTTCTTTAGATTGGGTAGAAATCATCGAGACAAAATGACAAATTACTCATTTGGTGTTTTCTAGTCTTTTGTCACAGTGGTTTCTAAAATTCCTTGATGCAGATGTGAAAGAATTGAGATATAATGAACAAAAGGGTTAACCTAAACCCTTATTTTATATCTCAGCATTGTTAATGCACCTCCAGCAAACATTTTGTTTGTTTGTATGGGGTTTAACGCCATGTCAACAGTATTGGAATTTCAGAATTTCAAAAGTATTAGGCAAAACTCTGTGATGTCTTGAAAATGTATGCAGCAGGTAAGGAATGAACCCAGAACCTCCAAAGTAGCAAGTCCTACATTCCTACAATTGGACCACACAGAACCTTAGCAAAAGATTTCAGAAATATGTACGGCAAAAGAGAAATTGCATGATACAAGAAAATGCAATAAGCAACTTCTCCTTCTTTCACATTTTCTTCATATTTACAATCAGATTTCATTTACAGACAAAAAAGGGTTCCACTTACACTTTCCAAATTGAGCATTTGGCAAATTGGGAAATTATGGGTAAAAACCAGTCTATGCATAAAGGCTTGCACAAATAGAGTACTTAAACAAAGATTTTTGATATTTTGCTCCACCCCATTGCACAAATGTTGCTACTGTGTTGAATTTATGGAAAGTTTACTTCTCTACATGTAAAATATTCAAATATTTTCACGCTGAATTAATAAAATACCACATTTAGATCATTAGTGCCATTTAAATATTGTTAACCCTTTACCAAACGCCAAATTTTAGACTGTCCCAAACTGAAAGAGTTTGCAGAAGATATTTCAAAATGTGATAAAATTGAAAAATAATCTTCTGAAAGGGCATAAACCATTGTTGGAAAAGTCGTTAAGAGCAATTCCTACTTTTCCCACAATGTTTTTTCCAGAGTTGCCTGCAACAAAGTGGTTAAATGTCATTATTGTTTGGTAATGGGTAAACTCCTTCCTCTATTTAACTTCCCTTTGACACATCTGATGTTTAAGTCTTCAGAAACCTTTAAGACAGCAGGATACATTGTTCCCAATGAGCTGTCCATTTGTTGAAGGCAGGTTTTATTGAAATATATTGATTTTACTGTACTTTCTTATCATCTTTCATTTTCAATTTGGATCAAACACAAAATTTCATAGTGGAGAGAATGGATTAAAATGTGTTAAAATAAGTATACATACATCCCAGAGACTTGAAAGGCCATACACGAATATACCAAAATAGTATGTAAATCTCCATCTGAAATAAAACGCAAAATGAGAAAGAAGTGAACAAGATGTATGGTATAACGTATAATAGTTTATCAGCTCTGACTGGAATACAAAGGCTTAACCCATTACTGAACAATAACAACATTTAACCACTTTGTTGCAGACGACTCTGGCAAACAATGTGGGAAAAGGAGGAATTGCTCTAAACGAACATTGTCTCCTTTTCCCATAGTGTTTTCTGCCCTATTTTTCATTTTTTTCACATTTTGAAATGTAATCTATAAACTCAATTTCATACAGTCGAAAATTTGGCCTTTGGTAAAGGGTCAAAAAGTATTGGCAGTAAAACCTTTCCTTCATGACACTTCATTAAACTGGAAAAGCATGAAAAATCTATTTGTTTGTATGGTGTTTAACACTGTTTCAACAATTTTCAGTTATGTTACAGATTTCTTGGATCCACCAGTACGGGCTAGGGCTATTAAGTGACTTGCCAAATGTCATCTCCACGAAACAAGACGTGTGGTTGGGGTTCTAACTTGGAACCCCCTTGATCTAAGTCAGTCATCATAACCACTTGGCCACACAGGATCCCGCTTTACAAACATGAAGCACTTTTAATAGTCATGCATTGAACCCTCACTCCATGTTCCCTTTCAATTGAGTGAAGATTTGGATGGTATACAGGGAGAAAAGATATATGGTTCGTAACAGTGATTAAAGAAAAAGGATTATTGTCAAATCAAAGGTTCCATGCAAGACTTTAGTAAATTTGTTGTAATCGTAAACCACTTAATGAAGTCTTGTTTTGAACCATCAAATGTTGTCTGTTATATTCTATGTTTATTTTATTTGGGTATAATTTTATGTCAGCTTTCCATCGCCTTATCATTATTTCAGTTATTTTGGAAACTCGAATCACTACTTTGTATGTTGTTTAACTTTGTGCCAACAATTTTCAGTTATGTTACAGCCTTCCTGGATGGACGAGTATTAAGCTAGGGCTCTGAAGTGACTTGCCAAATGACAATCCCATGAAACTAGGTGTTGATAGTGCTGGAACCCTAGGGACCCCTAAGTTCCAGGTATGCCATTTTAACCACTGAGCCATGCAGGACCCCCACCCCACCCCCACCCCCACCCACACACCCCATCTCTACTGCAATGAAAGTCCAGAGACTAAATGTACCTATCATAAAATCCAAAAATGCTGATACCGGGATTTGAACTCATCGAGGCTTCAGTGCAAGACTATAGTAAGTGCTTCACAAACATGAAGTATTTACTATAGTCTTGCATTGAATCCTTGCCAAAAGAGAGGTCATGTGATCAAATTAAAGTTCTATTTATCAACTTATATGGGGTTTACATTGCATCAACATCGACATTATTTTAGATATATATATATAGCAATGACGAAGGAAGCCCCCATACCGAACAGGGCTGGTCAAGCTGGTTATTACAATTGACATGATGTAAGTCAGTCAGGAGACTTCCTCATGAACATCCAAATGCTGCCACAGGGATTTGAACCCACGCAGAGAGGGACTCTAACCACAAGGCCATGGATGACCCCTCAATTCTATTCGAACTGAACAATTCTTAACAGGATTTCAGTAAAAAACAAGAGTTTGTGTACTCACCCAGTCTCTGTGAATTTTTTCATGAGGGAGGCTCTGTCTTGATTTCGCCGTAATCTAAACCATCGCTCAACTTGTCGGATTTCCATATCTGTCTGCTTTGCCATTGCCTGAAATTGAAAGAAACGAAATAGTGACTTAATCTGCATTGCCTTAAGCTAAAACTTCATAACCTTAATCCTACTACCATATTATCTTGCATTGAACACAAGTATTACAAAATAACTGACAAGCAATGGGGCAGGCTTTATTATAGATTTCTTCAGTCGTTCTCGGTAAACAACAGTCTTGGCTTGAACAATTACCATTTAACTGAATAGTTCAAGCCCCTAAATAATGCGTACTGGGATGACTGAGGAAGTCCAGCGAAAGAGTGAGTCACAAAATGGCGGATTATGGGAATTCTACCTTAAACAAGTAAATATTAAAGAGCTGGGTGAGACTAATTTAACCCTAAGAATGCTAGGTAATGATCTAAAAATAAAACCAGAATTATCTGCTTTCCAAAATATCTGCTTAATTTTTATGAGGAAAGATACTCAGAGTAGCAAACAGGTTAGATCACATGCCAGCCACCAATTTACTTGGCGGCTGGCCTTTAACTAACCTGTTTGCATAAGCATGAAGTCAGTTCCAGGTCTGTAAGGGTTAGAAGCAATGTTTCTTTGGTACAGGGTTGATATAGATGGGAGACCAGCTAACAATTTTGTCATAAAACAAGAACTTATATAAAGTCTTAACCCATTACCAAACAATAACAACATTTGACCAGTTTGCTGCAGCCTACTTAAGAAAACATTGTTGGAACAGAAGAAATTGCTCTAAACCAGCAATTTCTCTGTTTCTCACAGTGTTTTCTGCCCTATCAGAAGATTATTTTTCAATTGCATCACATTTTGAAATGTCTCCTGCTAACTCTATCAATTTGGGACATTGGTAAAGGGTTAATGAGTAATGACCTTCTTCTGTTTGGATATTTTCAACATCATTAGTAGCTCCCCAAGTTACAATGGAAGGACGAATGCAAAATCAATACGACACGGGTATGTTTTATGTTCCAGTCATAAATTGTATGGACACTCATTGGTTACTATCAGGTCTCTGCTTGCCCACTATAAATGAAGTTTCCTCGTTCAGAAACAACTCATTAAAAGAACGAAACTCTTGATTTATCAACAAAGATTTTTTTTAATTAGGTCTCTTCCTGCCTTTTACAAATCAAGGGTTCAATGCAAGACTATAGCAAGTGCTTCACAAACATGAAGCACTTACTATAGTATTGCACTGAACCCTTCCTATGAAGTTTCTTCTCTCGAAACAACTCAATTATTAAGAACTGTTTTATGTACAACAAAAAAACTTTTCAATCAAACCAAATCCTTTTTTACTGAATAATAAATACAAGATTCATTGTCTTTTGCCTTTAACACCTGAAGTTAGGATAAGAAGAGTTTTCAGTCTATTGCATGAATTCTTTCAATTTTCAAATGTAAACCCTATTTGGTTGGTACTGGTTCAGAATCATCTAAAACAGACCTGTGGGTAACTTGTATTGTGTTTGATGCTGCGTCAACAATTTTTCAGTTATGTTACAGATTTGGATTCACAGTACTAGACTAGGACCATGGAGGGACTTGCAACACTTGTTCCCACAAAACAAGGTGTTCGAACCCGGGACCACCCAGTTCTTAGTCCACCACCACAGCCACTGGGCAGCGCAGGACCCTCAAATGTTAACCCTATTTTGTTGGCACTGGTTAAAATCTTCTTAATCAGACCTGAGAGAAACTTAATAATAGGATTTAGCTGAACAAGACTGCAAACAGAATATTCATATCTTTATTCTTATTTTGATCTACAACCTAAGACATGCTTCTTCATAGCTTTGAGGGAATTTGGAAATTAAACATTAATATATCTTTTAAACGACATAACAGCTGTACTTTTATATGATATGCATCAAAGAATAGTCATTGGAAGCAAAATTGGATCGTCTTTATTTCTTTAAAGTGTGTATGCAGTGAATTTTATTTGTATTTGTTAAATTGTATTTTAACCCACAAGCATGACACTGGCTTTGAGATCTAATGCAGATAAAGTGTACTTACTTAGATGAATTGATGCTTCCTGAATTAGTTATGCTTTCAAAAGATACTTTCACCTTAAGATGTATAGTTTCATAGTTTTTATTTGTAAAATACAATTTTCTTTTCTGTGAACAAGCACCTTTGATATATCTTCAATGACAAAACTTTTCCTACAATATTTCAAAATGTGTCTGCTGAAGATCATTAAATTCATTAAAAGAGAAGGGATTGTTTGAAAAAAAAAAAAAAGGTTGTTTCATTGCCTATATGACTGCCATCATGAATATTCATGAGTCTATTCTTTATTGACCCTTAGAATGCTGGATAATTTTCTAAGAATAGATTTTTGTCTCATCTGCTTATCAAAACCTTAAATATCTGCTTAATTCTGATGAGGAAAGATGCGCAGAGAAGCAAACAGGTTAGATCACAGGCCAGCTGCCAATTTACTTGGAGTCTGGCCTGTGATCTAACCTCCTTGCATTAGCATGAAGTCAGTCCCAGCACTATAAGGGTTAAAGATATGACATTGCATCTGATGGTAAAGCCTGATGCATGACCGAAATCCACACATCCTTATAGAGGATTTATGGCAATACTAAAATAGTCCTTCACCTTAGTTAACCCTTTACCAAACACCAAATTTTGACGGTCCAAAATTGAAAGAGTTTGCAGACGACATTTTAAAACGTGATGAAATCGGTAAATAATCTTCTGATAAGGCAGATAACATTATGGGAAAAGGAAAAATTGCTCGTTACAAGCAATTCCTCCTTTTCCAACAACGTTTTCTAGAGTCGTCTGCAACAAAGTGGTTAATTGTCGTTGTAATGGGTTAAAGACTTGCTCTAGTCTTACATGTAGCCATTGATTTACTTATCAGGCAGTGTCCATACCAAGAATACAACACAAGACTAAAGTAAGGCTTTCTTACAATTATAGTGCTTGAACCAACTTCATCTTTATGCAAACAGGTTAGATCCAAGCCAGCCGCCAAATAAATTGGCGGCTGGTCTGTGACCTAACCTGTTTGCTATTCTGGGTATCTTTCCTCATTAAAATTAAGCAGATATTCAAGGTTTTGGAAAGCAGATGGCACACAAATCTTTTTTCAGAGACTTAACCAGCATTCCAAGGGTTAAAATATGAGACACTTACTATATAAATATATATAATCTTGCTCTTAGCTCTTCATGTACAACTCTTTTCCCAATTTTGAGTCAATGAATGGAGTTTGACGAAGCTTGCAGATGTTTTGCCTTTGCAGACAAAGATGATTGTTTATATAGATTTGACCACAGTGTCAACAATATTTCAGTTATTTTACCTCTCCCCTGAATTTCACCAGTACTGGGCAGGGCTCACCAGTGTCTTGCCCAAGGACTCATCCACCACATATGATTATGTCATTGCTTTACAAATAGTAGGACCTTTGAATACAGGGGGGAAGACTTAATAAATCATTGTGAAAAGAGATTAAAACTGTGTATGTTGAAATATTTTGTACATTAAATTGCTAGCAAAGGTAAACAGAATGTTAATTTTCATACTAGCCTGAAGCTAGTAGTCTGTTCTTGCATACACATTTTCCTGAATCACTCCCAAATGTGGGACTTATTTAAATGGTCTAAAACAAAATGAGCAAAGACTTAGATACAATTATGGTAATAAGCAATTATTACTGTAATTACAGGAAACGACCGACCTCACAAAAGGACGAGTTGCTCAATTCCACTATTACTGTAATTACAGGAAACGACCGACCTCACAAAAGGACGAGTTGCTCAATTCCACTATTACTGTAATTACAGGAAACGACCGACCTCACAAAAGGACGAGTTGCTCAATTCCTCTATTACTATAATTACAGGAAACGACCGACCTCACAAAAGGACGAGTTGCTCAATTCCACTATTACTGTAATTACAGGAAATGACCGACCTCACAAAAGGACGAGTTGCTCAATTCCACTATTACTGTAATTACAGGAAACGACCGACCTCACAAAAGGACGAGTTGCTCAATTCCACTATTACTATAATTACAGGAAACGACCGACCTCACAAAAGGACGAGTTGCTCAATTCCACTATTACTGTAATTACAGGAAACGACCGACCTCACAAAAGGACGAGTTGCTCAATTCCACTATTACTGTAATTACAGGAAACGACCGACCTCACAAAAGGACGAGTTGCTCAATTCCACTATTACTGTAATTACAGGAAACGACCGACCTCACAAAAGGACGAGTTGCTCAATTCCTCTATTACTATAATTACAGGAAACACAGGAAACGACCGACCTCACAAAAGGACGAGTTGCTCAATTCCACTATTACTGTAATTACAGGAAACGACCGACCTCACAAAAGGACGAGTTGCTCAATTCCACTATTACTGTAATTACAGGAAACGACCGACCTCACAAAAGGACGAGTTGCTCAATTCCACTATTACTGTAATTACAGGAAACGACCGACCTCACAAAAGGACGAGTTGCTCAATTCCTCTATTACTATAATTACAGGAAACGACCGACCTCACAAAAGGACGAGTTGCTCAATTCCACTATTACTATAATTACAGGAAACGACCGACCTCACAAAAGGACGAGTTGCTCAATTCCACTATTACTGTAATTACAGGAAACGACCGACCTCACAAAAGGAAGAGTTGCTCAATTCCACTATTACTGTAATTACAGGAAACGACCGACCTCACAAAAGGACGAGTTGCTCAATTCCACTATTACTGTAATTACAGGAAACGACCGACCTCACAAAAGGACGAGTTGCTCAATTCCTCTATTACTGTAATTACAGGAAACGACCGACCTCACAAAAGGACGAGTTGCTCAATTCCACTATTACTATAATTACAGGAAACGACCGACCTCACAAAAGGACGAGTTGCTCAATTCCACTATTACTATAATTACAGGAAATGACCGACCTCACAAAAGGACGAGTTGCTCAATTCCTCTATTACTGTAATTACAGGAAACGACCGACCTCACAAAAGGACGAGTTGCTCAATTCCACTATTACTGTAATTACAGGAAACGACCGACCTCACAAAACGAGTTGCTCAATTCCTCTATTACTATAATTACAGGGAAACGAGGACGAGTTGCTCAATTCCACTATTAATTTAGTTGCTCAATTCCTCTATTACTATAATTACAGGAAACACAGGAAACGACCGACCTCACAAAAGGACGAGTTGCTCAATTCCACTATTACTGTAATTACAGGAAACGACCGACCTCACAAAAGGACGAGTTGCTCAATTCCACTATTACTGTAATTACAGGAAACGACCGACCTCACAAAAGGACGAGTTGCTCAATTCCTCTATTACTATAATTACAGGAAACGACCGACCTCACAAAAGGACGAGTTGCTCAATTCCTCTATTACTATAATTACAGGAAACGACCGACCTCACAAAAGGACGAGTTGCTCAATTCCACTATTACTGTAATTACAGGAAACGACCGACCTCACAAAAGGACGAGTTGCTCAATTCCACTATTACTGTTATTACAGGAAACGACCGACCTCACAAAAGGACGAGTTGCTCAATTCCACTATTACTGTAATTACAGGAAACGACCGACCTCACAAAAGGACGAGTTGCTCAATTCCTCTATTACTATAATTACAGGAAACGACCGACCTCACAAAAGGACGAGTTGCTCAATTCCACTATTACTATAATTACAGGAAACGACCGACCTCACAAAAGGACGAGTTGCTCAATTCCACTATTACTATAATTACAGGAAACGACCGACCTCACAAAAGGACGAGTTGCTCAATTCCTCTATTACTGTAATTACAGGAAACGACCGACCTCACAAAAGGACGAGTTGCTCAATTCCACTATTACTGTAATTACAGGAAACGACCGACCTCACAAAAGGACGAGTTGCTCAATTCCACTATTACTGTATTTACAGGAAACGACCGACCTCACAAAAGGACGAGTTGCTCAATTCCTCTTTTGTCAATGTTCAGTTATTTTTGTTTAGACTGTTAGTAACCGTTGTTTAACATTGTTTTTAACATTATTTCAAGTTTTCTAAAAGATTTCTCAGTTCCAATCATTACTACCCTCTTTAACATGGAAGCGGGTTTTAAGGTGTATTCTTTACACCATTACCTAAACTTTCCATTGTTCAATAATACCTTACTTGGCTGCACCTGCAGCAGCAATCTGAACACATCGGGTTTATCCAATGAAAACATCTCTGAAATAATAGGGATGACGCCATATTGTTTCCCGCGAGAATGACGTCACTTTACTTTCGTTTTTAAAAATAGATCTTAAATGTGAAATCTAAAAAGTCGTTAAATTTGATTGAGGAAACAACTATACATGTTACAACAACAATTTAGCCATTTGGTATGAGTTACTGATAAAAAATGATTAAAAAGGATGTCCAACACTTCCATACACATTGAACTACTTAATGTGCACGCTTAGAAAAAGTGTTAATTGGCGGATGCCGATTTACCCGAAAAATTGTAAACCTACACTTATATCCGAGGTGTATTTCACAGCTCACGGAAATACACGAGTAGTTCCGATTGCTGCAGCAGACGACTTTATTGTGACAAAGGATTGCCATTATGGTTTCATGTCGGTCATCAACCCTAATAGTGCTGGAACCCTATACATCCTTATGCAAAGAGGTAAAGCGGCTGGCCTGTGATCTAACCGGTTTGCTACTCTGTGTATCTTTCCTCAACAAAATTAAGCCTAAATTTACGTTTTTAGAAAACAGACGACTCAAAAATCTATTTCTAGAAAATTACCCAGCATTCTAAGGGTAAAGAAAACATTAAGCCTTCTTTGCAATCATTGTCTATTATTGCTTTGAACTTGGAGCATTGCAAGTTCCAACTTGAGTGATGTGCTGGATTCAGTGAATAACTATATAGACATTGGGAAATCAGGAGCATTTGTGATGAAAAAGGGTCTTATAACCCTTTACCAAATGGCAAACTTTCGACTAAAAATTTTCCCAAATTAAAAGAGTTAGCAGACCACATTTTGAAATGTGATGAAATTGAAAAATAATCTCCTGATAGGGCAGAAAAAATTGTGGGAAAAGGAGAAATTGCTCGTCACGAGCAATTTCTTCCTTTTTCCACAATGTCTTCCAGAGTTGTCTGCAACAAACTGGTAAAATGTTGTAATTGTTTGGTAATGGGATTAGGAAGGAGGTGTGCTCAAAATAGTTGGAAAGTGATGTTTTATAAGGGTATGTCTATTGCTTACTTGATGAAATTCATGGACTATGACAAACACAGTAAGGTTTTTCCATCGGGGCCAATTATCATAATTTGCCATGGTACACCCCTCTTCTTTCTATGCTTCATTTAATTTTGCACCCCCCTCCTTTTTCTACGCTTCGTTTATCTTTTTCATAAAACTTCAAGCTGTTCTTGTTAAGAGTGTGAGTAGGCTCATAAGTTACATATATATGGTAAAGCGATAGACCCATAAACTTTCATTTAACCAATATTCATTTCAGTTTCTGACCACTTTATTGTAAAATAAGTATCATCACATAGCCATATTTTTTCTTTTATCAAAAATGAAAAAAGAACTTATGTACCATTCACCACAATGTTATTGTCTAAAAAAATCATATTCATGTAATGAATGAAAACATTGGAGATAAAAAATTAAAAGGGCATTTTCACACAAGGATATTTGGACCTGTCGGGTTTTCACAGATGGATAACTGGCTAGGTATCATTAATCCTTCCCTTATGTGGTGGGAATTTGCGTCTGCAACAGCAGACGACAAATTAAAGTCCAACATAAAAATACAACCTTTTCTACATGATATTGGGCGCCTTGCATTTAGACGAAAGGCTGAATTGCAAAATATTAACAACATGCTTTGTTTATCTATCTGGCTGAAACAATGATTTCCTGAGACTTCTGCAGCAGACGACATTTTACATTGAGGTCAAAGTGAGGCAATTTGGCGTGAGGGGTTAAAGAATGTGAAACGAGGTGTTCACATTACAGCTTTAAATATATGTACAACACGAGGTGTTCACATTACAGCTTTAAATATATGTAACACCTTTCTCACCGTCATACCATATACAAATCATCCCTATTAACCATATACCCCATCTTTATTCATACATTACCACTCCCACAGCAAACTTCTTAACCCTTAGAATGCTGGGTAATTGTCTAAAAATTGATTTTTTGTGTTGTCTGCTTTCCAAAACCTTGAATATCTGCTTTATTTTGTTGAGGAAAGCTACTCAAAGTAGCCAACAGGTTAGATCACAGGCCAGCCCCCAATTTACTAAGCAGCTGGCACGGATGCATACAGAAAGCATGAAGTTGGTTTGAGCACTATAAAGGTTAAAGGGACTAACACACAGATGTGGATAGCACCTTAAAAACAAATTGACTTCTGCCATTAAAATGACAACAGATTTCTAAAGTTAAGGTTAGATAAATGACTTCCCAACCCTGTTTTTTCCTGTGTGGAAGACATAGAGACCATTTATAATGCAGTTTTTGAAACTATTTAAACGTGATTCATTCATAATCAAAGAGCTAAACTTAGAATAGTTCTAGCCACTGGGTCACATAGGACCCCTTTAATGTTATTTGACAGGAAGCTATTTCATGTCTCTCTTTCTAATGAACACATTTCTAAAAGCAGCAAGAGACTAGGTAGTGAAAGTATGAAGTACAAGGGATGAAAGAAACACCAGGGTACCGTTTTACTAAAAGAACAATGGAATTTAATTGTGTAAGTTAAAACTGATATACATGAAAAGCATCATTATCAAAGGAAAATAATGCAATGGGGCACAACATTGGAAGTGTCTTGGAAGTGTCTCTGAGAGACGAATCCAATGATGTGTTACTTTGCAGCATTGCTTTACCGAATATTGAAAAAGGGGGACTTGTTCAAAACTAAAATTTTCAGCATAAAATGTTTAGTAAAACTGTACCCTGGACCATATATAAACATTTCACTATGATACAACTAAAAATCTTTTTACAATAACAATGTTTTATCCAACCAACTTTAACAGATAAATTAATAAGTATTATATACATCTTAGAATAAGTGTCTGTTGAGAAAATAGCAAAGACGTCATACTTTACATGCAAGGTTGATTTCAAGCAAATGATGAGAGTCAAAAGTATTGTATTTTAGCCCATTCCAACATACCCAGGGCTCAGAGATGGACTAAAGTAAGTACTTCAGATATGGTGCTTCAAACCCTTGTAATGGCATAAGAATAGGTTAGACATTTGAAGACCAATTCCAGACTGAGACAAACACATCTTCATTTGCATTTTTGGTATAAGTGGAAAACATTTAAACTTTATAGTAAGATATAAGAATTTGCTGTTCTACTTTGGCTACTATGACTTCCTAACCATTCTTTTAACCCTTTACCAAACGCCAAATTTTTAACTGTCCCAAATTACAAGTTTGCAGACGACATTTCAAAATTTGATGGAATTGGAGGATAATCTTCTGATAGAGTAGACAACATTGCGGGAAAAGGAGAAATTGCTTGTCATAAGCAATTTCTCCTTTTTCCACAATGTTTTCCAAAGTTGTCTGCAAGAAACTAGTCAAATGTCGTTATTGTTTGGTAATGGATTAATGGATTCTTCATCTGTATAACACTGTTCAAGGGGGGGCTGGGGGGTGGGGGGACCATGGGGGTTCTTTACATCTCGGTAAATTTGCATCGGCTAAACAAATTTGAAGCGGTCATTTTGGCCTGCGGCCAGTTTTGCGAACAATGGTGTACGTAATACATGTATGATTACATCTGGAGAAATGGGCTACAGACAGTCAAAAGAATTGTCTTTTCAAATCATGGGTAGACAAAACCCCAAATGTTCAATTTCCCAATTAATAAGTCGACATTATAGTACAGATTTTTAGAAATAAAAACAAAAGCATGTTCTTTGGGAAAAGCCCATCATAAGTTAGTTTTAGCTTGCAACAATGCATTAAAAGTCCCCTTCTGCAGAAGAAATGCATGAAAGAAGAGGCATGCTGCCCAAATCTTATTCTTAGTACAGATTGCATATGACTAGCATATATCTGGCAACATAACATTGTGATAAAAGTGACCGGCTATAAATTTGCAAAAACATGAGATGGCAATTCGGCAATAAACCTTATCTTCTTCTCCTGCAAATGATTCAAAACTGATTCATTAACTTCATGAACAACAAATAACCATTCATGAACAAACAGCTTTAATTGAATTGTTCATGAACTTCAAGAACATGTCCATAAACATTAAGAACATGTCAATATATGTATTCATGAAATATGTTTTCTTGAACCAGTTCTTTTGTTCATGAACATCAAATAAAAGTTCATGGATAGTTCAAGAATAGCTTTGTGTTCATGAATGACCATTTATTGTTCCAGACTGTTCATGGATTTTATAAAGCAGTGCTTAAGTCATCCGCAGATATTGGAACCTCACTTTGAAAAACCTGATGCAGAAGACTTAAGGCGCCAAAGACCAAAACAACTAAAACATCAACCATAACAAATCTATCCAAATATCATTTAAAGATATGTTAATTTGTTTTATTGCCATATACTGTTTCTTCAATTTCGCGCGCGGTCACCAATCCACAAGGGGAAAATGCGTCAACTAGAGGGTCACTGCAAAACAAGCAAGTCATTTCAATGAGTACGAAACAACCCTTTTAGTGTTTTACAGGAATGAAATTATCAAAAACTCAGTGGAAATCAACTACACGTTAGAATGCTGGGTGATTTTCTAAAAATAGATTTTTGTAAGGTCTGCTTTCAAAAACTCAGTGGATGTCAACTACCCCTTAGAATGCTGGGTAATTTTCTAAAAATAGATTTTTTCTTAAGGTCTGCTTTCAAAAACCTTGACTTTCTGCTTAATTTTGATGAAGAAAGATACCCAGAGTAGGAAACAGGTTAGATCACAGGCCAGTGGCCAATTTACTTGGCGGCTGGCCTGGCTCTAACCTGTTTGAATAAGCTTCAAGTAGTCCCAGCAATTTAAGGGTTAATTTGATTATTTATGTTGGTTTTACATTACATTAACATTATTTCAGTTATTTTGCTATGCCTGACTCTTAAAGATGTAGGAAGACCCCATACTCAACTGCCCATAAGGGCTGGTCAAGGCGGGTAGAACCATCAGCATTTCGTAAGTTAGGAGAAGTGGAAATCAGTGATGAGGGCAAAATTACAAGAAAACAGGAATGCATACTCTACTCATCACGATTATGTCATACTTCCATGTGTTGCATACATGTCATAATTGCAATTGATATCTCATAGCAGAAAGACCACTTAACTAAAAGTTAGCCACACGGAAAAGCTCCTCCTTGAATTCGAAAACAATTATTCACTTGAAAAATTGTGAAGATGTTTGTCATTTTTCTCCAGTGAAGATATTAGTGAGGTAAAAAGGGTGAGTTATTGTTTTTGTTTCATTGCAAAGGGAGAATATATGAAAAACTAATTAACCCATTATCCCCTTTGGACTTCTTAATAATCTTGTCCAAGTTCCAAACTTTTAAAGCAGACAATACAGCCAAACTTGTGTTAAGAGGTCAGCCTATGGGACAGAGTAAATTGGCTGTTTAAGACAGGTTGGCTGCTTAACACAAATTGATTTACACTATAAATCTAACAATGGGACTTTCTGTAGTGGCTGTTTAAGGCAGGTTGGCTGCTTAAAAGGTTGGCTGCTTAACACAAGTTAGACTGTATTTATAATGAAAATATAAGAGAAAGAAATGAAACCAGTGAAACACACAAGGGCTTTGTATTCTTTCACTTTCCTTAAAAATTGTTTCTATAGCAATCTTCTGTTGATGCATTTGAAAGAGTATTTACAGAGAAATGAGTTAACTTGCTGAAAAATTTACAAGTCGCCAAAATCCAGCCCCTAATGTTTGTCATGGGTTATTTCACAATTCAAGGGTTCAATGCAAGACTGTATAACGAACGTCCTTTATCCTCATAGTGCTGGAACAAACTTCATGATTATGCAAACATGTTAGATCCAGGCCATCCGCAAAGTAAATTGGCGGCTGGCCTGTGATCTAACAAGTCTGCTACTCTGAGTATCTTTCTTCATCAAATGAAGCAGATATCTAAGGTTTTGGAAAGCAGATGACACAAAAACCTATATTTAGAAAATTACCAAGCATTCTTAGGGTTGTCATGAAGAGCTTAAAATAGTCCTGCAACAAACCCTCGGAGCATTTCATTGGTTAATCTGTTATGAATATTCATTTTGGGGTGTTTTGGCGACTTGTCAAATGTGATTACCATATAAGCCCGTAGCTGAAAATACATAAACATAAATAAATCATCATCAACACTAGTCTTCATTGCATCTTAAACCTCATAGGGCTGGAACCAACTTCATCAAGTTCATGCTTATGCGAACAAAATAGATCACAGGCCAGCCACCAATTTATTTCTCTAACCTGTTTGCGTCTCTGAGAATCTATTCTCATCAAATTCAATCAAATACTTAAGGTTTTGGAAAGCAGAGATCACAATTATTTTCTTTAAATTACCCAGCATTCTAAGGGTTAACCATTTTGTCTATCAGCAGTTCTCTCAAAGTACATGAAAACCACCGGGAACAGTAGAAAATATGTTTCAACTATCAGGACTTATTGGAACTGAAGCATAAAATACTCTCAAGAGTACTTCATTCTTTTGTCAAAATGTTTTCTACCCAATTTTAGTATTTCTTGCAATGTGACCTATTAACTCTGCTTGTACATTCAACTTTTCCCAAAGTCTCAGGTAATATCCATTATTGAAACAAACAATTCTCATTTTCACAAAAGAAGTCATCCATCATTTTGAGTCAGCATTGTAACATAACTACAGCTGGGTTGACAAGATATATAATCCTAGATATACATCCTACATGTATAATCTAGATATTTTAGAAAGGGTAAAGCTTTGTTGAATTTGACCACGTTTCAGGTGAACAGGAAATTAACCCTTATAATGCTGGGTATTTTTCTCAAAATGTATTTTTGTGTCATATGCTTTCCATAACTTTAAATATCTGTTTAATTTTGATGAGGAAAGAAACTCAGAGTAGCAAACAGGTTAGATCAAAGGTCAGCCGCCAATTTACTTGGCGGCCGGCCTGGCTCCAACCTGGTTGCACAAGCATGAAGTCGCCTTTTTTTTTTTTATAAGATCTACCTGGTTATCTTTTCAAATGGGATAACATGGTATTAGCCAACCCTTTTCCTTTGACTCAATGGTCCATGAAATATAAACATATCTTTTTAATGATACACTAGTGGTCAAGGATTTGAGAGATATCTTTTTCATTAGTAAAAAAACTGTTCATTGAGAGCAACTTCTCCTTAACTTAATGCACAGGGGTCTATTAAAAGTTATTCTGGGGACAATACTCTGTAATATAATCAGTGACTTTTTTCTAAATTAAATCAATGGGTTTTTTTTACCAAAACTTATAAATCAATGGGTTTTTCTATAGAAAAATGGTTAAAATGAATGAAAGTAATGACTTTTCAGGAACTTTTATGAGATTTTTTGGGTCAAAAATGATCACTGTATAATGACATTATCATATATCAAAGTAATGACCCCAGGATAACTATAAACCCCTGTGGGTAAATATGGTTTCCTCTTGATTTTGAAATAATAAAGTAAACTTTGAAAATTTGCTTTTTGTACTATTTGTAATATTGACATTGCTTCACTTTTCACTAGACCTGTTTTATTATTTGTGAGAGCATGAAGTCAGTTCCAGCACTAAAATTGTTAACAATAGTAGAGGATAAACTTGGGATATCAAACTGAAACTCAATTTCATCACATAAAGTTATTATGGGCAGATTGTCTGTTCAGTACAAGGCTATGGGCAGTGCTTCACATTTGTCAAGATGACGTTAAAACTAATTTTAAAATGGGAACTGAAAAAAACAACAACAAAAAACAATCTCATGACATATGCAATAAAAGACATACATAGAAAATTCTAAATTTGTCTTTTTTTAAAAAGGGTAAAACAATATTGTACTTTTCATTCCCATCTTATCATGTGAAAAAAATGTTACTGGTTGAAATGAACAGTAGCAGCAAAAATAAAAAAATAACATGATGAAAATTATCTTTCTTTACGGACTTCTGTCAACGATAGCCACATTTTGTAACCTGCATAAGTTGACCATCAACTTTCCAGTTCTGGTGGTATATGATAACCCATGCTTTATAGCAGCGTCACGTCTAACACTTGGCAGAGAAATCGCAGTCAAAGACGGCTGTTTTGGACATTCATGCATGTCAAATTGAGGTATTATAAAAAGCTTCTACAAACCAATGGTCTAGTGCATAACAAATCTTAGGTCTTCACAAACATGAAGTTCTTGGCTCAGTATTGTATTAACCCTTTACCGAACGCCAAATTTTTGCCTGTCCTAAATTGGAAGAGTTTGCAGACAACCTTTCAAAATGTTTACAATGAACTTGGAAAGTAATCCTCTGATAGAGTACAAAACATTGTGGGAAAAGGAAAAATTGTTTGTCACAAGCAATTTCTCCTCTTCCCACAGTGTTTTCCAGCATCGTCTGCATCAAAGTGGTTAAATGTCATTATTGTTTAGTAATGGGTTAAGCCATAAAGAAGTTCAACATTAAAGCTACCCTCCCTCAATTGATAAAGGAAATAAGTATGCATGCAGAAAAAAATCATTTGAAATACATGTATTCTGGGCATTTAGAGAAATGTCTGTAAGCTGGTTAAGATTTTCATCATATTCCTTTGGTAAAGTGTGTACATTGTTATAGTGGTTGTATTATCATGGGCCAACCATGTAAGTACACAAACCATCATTATATTTCAGTAGTTTCCTTTCATAAAGTATGCTGACATAGAGTATCTAATATCCATCTCTCTAACCTATCCACATGATACCAACACTCGTTTTTGTCAGCATTTAACATACCAGCAAGGCTGTTTCAGTTATTATAATTAGATATGTCCCACTAACCAAAGATGAGTATGGCTATCAAATAATTCACTCACTACAGAGATCTGAGGCAAAGCTTAGTTTATTTCAAACTTATAAAAAAAATTAACACTTTATCAACAACTTTTTTCGGTTATGTGACAGCTTTCCTAGATCAACCAATACTAGGCTAGGGCTCTGAAGGGACTTGCAAACAGTCAATCCCAGCAAACCAGAGGTGTTGGTGGGGCTCGAACCCGGGATCCCTCAAGTTCTATTTCTGCCACCTTAACCACTGGGCCAAGCAGGACCCCTAAACCATTTTATTGATTCGTGAGGTGTTTTTAAGATAAAACTTCAAGGGTGAACATTCTAATTTTCATATTGATTTTGCAACACTGTCCTTCCAACGGTCAAAGTCTCCGGTGACATTTCCTTACTTACAAATAACTTACATACATAAACATATCCACTTGGGCCGTTGATTTACCAATCCCTTCATCATAAGATTGCCCCTTCATCATAAGATTGCGTCCCATCTTAATTAATTTTAAAAGAGGGCCACATTTCAAAAGCAATGTGCAGTCTCCTTTGTGGAGTTGAGTTGAAACTATTATGACAAAGTGAGGATTTTCCTTAAAGGAAATAATGATTTTGGATAAGTTTTGTGTTGCAGATGTATTTACAAGAGTCAATCTTAGGGATGATTGTATTTGTTTATTATTGGGTTTAACATTGTGTCATCAATTTATCTTTTAGTTATGTTAACCCTTAGAATGCTGGGTAATTTTCTAAAAATAGGTTTTTGTGTCGTCTGCTTGAACCATCTTCATGCTTAAGCAAACAGTTTAGATCCAGGTCAAGGCCAGCTGCCCAGTAAATTGCTGGCTGGCCTGTGATCTAACCTGTTTGTTTTTGTAAGTTTCTTTCCTCATCAAAGTAAAGCAGGTATTTTAGGTTTTGGAAAGCAGACGACACAAAAATATTATTTTAGAAAATCCAGCATTCTTAACGTTGAAGAAAACCCAAACTGGCAAGAGAGGCAAGATTGTACACTTGTGAGTTTATAGTGTATACCATCGACCATGAATGAACTTTAATTAACTTATCAAACCTCTTTCAAGGTTTATTTAATCAATACATGTCTATAAGTCACCTGATTTAAATACATACTGACCCATTTTATAAACATCACAACCATATATGCGGCTACTAGTACCCCAAGTTCATAAGCCAATATCTTAACACACTTAACTGATAACCTGTTTTGGAAGATTGGTTATTTATATTGTATTTGTATGGGTTTTACATCATATCAACAGACTGTCAGTATTTAAGTTATGATGCAAAGCATACTCTAAATGATAGAGGAAGACCCCCATACTCAACTGCCCATAGTAAAACTATCTGTATACGGCCTAAAAATAAATGTTTGTTTAGGGTAACCCGACCCTAACTAGCCAAATCTGCCCACTCTAAAGGTTTTATTCGATCATTGGAAGAAAATATCAATTGGCGCCATATTTTTAACATCAATTTGAAACTTCTCGCTCATTGCTGACAGGCCAGTTTACAAGTTGAATAGCCTGAGAACAGCCAACAAACGCATGCTGTCTTCTATCTGTGCTTAAATTTGACAACTTCTGAAAATGCATTTTGATGGATGTAGGTCTGTGCCAGAAGTCAGTTCTATACTGTTTAACTATTTTCTTTAAAAAGAAACATTCACATTAAATTGAAGCCCAAAATTAAAAAAAAAAATCCCTAAATACCCTACCTACTGAATTTGAAGATGTTACCCTAAACAAACAATTTACATTTTTATGCCTTAGTTCAGTTTGTTTAATTTGTTCTTGACATTGCATTATTGTGATATTGCGATACCCTGCTTATCGAGGATGTAAGAAGAGCTCCGTTACTTGTACGCCAAATTTGGACCTGTCAGGAAAGGTAGAACCATCAGTTCTCTCATTCAGCCGCGAATCTACCTCTCCTCAATATTCAAAGCTACTGCTGCTGTCACAGTCTTCACGAAACTTCTTAGGCCCTAGGCCCCTGACTGACTGAAATCCCTGAGGTCTGACAGAGAACCTCTTTGGTCTGACGGAATTTTACATAGACAAAGAAGAAAGTGATCAATTTGGTCCTCCTGGTGCTCTCAGAGCATCATGAAGTCTGCTGTCACTCAAACTAATTGGCAAAGGAGGTCTCTGTCTGTGTTATGAGGTAGTTTTATCAATCAGTATGGGTATTTACAATACATCAACATTATTTCAGTAATGTTGCTACGCTAGACACTTAACCCTTTCCCAAAAGATGACGACATTTGACAACTTTGTTGCAGACAACTATAGAAAACATTGTGGGAAAAGGAGAAATTGCTTATAACCAGCAATTTTTCCTTT
The DNA here is from genome assembly GCA_947846245.1 of Cerastoderma edule. Lineage (NCBI taxonomy): Eukaryota > Metazoa > Mollusca > Bivalvia > Cardiida > Cardiidae > Cerastoderma > Cerastoderma edule. Next base: position 6,416,558 of record OX401414.1, read on the forward strand.
TCCCACAATGTTTTCTGCCCTATCAGAATATCATTTTCCAATTTCATCACATTTTGAAATGTCGTCTGCAAACTCATTCAATTTGGGAAAGTCGAATTTGTTGTTTGGGAAAGGGTAATGATCATGGAATACTCCATACTCAACTTGCTATAAGGGTTGGTCAATCCAGGTAGAACAATTGACATTCATTAGGGAGACAGCCTCTCGGGTAAATCATAATGCTGTCGCCGGGATTTGAACCCGGTCAGAAAGGGACCAGAATGATTCCAAGTTCTGCACTCTAACTAGTTATATCATCTTGAGGTAAAAAAAAAAGACAGATAATTGCCATCGCCGGGATTTGAACCCAGTCAGAGAGGGGCAATGTAACTATAAGTTCTGTTCTATAACCACTCAGCCAGACTCCCCAATACTCTGAGAGCCCCAGTAGGACCAAATTGATCACTTACTTCTTTGTATATGTAAAAATCAGTCAGACCAAAGAGGGTCTCTGTCAGACCTCAGGGATTTCAGCCAGTCAAGGGACTATGGCCTACGAAGTTTCGTGAAGTCCGCTAAGCCATGAAGGCCCCTGTTATATTGGTAGATGTATACATATCATCATTAAGCAAAGAAAAAGGTTGATAAACGGGTCTTTTAACAAGTGATATGGTTCGTGACATTGCATATTGATGGTTTGGTGCAAGACTGTAATAATCAAATCACCTTGTATGACGGTTTTAAACCGGTGTTTAACATCCCTTCATTTAACCTTGGGGTGACACTTAATTATCTTTTACAATTGTTATCATGCTTCAATGTAACGTCCGTGTCAATTGTTCAAAGCAATATTATAGCAAGAGCTCTATGTGGTGTAATTCATTTTAAATTTGAATCAAGTAAGTCGTAATATAAAGATGGTTAATGAAATGATTAATGGTGAATCAAAAGCAAATCTTTGTCTTATGTAACAATCATAGGTTGAGTGTTCTGTGAACGACTATTGTAACAATGCTTTATGTTTGTGAAGGGCTCACTTAACCCTTTCCCAAACAGGCAGGACATTTGACCACTTTGTTGCAGACAACTTTAGAAATCATTGAGGGAAAAGGAGAAATTGCTCGTAATGAGCAATTTTTCCTTTTCCCACAATGATTTCTGCCCTATCACAAGATTATTTTCCAATTTCATCACATTTTGAAATGTCGTCTGCAAACTCTTTCAATTTGGGACAGTCGAAAACTTGTTTGGGAAAGGGTTAAACCATGTACTGAACTCTCCATATTTTAAGATTAGGAAGTAAATCTTTTATTGTCAATACTCATTTGATCCGTTTAATTAAGACAAGCCTTGTGATTATCTATAACATACAATATCACCGTGGCCTAGTGGTTAAGGCATCCTCCTTGGGACGGGGAGGTCAATGGTTCAAGCCCCTCGGGGGAGTTTTTCTGTAGAATGTTTCTTGTGGGACTTGTTCCGTAATGGTCAGTTTATGAGTCACGAGCTAGTTTAATATAATGGTTACCGACTTATATCAGCTTGGCGCCTCGTATGGTGATGAAAGTTGGGAGGTACTTGGTATAATCTGTGAAAAGTGTGTCATAAGCCAGACTGGCTGGCCCTTTCAATAGGGGGTGACATTAAACTAAAAAAAAACCTTTACCTTTTACAATTAAGAGAAAAAGTAAATAAACTAGTATAAAGGAAAGCATGCTCTTCATCTGAAGATATCAACAAATAGGTTAATTGTCTGTAAAATGCTTCAGGGCTAAAGCAGTCATAAAGCTATATGTCACTTCTATCAAAATGGTAAATGGAATGTCATTCTTAATTGCTTCATGCCGAGATCCAGACAAAATGAGGTGCATGTCCCTTTGCTATTTGTTTTGTTCTTTTTCTTCTCTTAAACCTTTAGTTTAGTCTCATTATGACATATTTCATATAAATAATATCACTTTTAGCTTATAGTGCTGGGTACCGTTTTACTTAACAGTTTACGTTTAAGATTTGCGTAAGTCTTAAACAGCAATTCCTCTTATTTCAATATTGGGCGACGCAATATCGCAAAGTAACACATCATTGGAATTGTCTCTCCGAGACGCTTCCAATGACGTGTCACATTGCAATATTGTACTTTCATTGAAGATAATATTCATGTGCATTTGTTATGACTTACGCAACTATTTTCCTTTTAAAAGTTGTTTAGTAAAACGGTACCCTGGAATCAACCTCAGGCTAATGCAAACAGGTAAGATCACAGGCCAGTCAACAAGCAAATTGATGACTGGCTGGTGGTCTAACCTGTTTGCTACTCTGAGAATCTTTCCTCATCGAAATAAAGCAGATACTTTTTAAAAAAAAATAAGCAGATATTTTTTTAGGTTTTGGAAAGCAAATGACACAAAAATCTAATTTTAGAAAACTTATAAGCATTCTGAGCAAGAAAAGGTGTAAGACTAATCAATCACTCATCTTCAAAGATAGGTATTGACCGACTTTCATACCAAAGGTTAATATCTACAGAGGCTTATTCAGGATTAATCAGTACAGGCAAGATTGATCATTTATCAATGACCTTTGAACCATCTCATAATAATCCTTCGCTTCATATATGTTTGTTCAACCAATTCCTCAATTAACAAATTTGAAACTGATCAAAACTGAAAACAAAAACAGACGACGAAAGGCAGCAAGATTGAACTAATACTTGCGCTCAGTTTCAGTTTGATTATGTAAGATCTAGAACAGTTGACAATCTACATAGAAATACCTTTTTAAAGAGTGGCTATTACCCTAGCATGTTCTAATGATGCTTTTAAAAGAGTCAAGACAACAAGGTTTGTTAACAATAAGCGATTAAACTCATTCAGCAAAGAATCTTAATCTTTCCAAGCAATCATCACTATTTTTAGAAACAACTCAGGTGTAAACAATGAGGTCAAATTTGATGAACTACAACTTGTGAAAATAGGCCTTGAAACATTGTTAATAAATCATTCAGGCATTATATTGTCATGACAATGTGGTTTTATGCAGAAATCTTATTTCTAAAATTTGATGCAAGACAAATTGGGAAAAATAACGGCAATTTTCTAGTTTGTTTGATTGGAAATGGGTCTGTTTTTATGTTACCAAACATATAAAAAAATCATTGAATTATGAGTCAAATGATGTAGGTGCATTGAATTGAAATAAACAGTTGCTTCTTTATAATATCAAAAAAAAAAAAAGTTTATTACTTCCATTCATTGTATCTAATGTCAGACACATGTAACTGCTTTCCAACTTGAGTCAACCACTCACAAGTTGTCTCCGATAAGAAATGGGCATAAAACGTTGAGTACATATATCCAAAAGCAATACCCCTTAAAGATAGCGGATTAATAGATCTGCTACTTAGTAGGATGTTATATTTAAACAGTCGCTTATCTCAAGGACTATAGGCCAATTCATAAAATGCAAAATCCCCTTAATCTTGAGCTTAACCATGATACATTCGCCTTACATTGCTGCAAGACCTTGTTATGTCCATAGCCTTCCTAAATCACTAAAAGAATGCACCATATAAGTCTTAAGAACACCACTCCAACATAAAAAAATATTTTAAACTTCAATTTCAATTAAATATTTGACATATCATTTTGTAGAAAAAAAGGGGAAGCTTTTGAATAAGATATTTCAGGTTTTTTGAATTGTTCTCTTATCATTTTCAAGTGTATGCATGTTGCAACAAATAAGTAAACTATAGACATGTTTGTTTATCCTTTCATTTAGACCTGTTGTTTTATAGCCTTTTAAGTTAAAACCTATCTATTTCACATCAATGGTTATGGAAGTTTGAAGCATATTGAGTTGACTGTCTATGACTGCTCCCTGGATACTTAACCAGTATTTACCCCGATTTAATGGCTAGTCCCGGAAATTTTCACCTAACCTAACCAGAATTGAACATGGGATCCTTTTATTACATTTTGTTTCATAGCGTGCAAGATCCTTATATCTCCATCAATTTCAGTAAAGATGATGAAGTCTAGTACATGTATAGCTTTAAACAACAAGTCAGGTTCATATATGAAGCCATATATGAAGCACAATCCCTATACTTGCATCTTTATCATTTCTCTTAACCCTACACAGCGGGTACTCATTAGAATCCATGAGGCAATTTTAATGAGTAACAAAAAAATAGGATTTGTATAGAAGTTTTTTTAGCGCTGTGGTACATGCCCCCCAGCGTCCGAATTTCGAAATAAGCACTCCCCTGGTGCCTGAAGTGATCTCACTGTGCTTAAACTTTGCCCACAACCCTTTAAATTTGACTTGCAACCAGTCTTCTTGCTTTCGAGATTTATTGATACATTTTATTTTGTTTAAAAACAGTATTTTATGTTCTTAAATTCCCCAAATATACCTAAAAGTTCACCATTTTAGGATGCATATGTAAGAAAATCAATGGGGAGACCTGGTACCCCCTACCCTCACATCAAGCTTCCTTTTATGTTAGAGTTCAAATGGCTTTAACCCTTTACCAAACATCAAATTTCAGACTGTCCCAAATTCAAAGAGTTTGCAGTAAAATTGGAAAATAATCTTCCAAAGGCGCATACAATATTGTGGGAAAATGAAAAATTGCTCGTTAAGAGCAATTTCTTCTTTTCCAACAATGTTTTCCAGAGTCGTCCGCAACAAAGTGGTTGAATGTTGTTATTGTTTGGTAATGGGTTAACAGTGAACCTGTTGGCAGTTTACCCCACCGTTTAGGCTAGCACCATTCAGTGACCAGGCTTCAATAGTGTAGGGTAAATTCATTTAGATCCTTCAGCTTAACTAATCCAGACTTATCTCAACCCTTTGCATCATTAATTCTTTATGAAACGATGAAACAAACTACTTTCATAAAGAAATTTAGCGACAAAAAGAGAAATAAATATATCAGAGAATATTGCATCTTAAACGCAATGATTTATACCAAGCCACAGTGGCAATGTTATTGTTTATAATTTCTCTTTGCATTCATCTGTAAAATATAAATTTGGATATAAGTATCAAAGAATCTATTTTAGGTTTTAACCCATTACCAAACAATAACGACATTTGACCAGTTTGTTGCAGACTGGAAAATATTGTGGAAAAAGGAGAAATCGCTCTCAAAATGCTTTCTGCCTCAGGCTATTGGAAGAATGTTTTTCAATTTCATGACAATTTGAAATGTCCTCTGCAAACTCTTTCAATTTGGAACAGTCGAAAATTTGACATAATGGATAACAGTTATTATTGCTGGTCAAGGGCACGCAAACACTTGGACTTTGAAAAAATCAACAGAACGAAACGTCCATCTGTCTTATGTCACCGAAGTGTTTTACATATCTACTAATGCATTGGATTTCACTAGAGTATGTGTGCAAGAATTGTCAAACCAGAATGATACTAAATGTAAAAATTTAGCAGAACCCCAATGATAAATCATCAAAAATTTATGCTTGATTGGTTGTTTACCAGATTAGACTGATGAGTTGTTTCAAAAATAAAATGAAGAGGGTGCACCCTTCCTATACACTGCAAATAACAGGGCCTCAAAGAAGTCCTGGGGAAGACCGTGTCATCAGAAGTGTACCCAGATTTTATAGAATCTAACAAGGATAACTAAGGACAAAAGTTAGTGTTAAACTCTGAACAGCAAAAGCAGTGAAAGACTAAATCTTGGAATGGCCGTAAGATCAAAAGCCCCATGAACTTCTAGCCATCTTTATAGCAATTATCTTACCTGAATATCTTTATCACTAGGACTTTTCCGTTTCTTGTATTCTTTTTCCAGATATTCATTTTGATGGGCTCTTCTAGCAGGTTTATCTCTCAACCCACAATATAAGCCAAATGGGGCAACCACAAATCTGAAATACATATATTCAATACATTAGATTGATATAGATTCACTGAGTGAAATTTTAAATCAATACCAAGAATTTACCCGATGACAAAAAGATACAACACAGTTTCAATATTTGTTAATTAAATTGGTACAGATTAGATAAGAGGAGATATTCTGATTTGAATGGTCAATATTCTGATTGTTTGCAATCTTTGGCAAAGGTAAAAGTAGAAGAACAGTAAAATGTTGTGTGAAATGAACTTAATCAAGAGTCTATACAATGTTATAAAGGACATACATGTATACATGATATGAGCAAGACTTGGTATACATAACCATTCAATACTTGGAGTAGTTTTCTAAAGATTCAAGCTTGGAAATTGCTAATTCTTGTTTTACAATGTAATACAAAGTTTGCATTAGTTTTATAAAAGCTTCCTCTTTTTTCACTAAATGCACACTGCACGACAACAGCCATGTCAAATTTCAACCTACAGGTAACAATGACCGGCTGATGATCAGCTGGATTTTGGTGCCTTATAATTGTGCTAGTACACATATTTGTACAACCCATGATCAACACGAAGAGGTAGAAGACAATCTAATCTTCGATTTACAAACAGGTTGCACAGTTTATTGCGGTGTCAATTTCCCTAAGCGGCAGTAAGCCGCAATTTTATAAGCCATTTCTTTTGAAAGTCAGGGCTTTGAAATTCTCGTGCTCGACATCAACAATAAACTTGACTCGGATACATGCACCATTGATTTTGATTCATTTTTATCCACATTATCTGCCTTCGAAGACAAATCGTCTGCTAGCTTACTATTTTAACTTCTAACGACATACAGTCTAAAGTTGGTCTGTCAACCACACCTGCTGCTTTGCCATTTCAAAACATGTATTTACGACAAAAATTTGGTTGCACCATCTAACATTGAATGAATTGTTTGAAATTTTGATGTGACAGAAGATTTTGCCCAGGGTTGTTATTATTTTTAGGAGTAAGGGGTCAACTTCCAATTTGAGGAGGCAAATAAATGCAAACACCCAACAAAAGTTTGGTGTTACTTGTGACTATTCAGCTGATGTTACTTTTTACTTTCCTTTGACTACCAAGCTAATTTCGGTCTTTCCTATCGTTTCTGTTCCGTCTATGACCAAGTAACCACCCATCACATTATAGTCAAGATTGACTGCGATGACGAAACATAAAGATGTAGATAGACTAGATCTAGTCTATATTTTTTATTTTTTTGAGCTGACCAGTCATTTGAAGCTGTCAAATATGCTGTCTGCCGGCTCTTAATGACAACACTGATTGCCCCCATTCAAAATTTCTCAATATTTCCTTTATCGCGTCAAATAAGTTGGACTACATTCTCATACATGGATACCTCAATCACATCATACATGTGTGTATTGCAAAATGACAGACATTCCATTGTAAAATTTATAGCATTCAATAATAACAATACATTCATACTCACTGTACAGAGAAAGTTAAATATGCAGTTTCATAAAGGAATTCACAAGGCATCAATATAATGTTTGGTCAGTATACGGGTGAAATGGGAGTGGGCTGGGAACCACGGATTATTAAAATGAAAGGCAAAGTACACAACAGACGTGCTAGCTACAGTTTAAGAGTTAATCGCTGTTGGAGAATACGTTAACTGTACTTAATTCCTTTAGTGACCATTATCAATGTGAATGCTAAATGCTAGAACGATTTGACCATGAGCTTTACTCTAAAACGGTTGCATCGGTTTAAGTGTTGTATGGGGTGACAAAACGCGTGATTCATATAAATCATAATGACCTACTTTTCATAGAGTTTCCTAACCAAGTAGAGTACTCCCGCCACGACAAATGGCACATAAAGGTCGTGGAACTGTGGGTAGTAGATTCCCGATCCTGGTTTATTGGTTAAATCTGTCCAAGACACATTTTCAGGAAGCCAAAACCATTCACTCCAAAATAGAGAACGAGACCGTTCCCACACTTCCATTTTGATGAAACTGACGCGAGGTTCGAAGTTGAAGGGTTGGTTCTCAACACCGGCATAATTAGCATGAAGCTGAAAACCAGCCCACTTCTTGGAGGAAAAAAGAAGAACCTTCCGATTGAGCAACAACTTCCTTTTCCGGTTAGTTGCAGGTACATTGAAACGAGATTTTTAACAACCCAAAAGAAATCGTTAAACAGCGATAATATCATCGCATAAGAGTTCAGTTTGAGATCATAAATATTACCATTAATCTTATTTTGTTTCTGGCTATGTGATTAGTACTCTGTTACATGATGATAAAGTCATTTAAGACCATTGAATATCCAGCTTGTTTACAAAATGGGACACATATTTAGGTTGAATCACGAGCACCTCGTCATGTCTCCTTCATTTCTGACGACATTGACGGATCTTTTAGATAACGGTTTGGACAGTCTCACAGATTTTATTCGTTTCGTCTCTGAATCTTTGAGGAATGTCGACATATCGAAAGATGTGGTTATCTCGTTCCAGTTCCTCCTTCCCCGATCATATAAAATGACATGGCACTTCCATTAAGTTTCATATGTTGAGTCTCCAAAATACCCAATAAATATTGACTGTACTGCTTTCCAAAAACCCACAAGACCTAATATAATATCTGTATCAATGGAATAGCATAATTAATGTATTGGGCTTTTCCGGTGAAGATCCATATCTGAAACTTATTGAAAACTGGAATCTGTACTATAATTTAATCTTGTCAACGAGGCTATATCAAGCTGTTGTACTGTCAACCCTGCTTTCTGGGTAAGAATCGGTACTTGGTTGAATGTGGATTATTGAATTGGATCTTGCTATTTACAGAATTTCTCATTAAGCATCATAATGATCATAGAAACATCATATATTCAGATGGAATGTGCAATAGGATTGTATTAAGTACTGTTACATGTAGAATCAGACTTGGTGTTTAAGGATATCATTTTTGTTTCTTTTCAGCCATGGGCAAATTTTTGAAACCTGGTAAGGTTGTCCTGGTTCTAGGGGGCAGATTTGCTGGCCGCAAGGCAGTCATTGTTAAAGTAAGTTTTTATATATATTAAAAGTTTGAAAACTTTGATACGTTAAAAAAATCTTTAAGATTATAGTGGATTGAAGTGGCTACTTTTATGATTTCATAATAGTTGTGTGACGATAATAGGGTTTATGTATAAATACTACTTCTACTGTCTCGCTGTAGAAGCCGGCTTTTATGGGTGATTCGGTAGAGTGGTTGGCTTTCTCTCGTAGTTAAGAAACGAACTAAGTGGTTAGTACCTGGATGGGTGACCCATGATGGCTTTACTCCGAGATGGACCCGATACACGTTACAGTTGGTTCGCGAATTGAACATGTGCTTTTTGCAGCACGATGATAGTTCAATATCTTGATGAAAGGAATTATGAGAAAACACTGAGCAAAGTTGATTGATATTATTTAGATATTAGTCAAACTAATTAGATGCAATTGGAAAATATTTTTTATAGGGCAATATCTCCGGTCACGTCAAACTCTCAAACGATTCATTTAATGGAGGACGCTGCTGCAATTTTTTTCGCAACTTTGAAGACCGATATTTCCATCATTACAGTAAAATATCAAATGACTACTCACAGTTATGAATTAATCTATTTTTTTATTGATCCATACACATAGCTTGTTGATATTCCTCATAATTTACTTTATTAAAATGGTTTAATTGACGCTAGGTGACGATTTTCCTGCTCCCGATAGACTTCCATTGCACATGCACATTTGAGTGTGAAAAACCTAATTAAACATTTTTCAATTGTTTAATGGCAATTGATGCCATTATTTGGTGGTATGTAAGTTTATTGTGCTTAAAACCCAAAAATTAGAATTTTGAAAAGTAAAACATTATTTGGAATGTTCGAAATTTCAAAGTTGGATTGCCCCATCAGAAAATAAAAAAGCAATCTTTACGTCGAATTATTTTGACTAATCAAAATATTTAATTATATCTTTGCTTTTATCGGTTAAGACGGTTGTTTATTTTTCACATTTTAGAATTATGATGATGGTACAACAGAAAAACCATTCGGTCATGCGCTAGTTGCTGGTATTGAACGTTATCCTCGACGAGTCATCCGAGTAATGGGCAAGAAGAAGATTAAGGAGAGGTCCAAGATCAAGCCATTTGTTAGAGTATACAACTTCAACCATTTGATGCCCACAAGGTATGTAGGGTGTTTGGGTTTGACATTCGAAGTTTTTAAAATACATGTATAGCACATAACTCTAGATTTTGATGCAAGACCAGTGATAATTTTACCTCTGCATCCCGCGTCATATACACATAAATTGCTGGGGACACATCATTTCAAAAGATATGTGTCCAGCCAGAAGCATTCTCATCAGCACAAGTAATGTTTACAATGTATTAAACATCATAAAGCATGCTGTCTCATACTTTATTTCTATCAAATCTGCATTGTTTTGAGTCATTTAAGCTAAGATTATCATTAATAGCAAGTGTTATACTATTTGACATGATCTTATAGCTTAGATCATTGGTACTCGGACGCAGTTTTACCCTTGGACACATAGTTTCAAAAGATGTGTGTCCAGAAGAACACGATAACTTTCATTTCTATAATTAAAACTGCAAGACTAAAGTGGAGGTCATAAAATGTTGGTGGGTGGACTTAGAACTGGGGGTGCAAAGTTAAAGCCCCACCAACACCTGGTTTCATGGGAGTGACCTTTGGCAAGTCACTTCAGAGCCCTAGCCTAGTACTGGTGGATCCAGGAAAGCTGTTAGACGTCACAACTAAGAAATTGTTGATAACGGCATTAAAACACCATACAGAAAAAACAAAGTACTGCATTGAAACGTTTTGAACAGCTTTTGACTTTTTAAATAATGATCTGGTTCATCAGTTCTTGGTGATCATTGGAATGGGTAAGAGGGTCTGCCAGGGACCTAGTCTACCAAAAAGATTGTCAGTTATAGCATGTGACTCATGCAAGGGGCTTGAGAGGGTCATCTCACTGTAGTATGTCGGAAAAATTCAAACCATTGAAGCATTTGATGCAGTGTTATAAGTTTTGATAAAAATCGGCTTTTATTATTTTTGTAATTATCATAAATGCTTGTGTATTAAAGGATAGTCTTAATTATATTTTGATACCTTGTTACTCTCAGTCAGGATACAGATTGTGAGAAAGTCTCTTAACTATTCATTTTGATCTTTATAGATATTCCGTTGATGTAAACTTAGACAAAGGGGCCGTCAACAAAGAAGTCTTTAAGGATCCAGCAAAGAAGCGAAAGGCTAAGCAAGAAGTGAAAGCTAAATTTGAGGAACGGTAAGCTGACAATTGAACCGTTTTAGGAAATATGTTGTTGCTAGTCTTAGTGATTTTGTTTATGCACTTTTCCCTTGATGTTTACATGAAAAACTGCCTTGATAAAAGGCTTTTGATGCTGTCTCAAATCTCAGAAAGAAAAGTACTTTTTGCTAAATATGTTATTTCTTTATCCCTTAAATAACAGTGCTTATTAGAATAATTTTGTCAAGTTAATTCATATACTGGTACTGATGTGTTTTTTGAAACTCTAATATCAAAAGATTGTTTTTACACCATTAAAGTATCAAGTCAAATGCAACCAATAATTATTCAAAAGAAATGTTATGACATAGTTCATAAAGTAATAATTGAATTTGATTTTTCTGAACGTAACTGCTCTGGTGTGTGTGCTCCACTTTAGGAAAAAAGAAATAACTTTATTTGATCGTATCAACTTAAGTACAAAGTTCCATTTAAGGAAAGGGTTACTTTTCTCATGTATATGTACAAATTACCAGTATTAGGAAAAGGGGATCTAATGTAACAAGTGTTCTGCCTATGTTTCTTCTTAGACAATTAATGAAAGTGTTTGTGTATGATATCCCACTATTTATCAGTTATATTTGTGGGAAAGCATCTGATGTTTTAGAAGGAATGATATGCTGTACTAGTCCGGAATTACCAAGCGCATGTTTAGGTGTGCTGACCACCGTAACATGAATGAATTATTGTTGAAAACATAGTTAAACCTCAAATTATGGAACACTCATATCAGTTGAGAAAAGAATATTTTGACTTTCTACTTGTGACTTCTTGATTCTTTCCTGAGTTAAACTGTTTTTGTAATGGCACAAATGTCTTATTGAGGTTTCTTTTTATTTATTTTCAGATACAAGACTGGCAAAAACAAATGGTTTTTCCAAAAGTTGCGATTTTAAACTGTTTATAAGAAAAAAAAATAAAAACCAAATGCCCCTTATTCATTCTTGTTTTTTATGTTTGTTTTTTTCTCTCTGTAAATAACTTGCAACAGTAAGCTCATTAAAAGCTTCATATAGAGATTAATCAACTGGATTACGGTGATATCAAAAATCTGTCACAGTGACAGGTCTTTGTGATATTGGGCCTGAAAAGAATAAGTTTTTTTATCAAATAACATTTATACAAGTCACAGGATTTTTATGTCACCGGAATCCAGTTAACTAATCTATTTATGATATTCCCTTGATATGTGTTATTACATCAGAAATAATTATACGACCAGTTGAAGATGAGTATATTAACTCAAACATCGATTTAAATAAATTCTCATATTGCTGCCATGTTGAATTTTCAATGAAGTGGATCAATGTTAGAAGCCAAAGATACTGAATTAGTAATTAAAAATATGTTTGTTCAATTTGTTATAATAATCTAATTGAACCAAAATGGGTTTATAAAAATATCTTGATATAACATTCCGATAGGTTATTCAAAGTCCTATCTGCATGGCTTAAAAACGTAAATCTAGCAAGAAATCTATATCGCAATCCAGTGATTCTTTATCATACTCCCAGTGTGATTCTTTATCGTACTCCAGTGTGATATTTCACTGCATGAACATGAAAACTTGAGAAATTATCTTCCAGAAATCCCATTATTTTATGATAAGAATGTAATAAAAAGGTGTGTCATCCCTGTTGGAGAATTGATTGCATGCAAGTTTTCTTCAGGCTTTATGCTATTTCCTCATACAGTGTTGCTGCTCTCATCAGACACCATCTCAGTGTGATGGGGTTAAACGCCATATCAACAATTTTTCAGTTATCGAACAGCTTTCATGGATCCCCAGTACTAGGCTAGGGCTCTGAAAAACTTTCCAAAGGTGGCCCCAACGAAACCAGAGGAGTAGGTGGGACAGAAACCCCAAGTTCTAAGTCTGCCAACTTGACGATAAATGCTAGGCCATGCAGGACCCGAAAGTCATGTACCTGACCAAAGGAAACATGTTTTTTACAAGCATTTTCATTATGTGTTGGCTGTTAAGCAATTTATACTTGGTTTTCTTCTTAGAGTTGTGTTGGAACTTCATTCAGGCACATGTCAAAGATTAAAATTCAGCCATATGCCTAGATATTCTGTACCCATGTCACAGCTTCATTTAGGCACATGCCTACAAATTCTGTACCCATGTCAAAGATAAATTCAGGCACATGCCTACAAATTCTGTACCCATGTCAAAGATTAATTCAGGCACATGCCTACAAATTCTGTACCCATGTCAAAGATTGATTCGGGCACATGCCTACAAATTATGTACCCATGTCAAAGTTCCATTCAGGCACATGCCTACATATTCCATACCTATGTCAAAGCTTCATTCAGGCACATGCCTACAAATTCTGGAATGAGGTTGAAGCTTCATTCAGGGACATGCCTACATATTCTGGATCCTTGTCGAAGCTCCATTCAGGCACATGCCTACATATTCTGGACCCAGGTCAAAGATTCATTCAGACACATGCCTACATATTCTGGACCAAGGTCAAAGCTTCATTCAGCCACATCTCTACATATTCTGGACTAGTGTCAATTCAGCTCGCAGTGTCAGCCATTCAGTGTCTTGACTAGTGTATTCATTCAGGCTTAGTGTCAAAGCTTCATTCAGACACATGCCTACATATTCTTGACTAGTGTAAAAGGTTCATTCAGACACATGCCTATATATTCTGGACTAGTGTCAAAGCTTCATTCAGACACATGCCTACATATTCTTGACTAGTGTAAAAGGTTCATTCAGACACATGCCTATATATTCTGGACTAGTGTCAAAGCTTCATTCAGACACATGCCTACATATTCTTGACTAGTGTAAAAGGTTCATTCAGACACATGCCTATATATTCTGGACTAGTGTCAAAGCTTCATTCAGACACATGCCTACATATTCTTGACTAGTGTAAAAGGTTCATTCAGACACATGCCTATATATTCTGGACTAGTGTCAAAGCTTCATTCAGACACATGTCTATATATTATTGACTTTTTCAAAGGTTCATTCAGACACCTGCCTACATATTCTGGACTAGTGCCAAAGTTTCATTCAGACACATGTCTACATATTCTGGACTAGTGTCAAAGGTTCATTCAGACACATGCCTACATATACTGGACTAGGTTCAATCAGACAGCTGCCTACATATTCTGGACTAGTGACAAAGCTTCATTCAGAGACATGTCAACATATTCTGGACAAGTGTCAAAGCTTCATTCAGACGCTTGCCTACAATTTCTGGATTAGTGTCGAAGCTGCATTCAGACGCAAGTCTACATACTCTGGACTAGTGTCAAAGCTTCATTCAGACACATGCCTACACATTCTGGAATAGTGTCAAAGCTGCATTCAGACACATGCCTATATATTCTCGACAAGTGTTCAAGCTTCATTCAAGCACATGTGGACATATTCTGGATCCAGGTCGAACCTTCATTCAGACACATGTCTACATATTCTGTACAAGTGTCAAAGCTTCATTCAGATGCAAGTCTACATATTCTGGACTTGTGTCGAAGCATCATTCAGACAAATGTCTACATATTCTGGACTAGTGTCGAAGCTTCATTCAGACACATGTCTACATATTCTGGACTAGTGTGAAAGCTGCATTCAGACACATACCTACATATTCTGGACTAGTGTCAATTGTTTATTCAGACACATGTCTACATATTCTGGACCAGTGTCAAATGTTTATTCAGACACATGTCTACATATTCTGGATTAGTTTCAAATGTTTATTCAGACACATGCCTACATATACTTTACTAGTGTCAAAGGTTCTTTCAGACACCTGCCTACATATTCTGGATTAGTGTCAAAGGTTCATTCAGACACCTGCCAACATATTCTGGACTAGTGTCAAAGGTTCATTCACTCACATGCCTAAATATTCTGGACTAGTGTCAAAGGTTCATTCAGACACATGTCTACATATTCTGGACTAGTGTAAAGGTTCATTCAGACACATGCCTACATATACTGGACCAATCGTATCTACTCGGCAATCCCCGTAACAAGACGGTAGATATACCTCGTAAGCAGTACATGAATACACCAGAAATCCTGGGGTAATTCGCCTTATTTCTGGCGGATAACGCAAAATGCACACAGGCACTAAATATGTATTTAGATACACACAAATTGGTTATATATCACAAGTGAAGGTTTTTATTACCCTTTTCATTAAAGATGATCATATCAACACATCTTTGTGTCATATTTTGTCAATCGGCTCTTTTCGGCAATCCCCGGGATTTCCGAGTAGATACGATTGCAAACGGACATGCCCTTCGTTGCTGACCTACTTTCAAAAATGGCTCCCCATTACCTCCGAGGTTATTTTAAGAAATGACCGAGGTGTTACGAATGATACTGGACTAGGTTCAAAGGTTCATTCAGACACATGTCAACATATTCTGGACAAGTGTCAAAGCTTCATTCAGACATTTGCCTACATATTCTGGATTAGTGTCGAAGCTGCATTCAGACATTTGCCTACATATTCTGGATTAGTGTCGAAGCTGCATTCAGACGCAAGTCTAGATATTCTATACTAGTCTCAAAGCTGCATTCAAATGCAAGTCTACATGAGCTGAACTAGTGTCAAAGGTTCATTCAGACACCTGCCTACATATACTGGACTAGTGTCGAAGCTTCATTCAGACACATGTCTTCATATTCTCAACTAGTGTCAAAGCTGCATTCAGACACATGCCTATATATTCTGGACAATTGTCAAAGCTTCATTCAAGCACATGCCGACATATTCTGGATCCAGGTCGAACCTTCATTCAGACACATGTCTACATATTCTGGACAAATGTCAAAGCTTCATTCAGACACATGCTTACATATTCTTGACAAGTGTCAAAGCTTCATTCAGATGCAAGTCTACATATTCTGGACTAGTGTCGAAGTTTCATTCAGACACATGTCTATATATTCTGGACTAGTGTCAAAGCTTCATTCAGACACATGCTTACATATTGTGGACTAGTGTAAAAGGTTCATTCAGACACATGCCTACATATACTTGACTAGTGTCAAAGGTTCATTCAGACACCTGCCTACATATTCTGGAGTAGTGTCAAAGCTTCATTCAGACAAATGTCAACATTTACTGGACTAGTGTCAAAGCTTCATTCAGACACATGTCTACATATTCCTGACTAGTTTCAAAGCTTATTTCAGACATGTGTCTGTATATTCTGGACTAGATGCAAGTCTACACATTCTGGACTTGTGTCGAAGCTTCATTCAGACACATTTCTACATATTCTGGACTAGTGTCAAAGCTTCAGCAAAGCTCATGTCTACTTATTCTAGACTAATGTCAAAGCTGCATTCAGACACATATCTATATATTCTGGACTAGTGTCAAATCTTCATTCAGACCTAATAAACAAACAACCACGTTTTTGATTTCATCGTATGTTTGTAGTCATGTTTCTTCTTTCTTCTCATAATACTAAATTCAAACCTTACTCTACAACGTTTGACTATTTCAAATACAGTTTCTTCCCCAGGGGTAGGCCTATTCTTCTATGGAATAAACTACCAGCAATTCAGTGACTGTGGCCCCCTCTTTGGCATCCTTTAAGGGTGGGCTTTCAATCCAGTCTTTCTAAAGTAGCCGTTCTCCTCCGGCTCTGAGTAGCACTTTGTGATATGAGCTAGAGCTGTGTTAGCGAGGTTTCACACCCTATCACCGCCACGAAAGCTGGATTGGTCTTGCTCTGATTTTGCGAAAACAGCCTGGGAAACGTTTCGTTTGTTCAATTTGTTTTAAAACGATCGTGAAGGAAGGCAGATTTTAAGCTTATAAATTCAAAGTCACTCTCGATGATGTTTTCCTTTCTTTCGTGCTTAACTTGTCTGCTATTCTTCTAACTTTCCTACATAGGCGTAGGAGCGTTTTCAACATTGGGAAGGCCAACTTCAGATGAAGACCGGTCTAAGAATAAATGTTCCTAAACTTTTAATGACTCTTCATGCATTTACAAATTCAATAACATTATAAGAATTAAAAGAAAGCGTATGAAAATGTGTATCTTTAATAATAATAAAAAAAAAAAGGGGGATATGCCAGGTCTCGATCTCACGCGGAAATCAAATGTATTGATTTAAACAAAAAGTAGCAGCGACCAGACTGTCACAACCACGGATTCATCTACGATTGAAAAAAGAATAAATTAGTGTTCAAGCTTTAGCTAACAATTGAAGACAATATTGAGTCTGACTCCTAAGAACAAATTTTATTACACCATTGTTTTTGTCAATCAGAACTTCCCGGGTATTTTTGTGAGATGAGTTTTCATTGGATAAACCCGATGTGTTCAGATTGTCATTTGCGATGATGACGTCAAATTGAAAGATTTTGGTTATTGTTCGTTACAAAAGGCGAATTGGAATTAGATAAAGCACAAAAATTCACATTTATTTTTATTCTGCTGTTAAATTTCGTTTCTTATCTTTTTCTTTTCAAATATCTTCATTTGCCATTGTGAATATTGGGGGGGCCAAAGTATAGTCTGGCCCCCCCGGTCTGGATATTGGGGGGGCCGGGCCCCCCCGTCCCCCCGGCTCCTACGCCTATGTCCTATCATTTCATTTTGTCTTTTCAATCTTTTTCACAATCTCCCATGCAGAGTTATCGTCCCCCGGATACTACCTCTGCAACGGGCTCACGCCATCTTTGCCACGAATCGTGGCAAACTCTGTAATATTGCGATCAAAACTATTCTATGCATACAATCAAGTAAAGAACTATATAAATAAGGCAAAAATACTTTTACTTGATCCATACAGTAGAAATTGAATATGTATTTCACCGATTTTTGCTAGAACTATTTTTAAAGCCTTTTTACGCTATTAAAAATCAATCCGCGGAATGTTTACATCATTGGTCTCCCGCTCGGTGTATAATAAGTCTTGGTTATCGGACAGGTTGGATACCAGTGATGTAAACAAACACGAGGTAGAAATTTGTGAACGATGTCTTCACTTTAGTGTCTTTACAACTGTGATTTTTAGAGATTTTGCTACTTGCAAGGATTAACTTCAAAATAAGTGATGTCATTGTTTTTGGAAAAGGCAAAGGCTTCTTAAGTGGCACATTCTAATCATCTAAATGGACGCAGATCTCTTCAAATCGATGTTCTGAAAACTTCCACGAATGTATGATATCAATGAGTTATGATATGTGGATGATGTGTTCATGGTTTATGGTGCCACAGGAAAGGCATGAGCACAGAGATAAAGATGAGAGTAAAGAAACATGATGAATAAACTGCAAGTAACTTTTTCTAACTATGCTTGTATTTTTAGTATATAATTCATGGTTTACTTGTAACTTTATGATGTATGTATGCTCATACTTTGTGCAAAAGATAAGACAAACCATTAATGATTCTGAAGAAATAAGAAAGCTTTACACCCTTGGTTCTCCCCTCTTTAAAACTGTAACAGCTGTCAATCTTCGCAAGGGGGTGGGGAAGAGGATGAGGGGGAATGAGGACCCGGTTATTTTAAAGGAGGACCCAGTTATTTTAAAACGGGTCAATGGATCAGGCAAATTTATGCTTGATTAAGTACACTTTGGGGCATTTTAGTAAAGTGGTAAAACCTCCAACAATAGTGAGCAAAGCATAGGAATAAAACTAAAAATGATTGACAGACTGTCAAGTTATATCAAATCCCTTTATCATTTAGTTCATATAGTTAAATTTTTGAGCCAGATGGAACATTGTTCATATAATCTGTAGGATTCTTTAAGCCCTTGGTTATGTTTTCCCTCTTTTAAATTATTTTAGTTGTTTACAGATATGAGTACATCAAGCACTTTGTGGTAGACTTATTACTAATTACAATGACGCATTCGGGATGATGAGCTTTCTAACGATAGGGCGTCCCCTACACAGCCTTTAACCCATTACCAATTTTCCAACCAGTATAATGATTATTATATTTTCATGTTTTGATATTACTGACATGGAGTTCATATATTTCTATTCTTACTAATTTTATCATTATCTTATTCATTAATGCTTTGGAGAAGTAGGGCTCTATGACGATAGGGCTGCCCCTACACAGTCCCAGAACCATACACCCAGTTAATATTAGATCTTTAGTACACGTTTATCACACACTAAGACAGATTAACGATAGGGCATCCCCTACACAGTCCAGACCCATGTGTTATATATGTTATATTATAGTTGATGTAGTGGACAATGAATGGTGAAGCCTTTGCGCAGTAGAGACCTCTAGGCTCACATATAAAGGACAATCAGATATACTGTGAAATGTATTACAACTTACTTTATTATTTATAAAACATCTTATTAGTCTTTTTTTTTCTGTTTTTGATGCTTATACGTTGCCGTGTGACAATAATAGTTTTCATTAAACTGATTTCTACCCTTTTCGATGTAATAAATGTTATCTTTAGTTGCTTACTATTTGGATAATTTTTACAATTCATATCTGAGAGAGTTGGTTTATGCTGCTGTTAATTGTAAATTGAACATAACATAACATTTAGACTTTCAATTCAGATCTACCGGTCTGTCCTTATATTTTCTCACATACTTTACCATGTCAACAATCTTAATAAGGGACAAGACACTGATAAAACATGCCATATTTGATTCATTCAATGCAGAAAAGGAATATCATTGAGTTCCGTGATATAAATTTGTATTAAGAAGACAGACTTACTTAGATAGTGGGCCTTTAAATCTTTGGGACAAAAGATTAAGTTGTTAATGATAACCAGATTTTTCTTTAATTGAAATGCTTTCAAAAGCATGAACATGGGTCACATTTTTGATGCGTTGTTACAACTTAATAAATCATGAATTATATGTTATTTTAGAATATTTGGATAAACTGTATGAGCAAGTTTAATTAGTTAGTATTAACCTCTCTTATGAAAAAAAATGGTAGAAAGAATTGATAATTTGACGTTGGTCAGTTATATGATTCTATTCTTCTTCCAATTACTGAGCTGGGTTCTCTAAGGAATGTATGTAGTGTATAGGATGATCTTAAGTACTTATTCTAATGAAATTTGTTTAATGAAGGGTAACAATTGAGTTTTCATTTCAGATTTTCACTTTACTTCTTCATATAATTTGATTTTTACGTACAGATATAAGCCATAGTTGAATGAACAATACTCAATGCTTTGCATCAAAATTCATCATAGTTTTTATAACTGCTAAGCAATGTCAAAACAATTATGACAACAGTTTATTTCTTAAGTTTCTGTCATAAATTCTAATAATAAATTCACAATAAGTGACTTAATGATGAATGCAGGGAGCATACCCAGATATGATTATAATTGCTACTTAGTTTTCAAACAGTTGGAACTGCTTGTTAATAGGAACTTAAACAATATAATTTGTAAGAGTTTTCTTTTATAATTCAAATGTTCTCTATGAATAATCTTAATCTTTTAAGACAAATAAATACATGTATATCATTACAGCATACAACAATCAAATTCTTTACAAGACAAGTTCTCATCATGAGAACATTACTGTTTAATGATATGATGATGAAATATTGAATTAACAAATTAGCTGGACTGTTGTTTGTTAGAAACATTGTTTATTTGATACCTAATGGTTTTCATTCATTATATTTCAAGAAAGATGATGTCAGAACAGTGTTCATAAAAGTTGACAGCCTTTCAACCATAAATATTATTTGCTGTTTAAAATGGAAAAGTAACTAAAGCAAAAAAAATTACTCAACGACCAATTACAGTGCCATTTGAGGATCACCAAACAAATAGAAACAGTGTCCATCATGTGCATTATCAAAGCATGATTGAAGAATATGGTGTAGGAGAAGAGATAAGATAGGATTCTAGGTAATGAAAAGCTGTGTTTGATCTGAAATAGAATAATGCTTGGATCTGTTCGATGAGTTAGATCTAGTTAATAATTCATTCATTCGTTCTAATATCTCAAATGAGTACCAACAACATAGGATTTAAAGAATCAATAATGGCTGAATACGCCTTTTATCTGGACATCTGCTTCATCCATTCTTCCATGTAAAATTTGTGACTTGATCAATTTGAAAGCAAAAGCAGATGTTAGAGAATGGTTTTAAAGCAACTATAACTCAAAGAGTTGTGTTTGGTGAAATAAACATTAATGATTTGATATGAAAAGGATAATCTCACAGATTGTGATCTTTAACTTTTTAGAAAAAACTGTCTTCTACAATTGAAATGACATATTTTCTAAAGTAATATAAGACTAGATTATCGACAGCTTAATTAATAACCCCAATCATAATTGTTTAGAAAAGATAAAAATCATTTATTTTGCAAATATCACAAACCGTTTAAACTGGTGTTTCTGTAAAAAAAAAAAACAATCTAAACTTAAAAGACATTTAACCATTTTGTTGCAGGCGACTCTGGAAACATTGTGGGAACAGGAGAGAATGCTCTTATCGAGCAATTTCCACTTTTCACACAATGTTTTCTATCTTATCTGAAGATTATTTTTAATATCATCACATTTTGCAATGTCGTCTGCAAACTCTTTGAATTTGGGACAGTCGAAAATTTAGCGTTTGGTAAAGGGTAAAACGGTTTGCAACATCAGCAATATACACTGTAAATGTTCTTATATTCACTTTTATGAACAGTTAAGAATGGTATTGGAAAGCTGTTAATAATCTAGCCATCTGTTACTAAAAAATTAGAAATTTACATTTTCATTTTATTGAAAGAAAACTTCTCATTTAAATTGTTAAAATCACATGTGAGAAAGCCCTTTCAAATAAGTCTTTTGAGGCTTAACAGTATGATCTATGTCACTTAATAGTATTGTCAAGGTCTAAACTGACTGAAGGAAGATTTAAACTCGAAATGAAGAGGAATGGTGCTATTTGTTGTTGAGAAGGTCGTCAATAATCTTGATTCATTGGATTTTCTTGAGAACGTTTCATTCTGGCTGATGACACATTTGTTAAACTACGTGGAGGTTTGATTTGTCTTGGAGAATGTATTTTCTAGCTGTCATTCACTTTGTTTTGATCGAGGGGGCGGGTTTTGAGTCGTATGGAGCTTGGCCTCAATTCTACTCTATAAGCTATTACGCTTCAAATGTAAGCTACTTTGTGTGTAAATAAATGTCTTTATTCAATTTTAACTGTCCTATCTTATCTATCTTTATATTGTGATACGACTAAAGAGACTTTCGTCTAACGTATTAATTGATCTGAGCGTTAGTTTGGAGCTCGCTTTTTGCAAGCCGCTAGATGCAGTATACTACTACACCCCTACACGTCAGTTTCGGCCACGTGACCATGCCGGAAAAGTGGGACTATTTTCTGAGCCCGTCACAGAGATAAATGTGGGAGCGTAGCGGGAACCAATTTACTCTGGTAGAGATTGTCTTTTTCAACGCACTGCTATGTAAGGGACGATACTCTGAAAAGAGATTGTCAAATATATAATGAGTTACCGTTCCTCAGTTATTACTCAGTGTCTCGGTCAAAAGCTGGCTTTGTCGGCTTGAAATAAAACCCAATCGTATCTACTCGGCAATCCCCGTAACAAGAAATGACCGAGGTGTTCCGAATGAATAAAACCCAGAAAAAATGATGTAATGGATTGGTTCCCTTCCTGACAGCGATTTTCTTCTACATTTACCGCAAGGCGGGAAATCAAACATGGAAATGACGTTTACAACAACAAATTTCCCCACATAAACAAAGGTAAGGAAATAGTCACTCAAATTGTCAATTATAGACCATTGAAGACCGTTTCATTTGCGTTTCCTTGTAGCCTAGGAATTTATTAACTATTACAGATTACTACATGTTTTCTTACATTGTCTGTTTGTTGATCAGTATACGTTTAACCTAAATTAATCGACCGAGTATATTCACTTCCTGGTTTCACAAACCTGGCCTGCTTAACAACAATTTAAATCTATAATCATCTAGAAACCAAGCCAACCGATCTTATTAAATTCACTACGGCATTGTTTCTCATGTTTTTGCCAGTATATCGATGCAATTTCGAGGGGGTTTGTGCAAAATATATTATATAATTCTGTTATTTTAAGATCGGGGTTAGTTAGATCTGTCAGATTGGGGATCAACTGCCTTCTGTAATTGCTTCCTACTGTCACCAGAACCAGCTTATAAGAGATTATGAGTCAAATTCCAGTCTCAATATGCAAATGGCAATGTTTTCACCTGTCATTAAACTGTTTTTGTCAGAAAACATGATGATAATAAACACTGATGCAGATGGGACCGATTTTTCTCAGGACATCTGTCCTGAATGTTCATTGTTCTTCTCAACAAACTGAGCAAATGAACCTTTCAAAGACACAAACACACCCGATCAATGAAAAACACTGTCATTCACTGAGCAGTTGTGTGGTCTATATATGTACCAGCATGTTCTCTCAAACAATGCATTAGGTTCCTAATTTGCATAAACGTTCAACGAAAGTTACATAACTCCCATTTCCGAGAAGACTCGTCTCAAGTCTTGGCCCTTGGGAAACACGTGGGAAAGGCAACTCTGATAGTAGGCGAAGTCTTAATCCCATTGCTGCCACCAATGTTACGAATCGAGCAAATGAACCTTTCAAAGACACAAACACACCAGATCAGTGAAAAACACTGTCGTTCACTGAGCGGTTTTGTTGTCTATATTATGTACCAGCATGTTCTCTCAAACAATGCATTTGGTTCCTAATTTGCATAAACCTTCAACGAATGTTACAATATGTACTCATTCACCTCTAAACAAGTTGCAAAGATGTGAAGCCAGGGCCTTAAGAAATGTCAAGTCACGGTATAACGGTATCAAGCATTCTATGTTTCAGCCAGGTCGGTGTTGGAAAATCATCATGCAAATAAATTTCTTTTATGTATTTTTGTTCCTTTTTATGCCTCATTTTTATGATAACCCATAGATATAATACATTTAATGACAAATATTTTTTAATCAAGGTTTAAACTTTTTAAAAAGACGGTTAGGATATGCATTAATTCCAGTACAATGCGGTAAAGTTTACGTTTTGCCGTCCATTTCGGTAAATATGAGATAATTGAGTGTTTTGATTTTGCTCCTAACTTATGATCGTCATAAGCAGTTGCGATTGTTTGATGAATCGCACATAAGAACCGTCGTAAGTGTGATTTTAATCGCTCTAAGCTTAGTGCACTTAAGACATTTGATGAAACCGACCCCAGGGATCATTTGTCCTAAATTTCTGGAAAAAAATCAAACAGTACATTTTATCAGTGTATCTTATTTTTAAGGCATAGAATAAAACTTTTTGTATCTTAATTTTAAGGCATAGAATGAAACTAAAAAGGATACTTTTATCTACTTCTTTAAAATAAATGTAAACTTGGATTTAAAAACAACAAGGATCATTTTAAAACAGTTATAAAGAATTTGGTCCTGTGCCACAACGACAATGGGTCACCAATTCCAATCATACAACACTTCATTTTAATGTATTACCATTTTCTTGGAACAGTTTTCCAAGCCTCAAGGGTGGTTTCAAATGGAAAGGCATTTCCAGGGCTGTCATTAAGAGCCAGCTGCCGACCAATTTTACAGCTTCAGATGACTTTTTGGATGCCCACACCCCCAACCCCACCACCCCACCCCCAAAAAACGGCTGTAATAAGAAGTAGTTATAACTGGTACCCGTTATAACACTTAAATTTTGTTGGATAATTGCTTCATTGGCCTCCTCAAATTGACAGTTTGCCTCTTACTCCAAAAACTAATGACAACCATGCATTTCTGAAATTTTTTTTTATATATATATATATCCTTATTCTTGTGAATTTGTTGTGGGTGACAGGGTGTAGGCGGTTTTCTAGCCTTATCTCTTTTCCAAACGCGAAATTTTCGACTGTCCCAAATCCAAAGAGTTTGCAGACGACATTTCAAAATGTGA
The DNA here is from genome assembly GCA_947846245.1 of Cerastoderma edule. NCBI lineage: Eukaryota > Metazoa > Mollusca > Bivalvia > Cardiida > Cardiidae > Cerastoderma > Cerastoderma edule. Next base: position 6,441,755 of record OX401414.1, read on the forward strand.
TGAAATTGGAAAATTACCTTAAGATAGGACAGAAAACATTGTCGTAAAAAGGAGAAATTGCTTTTTGAGCAATTTCTACTGTTCCAACAATGGTTTCCAGAGTCATCTGCAACAAAGTGGTCAAATGTCGTTACTGTTTGGTAATGGGTTAAGGATCAATCAAAGTTAGACTATGCACTGAGAATTATGCCCAAAAACATAAGCTCTGAAGTGACTTGCTGAAGGTCAATTTCACAAAACCAGAGGTGTCTGTGGGGCTCGAACCTGGGACCCCCGAGTTCTGAGGCCGCCACCTTAACCACTGAGTGGTCTGTTCAGATTTTTATTGAGAACACTGGGCAGTCTTCCAGAGGATCTTTGTTTTGCCATTGATGTTATGGCCTGAAATTCCTGAAAAATGGTCTACTTTCAGTTTTCACTTAGAAAAGGGGAATTCCCAATGACAATCCCATTTCCAGTACTGAATAGAGCACACATTGACAATGATCTGATTGTATGAGTCATTGTTTAAGAATTTTGGATTTAAAAAAAACTGTTTTGTTTAGTTATTCCAATTAAGATATTGGTTAAATGGCAATTTAAAGCTTAAGGACTTTTGTTATGCGTTTTCAAATTGTGATTGTTAATCTTGAAATGCTATTTGTTTTATCAATTTGATCTTTTTATTTATGTTTGATGAGATCACAGGTGCTTGGGACAGTCTTTGATAATATCCCAATATCATATATATATATTGGGATATTATCGAAGATTGTTTCAAGCACCTGTGGATGAGATGGTCTGAAACTGTTATTTTTCTGTCACAAAGTTAAACATCTTTTGAAATCCATAGAGAAAACATACCTGTTAAACAGCAATGAAAATGACTAGAGCAAAGTATCTTCTTGTGCCACAATGTTTTATATTCAGATGAAAGAAGGATTAGATGTCATAGGTAGGGAATTTCTGTCCACTGACTTTTTTGTAAAGGGGGCTTTTCCTACTGAATCTTCTTCTAAAAGTGCTTGTTCACAGGTGTGAGGAAATTAAAAAGTTGAAATTTAATTTCTTTAAAACTGCATAACAGCTGTACTATTAAATGATATGTGCTGAAGAATAGTCATTGGAAACACATTTTGATTGTATTTTAGTTCTTTAAAGTGTGTATACATTGAAGAAACATGTATTTTAATCTAAATGTGTGACATCTTTGTTGAGATCTACAGAATATTAACTGTAGATCAGGGTTGTCATTTAGAGCCGACCGCCGGCCAATTTTCCGCTTCAAATGACTTTTTGGTCGGCTCAAATAACACAAAAAAAGATAGGTGGTCATTAGTAATACCTAATCTTTGTTGGGTGTTTGCTTCATTGATCCCTCAGATAGAAAGTTGGCCTGTTACTCCTAATATTAATGCCCTGGTAGACACTTAGATAAATTGACGCTTCCTGAAATAATTTTGCTTTCAAAAGCTACATTAATTTAATTGTATGCACCAAGCAGCAGTACAAATCTGTTTTTTTTTTCAACGACATAAAATTCATTTTGTTTTGACTTTCAAAAATTCTCTTCTGGGCACAAGCACATATTTTATACCAAATTTCTTAACGCTAAGAATGCTGGGTAATTTTCTAAAGATAGATTTTTGTGTCATCTACTTTCCAAAACCTTAAATATCCGATTAATTTTGATGAGGAAAGATACTCTTAGCATACAGGTTAGATGACAGGCCAGCCACCAATTAACTTGACGGCTGGCCTGGATCCAACCTGTTTGCTTAGGCATGAAGTCAGTTCCAACACTTCATTGACTCTTTATGTTAATCAATAATTAATATGATGGAAATTTCCGAAGAGTTCGAATTGCTAACTTATAAATGAGAAATTTATCCTTTCACAATAGTTTCTAAATTCTTCTGCACCAGATGTTCCAGAGAGAGGTTTAATGGCTTAAGGGGTAAGGCCACCCTCTGAGTGCCAAGCAAAATCTACTCTTATTGGACTTATACTGAAAAACTCTTTTTTATTTATTTTTTTCATGTCTTTTCAGGTATGAGTTCGGTATTTATGAATGGTGATGGGCCCCAGTTAGGGCCTCTATCAATAGGAACGGAAATGTTAAATGAAGGTTTGTTCATTTTGATTATATTAAGTTAACTGCTTTGTCAATACTTATTACGTTATCTAAAGGCTTGCCTAGAATCACCAGTTCTGGGCTAGGGATTTTAAGTGTCTTGCCAAAGGACACTTCTAGATAACAAGGAGTATTGATAGGACTCGAACTCGGGACCCCTGAGCTCTCAGTTCACCATCTAAACCACTTGGCCAAGGTGATAAAGGTTAATAAATCACATTATATACTTTCCGGTGGATTACCCTGTAATATCAGTGGATTATCACGGGATATTTTCACCGTTTCAAAGTGTGGGAATATCAGGAACTACTTTCTTTTCCCCATGGGGCACCCCATTTTACAAGTGAATGATATCATGGGTCATAATGTAGATTTATTTATAATCAATATATCGGGTAGAATACGACGTTTTAGCTGCTTTAATGTGTAAAATGAACAATGGAATGCCATTGAAATTGTTTTGAAATTAGTGAAATTTACTCAAAAAAGGCATTCGGAACCCAAACTGGTTTTTTTACAAGTATTGCTTAAAATTGGGGAATGATCAAGATGTGCCATGGCATCATGGTAAAAGTTTAGCATTAAATATTGCTTAGTAATATCCCCTCAATGGTTGCTCATTCTCATATTGTTGTGTTTCATTCGTAGTTTTCATGACTTTTTTTCCACAAAATTGATTGAGAATAAATCCTGAGCTGTTGCTGTTTAGACAAAAAATGTAAACCAAAAAGATCTTCCCCAACACATTTGGATAACATTTTCAGATAGTTTTACAGTACCAGAGTTACACATAGTTCAAGTTGAAATTAACAGTAGGAATCTTTTGATTGGTTAGGAAAGCTTAATAAAAGTTGATTTAAATGTCCTTTCATCAACTGACATACTGAAAAACACCAATCACAACTCAAACAAGAGTAGTTGGAATCTTTTCTTTCTTAGTCACAATATTGGTGAAGATATCCCTTGCTAACGCACAAGAAATCACAAATAGTCTTGATAATCAGTTACTGTTATTTAACTGTAGAACAAAATGTCAATTTGGATATTATTTGGCACTTGTTTTTGGTCCAAGTAGGCTTCAACATGCAATGTACATGTACTTGTCTCAATCAATGCTGTCTAGGTGGTTTTCCTTGATGAAAGTGTACCTGCAATGAAAAGAAAATAGAACTAAAATCAAAAATCTTTTTTAACAATATTTGCATACAAGATACAAGTAACGCATAAACATAAGAATTGATTTACAAACGCTGATATCACTTATCAAAATATTTAAAACGCGAAACAAATTCTGGCGAAACGTCCCGGGTTCGTAACGGTAATGATTATGAGCAACTGTAGATTAATTTCTCACTTTTTAAATGAATAACTTGAGTGAAATGGCATGTCTGTTATGGCTGTCCAATATCGATACGGCTTTGTGTTTACTTCTCTCACTGTATCAAGTACACGGAAGATAAATCGTTGGGGAGCAAATTTCCATGGCTACGAATCTCAACATGTTAGTTTGGCCCTCAACTCTATCCCAAATTATTAATCTCTGGCAAAGCTTGTTGGCCCAATGCAGTTAATAAATGCTTCTTACATATGAGAAGTTATGTACTAAGTGGGGACAGTATTGATTTGTCTTACATTGGGCATATAGTTCGAAGTTGAAGCAGTGAGGCGAGAGGAAATTGGCGACCATTCAAAATCGTAAAAATCAACATTGTATTGGCAGAGTGATCTGTTCGATAAGTCAACTGATCTACAACGTTTAATTCCTTATACCTATGTACAACTGATTACGGAGGTATTATTGCTTAATTTGTTTCCTATATTGGGAAATTTTCATTGAAAGAACTTCAAACCAAATTGAAAAGGTGTCTTGTTTGTCATTCTGTATAGTGAACTATTTAGTCTATCGTGTTGACTTGTGACTTCACATACATTACTGGGGATTCTGTATCGATAAAAGGGGTGCCAACGGGTTTTTTCAAAATCGGAAATTGACTGGAAAGAAACCTTATAATGCAAAAAAAGTACTTATAAAGTATAAAATAAATAGAATATTTGTAATTTTCGGTGTATGATCGAAATATATTTCATCTCGTGACCTTAAGTGCTAAATATTTTCTCTCATAGCTCTTAAGGTCACTCAATGTAATGTATTTCGATCATACACCGAAAATTACTAATATCCTCTATTATATATTTTAGCTTTATGTGTCAATATCATTCCCCATCAATTTGCATTTCAATTACTGGTTTCAACTTTCATTTGAAAATAGTTTGAATTACGAGAACTATTAATTTTCTGTTATACTTTTAAGAAATATTTGATATTAACTCTTATAGTGCTGGAACTGACAAAGTAAATTGGCTGTTGGCTTCGATCCAACCTGCTAGCTTCTCTGAGTATCTTTCCTTATCAAAGAGTTGCAACAACATTTTGTATCAATTTTCAGCCATAGGAAAGATGAAACCCCCGGGGAAGCTGTCATTCACGACACACGGGGGGTTTGTAGACTTGAAGAAGAAGTCAAAGGTCTTCTCCGAGGGCCCCAATCCCCCGCCCTTATCTCCTACATCTCCCATGGAGACAGATTTGACGACCCCAGACCTCAACTACATCAAACAACAATCCCTCCTCCCTCTGGATAAAACTTACACAGACGGGTATGTCATGACAAATCATACTACACTTTACAGTGCAATTTTATGATATATGTAACAGGGTCCTATGAAAGGCATCTTACCAATTGGAATTTTCTTTAAGATTACAGTTTTACCCAATATTTAACCCTTTCCCAAACAATAACGACATTTGACCACTTTGTTGAAGACGACTTTAGAAAACATTGTGGGAAAAGGACAAATTGCTCGTGACAAGCAGTTTTTCCCACAATGTTTTCTGTCCTATAAGAAGGCTATTTTTCAGTTACTTCACAATTTGAAATGTTCTCTGCAAACTCTATCAATTTGGGCCTGTGGAAAGTTTGCTGTTTGGTAAAGGCTTAAAGTCATAGCAGCTTTTGGGTTTCCCAATTCAAGAATTTTAGCGATAAAATTAAATTTCCCACAATCGATACTTACAGGCTTAGGTTTCTTTCCAATGTAAGGAAGAAAAAGCCCCTCTTCACCCACTTTAGAGCAAACTACCATAGTTCCCTTACATCTTTAATGAAACGCTTACCTCATAAAACGCTCTTTTCACAGTGTTTGACATTATTGATAACAGATCCCAATTAGAGGGAAATATTTTTGAAGACTAGGATTCTCTGGAATTCAAATAACGCAAATATGTTTGCTATTTGGTTAATGACCATAGACATCATTAAAACCAACAGAGAATTAGCCAATGATGGGTTTTTCTTTTTGTAACAACAATTTAAAAATCAATTGATTTGCATTGGAATGACAGAGCATTGTGGCGTAGCTTGCTTGTTAAATATTGACTGTGGAGGTCATTGGTCAAGCGGTAGAGCGTCTGCCTCGGGACACGAGGGTTGTGGGTTCAAATCCATGAGAAGCAAGATGGCCTTGCAAACTTTTGTTAGTCCTCATTTAGTGTGAGTACTGGTTATGTATCCAGGAAGTAGAATGGAAAGTGATTTATCTAAGTTATGAGACATTATTTCACAATTGATTAAAATCAAATAAGTTTAACTATTTACCAAACAATAACGAGATTTAACCACTTTGTTATAGACGACTCTGGAAAACATTGTTGGGAAAGGAAAAATTGCTCGTAACGAGCAATTTTTCCTTTTCCCTCAATGTTTTCTGTCCTATCAGAAGATCATCTTCCAATTTCATCATATTATGAAATGTTGTCTGCAAACTCTTTCAATTTGGAACAGTCCAATATTTGGCATTTGGTAGAGGGTTAACTTATATTGACCCATTTATATATGTCAGTTTGGTGAGACAAACGGAAAGAGAAGGGTTGGTGGAACTTGCTGAAAATCTGCAGAACATCAAGCTTGTCCCAACTGGAGCCATTATTGAAGAGGTTTGTTTACTAAAATCCCTGATGAGTCAATTTTTAAACATTTGAAATGGTAATTAACAAATAACCAAAGGTGGAATTACTGACAATGTACTCAATGTACTCGTGTTATGTCACAACATGGAAGTAAGTTTACGATCTTAAAACATTGGATACAATTAGGAACAATATTGATTTTTTGCAATTGTTCAAGCCAAAAACTAATGTGAAAGAAGTCAATGTTCCTGTTTGTTGACAGCCACAAATTGATAATAAAAAAAAAGAATAATAAAAAATAAAGAAAAATGATTCACAATTTTTCCCTCAACATCAAGTTTTAAATCAAGAAATATGATGTGCTAAATAAAACAGCTTTTCTTTTGTAATCATGTAAACAATGTCTTTATTGAAAAAAAGTCAGAACTTGCAGTGATTTCTTTTTAATTTTTGGAATGGGTCAGGTACTTGACAAATTAGGAAAAATCATGGCAGTTTTTTCCTAAAACATGGGATTTTTCAGGAATAACTTAATTCAAACATAAGCTTTATAGAGAATAATAGTCAGTTAATTTGATTGGGAATGGTTCCGTTTTAAGGTACCAAACATTAAAGGCACATAAAAGGAGATTAACGCTATATTAAACTATATTAATTGGTTAACGTTTGGTCATATTTAAATAGTTATCACCAAAAAAAAACCATCAGCACAACTTAAATGTGAATGCCAACAAGAATTAACCCAGATTAACCAGTTTAATTGTGTGATTCTTCACCCCTGACATTGACAGTTGATACACAAATGTTTAAACTGACCAATCAGAATTTGTTATTTTGAATATGTAAACAAACAGGTTGTTGATAAACATGATTGAATTGGAGATTACTATAATTCAATCACAAAATACTTTATGTTAAAGGATTCCATTTAATAGGGTCTCAATGCATCCGTAAATTAATTGTCATGACTTTTATGAAAATAATAAAAGAACTCCATATATTATTTTAGTAATTTATTTCTACTTATCTTCTTTTATGTGCCTTTAAAGAAAAAAATCGCTGGCATGTTCTTCTATAATTATAGATAATTGTCTGGAATTTGGTGATTTTTTTCTTTATATGTTTAGTACTGTAAAACATACCCATTCCCAATCAAATTAATTGACCATTTTACCCAATTTCCAAATAAAACAAAAGCTCGCTAAATGACTGAAATGTGTAGCAAATACTACATAAAGAAACTTAAACTTCCTCAAATTAAAACTTTTTGATACCAGACCCATTCCCAAAACTTGAAAAAAAAAATCACTGGAAATGCACTTTTTACAATGATCCATAGTGCGTCTGTCAAAAGTGTTTGATAATGCACATATGCATTTTTATTTGCCGGTTATCATTTGTATGTTCCATTGTAGGCTCGTTATCATTTGTATCCATTCTAGGCTCCATTCATTTGTTCCATACAGGTTTATCAGACTGCAATTGTGCATTAATCCACCAATTTTGCAGATGTCTTGCTTAGTCCTGATTTTATATCTAATTTCAACTTCTGTTCATTGGGGTAACACTGACAAGGTTGCATTCCTTCCTGTCAGAAACAATGCTGTCTAACCAGGACTTTCTGGGTCTTCCTTGTCTCTTCGCGCCAGAAAAAAGAGATATATACACAATCAATGTCATCTGCTGAAAAGATGTTGTAAAGATAAAAAAAACCTCTAACAAGCTAAACTATGTAAATAAAGTGGTTCTATAACTACCTTGAAATGGTTAAATCCCATTCTTCTTATGTAGCAACAGTTTTGAATGCACTCTGTTATGGGAAAGGAGAAATATTGATATCGATTTTTCTATTTTTATTGCCTACAGGGTTTTGTCCCGACATGTGACCAATATACAGAAAATGTTCATTACGTGGTTGAGAAGGATCTAGCAAAAGGATCTTTTGGCACAACTGCCTTATGCGTGGATGCTGGGAAACCCTTTTTCCGTAAAAAGGTAGGTGTCTTTAATTTGATTGATAGTTTACATTTGATTTTGACAGTAGATGTTTTACCCTTAGAATGCTGGGTAAATTGTTGAAAATAGATTTCTGTGTCGTCTGCTTTCAAAAACCTTAAATATTTGCCTAATTTTGTTGAGGAAAGAAACTCAGAGAAGTAAAAAGGTTAGATCACAGGCAGCAGCCAATTGACTTTGCGACTGGCTTATATGTAACCTGTTTGCATAAGCATGAAGTCAGTTCCAACTCTATAAAGGCTAGAGAAGAAGCCCATTTCCCTTCTATTAAATTGTAGGTCCGGGGTTCAATTGGGTTTAATTTCTTTACAACAGACTTTGATTGACAGCTGGAACTGACCAATCAGCGACCACTTCGGTCGCTATCCGCCATTTTCTCCGACAAGCTGTGTGATTCCGTCAACACATAGCACTATTGTACTTTGATATTTCTTCGTCATTACTGTTTAAAATGTTTAAGAGATATTGTTAAAATACTAACATTAGGACATTACATATAAGGAGAGACTTGTGGGTGAAGTAGAGTTTATCCCGTTTCCGAAAAATATTGTGAAATGTCTGAGAATTACACGCAATTAGTAAATTTATGCATACCGTTAATGTATAAAACAAGTTAAAGAATAGAAATATGAGATACAGTTTTATTTTATTTTTGTTCTTTCACAATAAAGTAAATGTTTTTTTTTTCTGTAATCTTCGTTTGAAAATTAAAATTCCATGTTTTTAAAAACGGAACTAACACATACTGACAAATGTCAATAGTTGCATTTAATTATGTCAAATGTAAACTAAAAATACATGACAATATTGATCGGTAATGATGTGAGAGTACATGGTTTCCAAGTTTCCAGTTGGATATGTACAAATTCTATAAATTGGATTTTAATTAATAAATTTTGTTCTTAAACGGACCCTTAAACAAATAATTTACTTTTTTATTATCGCTTATCAATCCACCTACATGTAATGATCGATGTATCATATCCAAATTCTAAATCTATTTACAAAGACAAACCCCTATCTCCTTGTTGTAACTTTATTCGAATACATAAAAGAATCTGAGGAAACATAGTTGCTTTGATATGGTGTAAAACACACTCTTGGTGGTCAATGGTTGATTACAAAGACCGCCAATCGGCTAAACAATAAAGGATTTGTGACTTGACCATAAAGTGCAATTGTGTCAGATTAATGTTAATTAGTGTAACAACCCTTAATCCTTGTAACAATCGAAGTTTGTTAACCCTTTACGAAACAATAACGACATTTGACCACTTTGTTGCAGACAACTATAAAAACATTGTCGGAAAAGGAGATTTTGGTCTAAGAGAACAATTATTCCTTTTCCGACACTGTTTTTTGCCCTATCAGTAAATAATTCATCATTTTTATTGAAATTTGGTCCGCAAACTCTTTAAATTTGGGACAGTTGAAAGTAATTGCATTTGGTAAAATGACCATTAGTTCGTAATCAAGTAGCAAAAGTTAGATGATCGATTGAGTAGCATACAAAAGATTATGTTCAAATGGCTTGATTATCATCTTAAATGGCTACAAAATAGGGACTGTTGTAATAAGCATTTTCCAGAATCGCAACATGAACACCATTACTACCAATTCCAACATGACAAAATTAGTAGGTCTTCGTTTTGAATCATCAAGAATATCCTGTTTTAGTAAATGATAAATTTAAAATGTTCAAGAAAAAAATGGACCATTTTGTCCGTAATTAACAAATACTGCAAAATAATTGTTTTGGAGTAGCATCTAATACGGTCATTTTGAAGGTCCGGTCGAACCAGTGCCAAACGGGACAATGTCAACCAGACTTGAGTCTGTTGGGACTATGGACGGATGGTGTTTGATGCAGATCGGACCCCAGACTGCTTGAGTTCACTCCTCTCACGCCATAGACATATATAACAGAGTTGTTATCTATGTCTTTGCTAACGCCCACTTATTCACCTTCTTTTCTTTTTACAAAATGACACGCTTTGTATGTAGCATCCAGCAACAAAGGCAGGGGCTTATTTTGTCAAAATATCTCCGATGTCAAATAAGAATATGTCAGACAGGGATCCTAGTTTGTGCATTGACACTATTTTACTCGGAATGTCGGAGAAAATTAGAGTGACCTCCCCTGTTTTTGGTGGGCGTGGTTATCTGCTCTGTTGTAAGGTCAATTGGGTTGCAGTTCCAGCCCTGCTGATACCTCTGGTGGTTACATGAATCCAGGAAAGCCATGATATAAGTGGAAAGTTGTTGACACAGTTTTAAACCCAACATTAGCCAACAAAAATTCATATTCACCAATATCTTTGTAGCAATGGCCCTTGAACAACAGTATCTGGTTCAATTCCTGCTTACTAATTAGAAATGAACAATGTACATTTACTTGTAATGTGTAGCTAAAATGATTGAGATGCCACTGGAGAGAAAAATTCAACATAATTATGAAGAGATTAATAAGGGGAAAGAATGGTCGTGTCAAAAAGAAGAGCTTGAGCTAATGTTTGAATGGATCTGGGACTTCGAGCATTAACCTTTTCACTACCTATAGCTCCGGATATACAGATTTAAGCACCTTATATACCATATCTGCGTAATAATAACCTGCGTAATATTGTTGTATGTTACAAGCACTAAGTACATGTTAGAGTATAGAAAGTTGGTATATAGTGTATTGTGAAACCTTATATTGATTTATTTGAATCTGTGACATCATTTGAGTGTCTGTTACAGATGGTGCAGGGGCAAATCCTGTCTTTCTCCCTTTTTTCCCACATTTTCCCTTGGTATACAAGAGAGTTACAAGGTGTGGTAGTGAAAAGGTTAAAGTGATCCGAATCTTCCTCCAAACTTTAACTTTTATAGGAAACTACATAACCCATTACCAAACAATATCGACATTTGACCAGTCTGTTGCAAATGACTTTGGAAAACATTGTGGGGAAAAGGAGAAATTGCTCTTAATGAGTTATTTCTCCTTTTCCCACAATGTCTTGTGACCTTTCAGAAGATTATTTTTTACTTTCATCACATTTTGAAATGTCGACTGTAAACTCTTCCAATTTGGGACAGTCAAAAATTTGGCGCTTGGTGATTGTTAACTTTTGAAGGAAATGACTGTGTTATTCTGTTTAGATTAAAAAGGCTAACTTCCGAAGCTCGGAGGTGGTAGTACCAGTCAACCTGAACCACGAGAACGTTACCAAGCTGTACGGCCTGATACAGCGTCAGGAGGAGGATGGGGATCTGACAGTGGAGCTGATGATTGAACCTGCTGGTATGTCTGATTTGTGTCCAACTCTTCACAAATCTGTCCAACCCTTGCAAAATGTACAGCAGTTCTGTCCAACCCATCCAAAATCTTTAGCAAGTCTGTCCAACACTCCAAAAATCTTAAGAAAATCTGTCCAATCCTTCAAAAATCTTTAACAATTCTGTCCAACCTTCCATTATCTTTAGCGAATATGTCCAACTCTTCACAAATTTTCAGCAAATCTGTCCAACCCTTCACAAATTTTTAGCAAATCTGTCCTACCCTTCCAAAATCTTAAGCAAATCTGGCCAACCCTTCACAAATCTTCAGCAAATCTGTCCAACCCTTCACAAATCTTAAACAAATCTGTCCAACCTTTCCCAAATCCTCAGCAAACTGACCTACCTTTCCAAAAATCTTCAGTAAATCCATCCAACCCTTCCAAAATCTTAAGCAAGTCTGTCCAACCCTTCCAAAATATTTTGCAAATCCGTCCAACCCTTCCTGAAATCCTTAGCAAATCTGTTCAACACTTCGGAAATCTTAAGCAAGTCTGCCGAATCCTTCCGGAATCTTCAGGGAGTCTGTCCAACACTTCCAAAATCTTTAGCAAGTCTGTCCAACCCTTCCAAAATATTTAGCAAATCCGTCCAACCCATCCAAAATCTTCAGCAAATCAGTCCAACCCTTCAAAATCTTTAGCAAATCTGTCGAACCTTTCCCAAATTTTTAGCAAATCTGTCCATCCCTTCCAAAATCTTCAGCAAATCTATCCAACTCTTCACAAATCTTCAGCAAATCTATCCAACTCTTCACAAATCTTCAGCAAATCTATCCAACTCTTCAAAATTCTGAAGCAAATCTGTCCATCACATCCAAAATCTTCAGCAAATCTGTCCAAGCCATCCCAAATCTTCAGCAAATTGGTCCAACTCTTTCAAATCTTTAGCAAATCTGTCGAACCTGCCCCAAATCTTAAGCAAATCCGTTGAACCTTTCCCAAATTTTTAGCAAATCTGTCCATCCCTTTCAAAATCTTCAGCAAATCTGTCCAATCCATCCCAAATCTTCAGCAAATTTGTCCAACCCTTTCAAAATCTTTAGCAAATCTTGCGAACCTTTCCCAAATCTTTAGCAAATCTGTCGAACCTTTCCCAAATCTTTAGCAAATCTGTCCATCCCTTTGAAAATCTTCAGCAAATCAAACCAACCCTTCCAAAATTATTAGCAAAATGTTTTTTAATCTTTGACATTCAATAAGTTTGAGTGGTCTCCCTTTCAACCCACATTGTTATCGTTGATTTGATTTGCTTTATTAGTTATATTACAGCCATTAAATTATTTCCTGACAAATACCGATGACCTTCAGGGTCTTTGGATAAATTTGGTATTTCTAGGATAAACTCATTCTGGGTCTGGAGCTTGTCGTTTCAATGCTAATTTCTCCCTTCCAGACCGATGTACAGTTGAGCCTCATTTATCCGAACACTTTCATTCCCAGGAGTAATGTTCGTATTAACAAATAATCCGGAATAAACAATCGGCGAGTTTCAAGTGAAATGTTTACCTATACACTGTTTTTCATAATAATTTCTATGAAGTAAAAAAAATGATTGCCAGACATTGTCTCCTGAATGCTGTCAATGCAGTGAGATAACACCTTTTACAAACTCGACTTTCTGCACGACTTTCTGCAGGTGACGATAATTACAATGAGGTTAGGCCAGTTAACTGACTAAATGACAGATTTACAAACAATCAACACCTTTCATTACACTACACTTGGTGACATTTTATGATCAAGCATGCACGCGAATTTGCCAAAGGTGTGAATGTAGTATACCATATCGTCAATTAACGTAGGTTACCGCAAAAAAGAAAATCATGCTGGTTTCCGGATTAGTTGTACGCATATACTATTTGAAGTTAGGCTTTGGTACCTGACGTTTATTGTCTGGATCCGGAACACGGATTTTCCGGATTAAACAGTGGAATTAATGAAGGTAAGGACCGTTCCCTACAAATTCTGTTAGGATGGGGAATAATACTGATTAATGACGTATAGTCTAGGCTCGACTGTATACGGACAACACTCAAAGAAATCAGACAAAAGAATGAGTTTCAAAATGGCGGATTAATTGTATTTAAACTTCAGCCTATATATTATCTATTTTACAGGGGAAGCACTGAACAGTTTTACCAAGAACAACAGTATTGACACCCCAAAGATATGGAATATTTTAAAACAGACGATGGCTGGACTCAATCATCTACATCTATATGGGATGATACACATGGATATCAAGCGTGAGTAGTCACAGCAGGGTTTACCTTAACCAGTGATTTTTTTCATTTTATATTTGATGCTGTAAAACGGATCCATTCCCAATCAAATTAGCTGACTGTTTTTCCCAATTTGTAATGGAAGCATGAATTTGGTTGTTCCTGAAAAATAACTTATTTTAGAGAATAAGGCTGTGATTTTTCCCAATTTGTACTGTATCTGAACCATTCCCAAAAGTTTTAAAAAATAGCTGTTGGTCCCAACTTGTATAGTAAATGACCCCACGATTTCTTGATATTTCCTTAAAATCATTATTTTCCATTCACAATTCCATATACATGTATATAAGGGGTCAGTAGTCCTGCAAATAAGCATGTATCAAGGGGTTAAGGGAAAACCAAGTAACAGTATGTTATACTTTTGGATAAGGTATTAAAAAGAGTTTCCAGATGAACAGGCAGATAGTAAACCACTTAAATGTTAAGAAAAATTAAACCATTGATTCATTTGATATATAACTAAGAGCTTAAAGGTCATATTTCTCGATAAACAAAATTTTCTTTAATTATGGTTTTTGAATAAGGTTATGGTTTCGTTATGACGGAGGTAATGAATTTTTTCTCATACAGAAGCGAAAAATGTTGTTTTTGACTACTTTTATTCACCTTTATCGATTTTTGTGAATGACTTATCTCCCTTGTTGTGACGTCATTTGTGCTTCAAAGTCATATGAACTATCAGTAAGAAGAATCTAGTTCTCAGTAACGACGGTGTTTTTGCACAAATTTCGGACATTTTAAGCGTTGAATTGTGTTTTGGGAAACGTAAATTGGATATTGAATATGGTATTTTGACAGGTCTTCTGGTGTTATTCTGCTTTTGGTAGCAGGGATGCGAGTTTCTCCCGTTTTCAGAACAGTAGGCTGTGTTACTTTCACTTCGAAGACGGCAAGTTTACGCATTGTTAGGCGTTTTCAGAGAATTGATTTTATTGATCTTTAAATGATCGGACTCAATTCAAAGTAATTAATACAGGTGAAGACGCTTCAAATTCATTCTACTTATTGAGTAACCGTTATATTTTCCTGAATTGATGTTCGTGATTAAAACAATTTCTGACTGTTAGTTTGGGGTGTTAGAGCCTCGTGTAGTCTTGCTAGATCTTTATATAGAATTTGCACTGTGTAAATGTAGATAAATTCAAGAAAAGGATAAATCACGTTGATTACACCTTTTTTGAAAGTTAATTTCCTTGAATGACTCTCTTACTCGCCAAGCTAGTTTTGTTTGGAACAGTTTAACTATGCTACATACTTAGTCAGGAATACTTAATTAGGCTGCTTTACGATTATATTACGTAAGAATTCAAAGGGTTGCAAGAATATGTTAATTTCATCCAACATCATAAGTTATTGTATTGTCATGTCTTTGGGTTTTAAACGCTTAAATGTATCTTGTTCTTATTTGCAAAACTTGTTTTATGTTTTAACATAATTGTAGAAACGTTGCCATTAAATGAGACAAAATAAAAAATGTACGTTGATTGCTATGATAACAAACCGATTAAAACAAGCAAGTTTCTTTTATCTGCCGATGTCTTTGAATGAAAATTCAAAATAATGAATATTTGATATCCGCAAACTGTCTCTGGACTCATCAACGCAAATGATAATGGGTTCGATCTTAACTTAAGCGTCTGCTTTTCGGAATTATTTAAATCACACACCTCATTTTTTTGCCATTGGTGATATTGGTTTAAATGACGTATGTCACACTAAAATTCAGGTGTTCAAACATGATTATTACAAATTTATATTGATAATTTAGTAATAAGATCACTTAATATATAATTTACACATTTTGACATAATCTCTTTGTTTACAATTTAATTGATTATTGTCAGTTTACCTCACATACAAAGGGTCAATCAACAAACATCGGACATTACAAGGATTAAGGGTCGTGATGCAAATTAACACCAACCTGCCACATTTGCACAGTATGTTTCAAGTCTCAAGCCCTTTATTGTTTAGGCGAAAGATAGCCTCTGGCGTTAATCTCTTAAATATCTCTGTTGTTAATTAACAGGTCTGACACGTTCTGCTATTCCAGACATGAAATAACAAGCGGCAAATCTCACACTTTCAATGCGCGGCAATTACATTTATCTAAAAAATCCATTGTTAAGATATAACCAATTAAGACCAAACTCTCACAGGATGTTTGGATTGATAAGGTGTCAGTACATATTTATCTCTCAATGTGACTTACGTCGGATACTTTGTCGTTATGATATTCAAAGAAGTGAACATGTTGTCTTTTCTATTAGAATAGTTTGACACTTCAATAAGTATATAATAATCAGTATTCAACAAAACGGTATTAACTCTATGTTTTCAACAAAAAAACGTTTTAACATCAAAATCAAGTTTTGTCAAATTGATATCTAAATTACAAAATCATAAAAAATAAATTCAAATATGTTTATTTAAGGTTGTTAGTAAAATAAACTATGACGACTTTTTTGTTTTAGCTGTTAATTATTAAACCTTTCCGAAAATTAAATGCTCAATATGTCAAGACTACTTACACGAGAGAAAACGAACATAAATGTAAAGTGAATATGAAGAACAATTCTTAAGTCAAAACAGTTGATCTAGAAAGACGACATCGGAATCAATTTCGAAATCATAGACCTCTTACTGGGGATGGAGTTACTGGAAAGTTGCCAGATGATTTTAACAAATACTCTTGAATGTGCCAGTGTTTATTTTTGAAATTTGGATGTGTGGTGAAAATGTGAGTTAAAGGATAACCTTCGTATCACAAGTAAGTTGATGTGTGGTGAAAATGTGAATTCAAGGATAACCTTCGTATCACAAGTAAGTTGGGTTATAATACGGTTTGTTCGCAATTTATGATCTTCTCCCGTTTCATTTCATGTATTGATAAGACAATGGAGGGTGAATTTGACTGTCAATAGTTATACGATGTACGGTTTTAAGACAATTCGTTTATTCAGATCTATGTCTTTGTTTACTACTCAATTAAAACCTTAATGCTAATACACGATCATTGACGAAAAAGTACTCGTGTTTTTTTTTCAACAAATATTAATAAAAATAGCTGTTTTCACAAATATCGTCAAAATTTCAAGCCGATTCTTACATATGAAAACATTTACAAATCCTTGCAAATTTACGCGTTATGTCACATACTCTTTTTTTCAGAAGAATATTCTTATAATATGAAACATATTCAATAAAGAAAATGCATTGTCAATCCAAACATTGACTTACGGATTGCTATTTCGAGGAAAATCGTCCGACTTTCAAGCCGTTCCTTTCATATGAACGCATTGACATATCCTTGTAAATTCACGCGTTAAGTCACTAATTCATTTTTTTTCAAATGGCTATTCTTATAATATGAAAAATATCCAGTATATAAAATTCACTGTCAATCCAAACAATGACTTAAGAATCATTTATTTCAAGGAAAATCGTCCAAAGTTCAAGTCGTTCCTTTCATATGAACAGGTTTACGCAATGACAAATCCATGCAAATTCACGGGTTAAGTTATTAATTTATCTTTTTTCAAATTGATATTCTTATAAAATGAATCATATTCAATAAAGAAAATGCGCTGTCAATCCAAACAATGACTTGAGGATCGTTTATTTGAAGAAAAACACCAATTCTAACCAGCGATCGCTCTTCACGCCCTTTACATGGCGCATTCAGTGGATCACGAGTGACGTCACAGCAAAGGGAAGTAAGTCATACGAACTTTTATTAATCGGTGCGCTATGACGGTGATTTATGACGTAATGCGTTATGCTAAAATGTTGCAAATAATTTCAATGTGATTCTTTTACTTCATATTTTAATTTTATGAAATAAACCCAACCTGTACATATGACCTTTAAATGATGACCAAACAATACAATTTTAGCCCCAAAATGTTTATTTAAGAATTTTGAACCTGAAATGAAATGGTTTTCCACATGGTCATTATGTATTAGTGATGCAAAATGCATGAATGATTTCTTGAGGGGTAAGTAGAATCCTGGTGACTAAGATAAGCATGTTAAAAAGCAATTTGTGGCTTAACCCTTTACCAAACGCCAAATTTTTGACTGTTCTTAATTGATAGTTTGCAGTGATGAAGTTGGAAAATAATCTTCTGATAGGGCAGAAAACATTGTGGGAAAAGGAGAGAGCAATTTCTCCTTTTCCCAAAATGTTTTCCAGGATCGTCTGAAACAAGCTGGCCAAATGTCGGTAATGTTAGGTAATGGGTTCAACCGTTATGAATAATTATTTGTTGCTTTTTTATTTTCAGCCGAAAATATCTGCGCTCAGATGAAAGGAAGCAGACTGTTGGTAAAGATTACTGACTTTGGTTCAGCAAAATTGCCTCAGGAAGGAATAACCTTTTTTGGCATGACTCCAGAGTACATGGCCTCCGAAATAAGTCAGCTGTTCTTACAAAGAAGGTAATGGATGCCATAGAAATAACAATTAGTTTAAACTCATTTATTTTAATAATAAATAATATTTGGTTGTATTCTGAAGGAAGCAGAAAGCATTGATTGTTTTTAATAGTATATGTTATATATGTCCAAATATTGTTATTATCATATTGGGATAGTGTTCATTTACCTACAAAATTTGTTTTTATCACAGTTGGATGATGTTCATTTATATGTACCAATTTTGATTTTAGTACTGTGGGATGATGTTCATTTACGTTCCAATTTTGTTTTTATCACAATTTGAAATAGTTCATTTATTATCACATTGGGATAGTATTCATTTATGTACATTTTTTAGCACAGTTGGATGATGTTCATTTATGTTCCAATTTTGTTTTTATCACAATTTGAAATAGTTCATTTATGTACAATTTTTTTTTATCACAGTTGGATGATGTTCATTTATGTACCAATTTTGTTTATATCACAGTTTGAAATAGTTCATTTATGTACAATTTTTTCTTTCCCAGTTGGATAGTGTTCATTTATGTACAAATTTTGTTTTTATCACAGTTGGATGATGTTCATTTATGTACAAATTATGGTTTTGTCACAGTTGAATAGTCTTCATTTATGTACAAATGTTGTTTTCATCACAGGGAAATGAAGTTTGAGAGATTGATCAAAGAAGGCGATATCACAGGAAAAGTTGATGTGTTTGCCGGGGCCCTAGTGATCATGTTCCTGTACGAGAAGGTACATGTACTACAACGCCTCATCACAGGTGGGAAAACATCATACACTGACACTTCCATCACCCAAAGGATGGATTTGCAAATGATCCTGATGCAAATGGTATGCAATAGCTGTTACTTCACAGCAATTTTTTTAAAATATATTTTGGGAATTAGTCTAGTACCGGTCAAATTTGGCAAATTCATGGCCTTTTTCTCTAAAATTTGGAATTTTTCAGAAATGAAAAATTCAAAAACAAGCTCTATTGGAAAATTGAAAGAAAAAGTTAATTTGATTGGGAATGGGTCTGTTCAAGTTACCAAACATAAAAAGAAAAAAACACTGCTTCTATGAAATCGAACCTGTTTTATTTTATGGATTTTGTGCATTTGAAGCATATATAAGTTATGAATTTATTTTACATTGATTGTGGAACAAGTACGACAACTTAAATTTATCTCTCATGATTCTGCTTCCTGAATGCACAACCAGTATTCCCGCCAAATGTTGATTAATAAAATGTCTCAAAAAGAATCCTGCTAATCATGTGATTCGAAGCCACAACCCTTGTTTGGAGTTTCCTTCTCACTTTTGCAAGACACTACAGAGCCCTTGCCTAGAACTAGTGAATGCTTGAAAGCCCTATAAATGAAATATTGTTGACATGGTGTGAAGCACCGCATATCACACATTTGGCAAGGATTTATACAGTTCTATACAATTTGTTTCATATATGGAAAATATCCCGATAAACAACACAAACTTTTCAATAAACCTTTTCAATAAACTCGATAAACAAACCAACAAACAAATGTGAAGCACTTACTTACTTTAAAGGATTTTCTTTGACTCCCAACTTGTAAATCACAGCAGTTGAGTATGGGGGTCTCCCTCCATCATTAAGTGTCCGGCAGTGCAATTTAACTGAAATAATGTAGACCCAATGTAAAACTTGTATAAATAATAAAGAATTAAAATTATATTCCAGCTTGCAACTGACCAGGACTTCATATGGCAATCTGTGATTCCAGACAAATGTGATGTTGATATGAGGGACCTGCTTCGACAGATGACCCATTATGATCATCACAGTAGATTCTCTGCACAGGAAGTGATGGATTTTATAGATAGTGAGTACCATGTTTCATTTTGGAATATTGAGAGGTCCTTTTGGTTGTATTGATAACCACAAACATAGAATAGCTCTACCGAGACTAAGATGTTCTCTCATCATTTAGAAATCGAATCAGAATATAGCGATGTTACACAATCCTCCATTATTGTACGATACTTAATCAATTCAACTTTATATAATTATGATAAGATATAGTATGTTTTTGTACATGTATATGTATTTGTTTTAAGCAATGACATGCTTTGATGTAATATGAACTTTACCTATGCTTGGTGTAATAGCAGTGTGCCTATGAATATCAGCATCTACTTTGTTTTGAGATTAAGGGTCCTGCGTGGCCTAGAGGTTAAAGTAGTGGACTTATAGCTCAAGGGTTATGGGCTTGACCACCACCAATACATCTGGTTTTGTTGGAGTGCCCTTTGGCAAGTCTATTTAGAGCAATTTTCAATTTTGTTAGGGCTTTCTTGGATCCATTAGTACTACGCATAGTACAAATGGATAAAAGAAAGCCTCAACATAACCGAAAATTGCTTGACACAGGGTTAAACACCATAGAAACAAGGAAACAAATCTTTCGAAATAATTGTTTGTGTCATCTCTGAAGTTTGTCATCATACCATTTATTTTAACAGAAAGAGAAAGACGTCGAGAAGAGGCCCTCAAGGAATGTAAAATGAGGTTTGCACAGCAGAGGGAAGAGAAAGAGCGCATGCGAGTACAGGAACCAGTCAATCTGGTGCCGAACGTCGTCGGAATTAACCCGGCCGTTCCTGACATTGCGTACAACTGCATGGAGTTGGATAACGGACCAATCCGAACGCAGACGAAGGACAAACTGCGGGAGAAATTGAGGCCGTATGCTGGGAAGGGTAAAGGGAAGTTTGTTAAAGAAGAGACTCCCATGCAGGAAATGAGACGCATTGAGGCGGCAAGTAAACGTATGGAGGAGGACGACGAGTTTTTCTCACCGCCAACACCAGTCACAGATGTGTCGGTATCCATGGGAAAACTAAACATGAAGGTAGGTGGGAGGAGGTAGCAGAAAAATGACAGTTTTTGACTGGTTTTGGTGTAGCTAGACTGATTGCAAATTGGTATTTATTAAAAAATCGTGTGACAGATGTGTCTGTATCCATGGGCAAACTGAATCATTCAGTGAATGTGAAGGTAGGTGGGATGCCTAGATGGTGATCATCTTCTCTGTATTTCCAGAATGTTATAAAAGGTTCAGATAAGAGGTGTTTTCATATGCCTCTTACTAACTTCTATAAACCTTATGTTGTGGGAATGCTTTCATTAAAATTGTGTCAACCTGGGTGATTCTAATGAGTAGCCAAAATTAGATATTCATAAAATAAGGATTTTATTTTTATTTTTTCATATCTCCGTGATAAATGTGCAACATCTTTATCAAAAATTATTTGAATGGATGTTGAGAATAGAATAAAAAATCTTGTTTTATGTAACTCTATGGATGTAAAAATTGTCAACAAATAAGTTAATGGACTTCTTGCTTATTGTGATAACTTCAGATGGCGGGTCTCCATGGTCATGTAGATAGAGTACAGAACTTGAAATCACATGGCTCTTCTTCGCATGGGTTCAAATCCCGGTGAAGGTATTTGGATTTTTATGAGAGAAAGTCTCCAGACTGACTTACATATATTGAGTGCGGGGTCTTCTGCCATCATTAAGAGTCGGGCATTGCAACATAAATGAAATAATATTGATGTGATGTAAAACCTATATGAAGATGAGCATTGCTTCTTATTGTGTTTACTACAGAAGGAAGTTAGCACCTCAGAGCGAAAGGCCATAGTGACCCAACCCTTGTCCAAGGAGACCCACCAGGGATATCAACTCAAGATTGGGGCTTCCAGGCCAATTGTGTTGTCCCATGCACAGCCTGTTACACAAACAAGCAACCCAAGATACCATGCCCAACCTACGCCCCAACTTGCATGTGCACCATTTAGCCAGCAGCCCAGGATCCAACAGCCCGTTGGGTGTTATGAATCAAACAGGATATCTGTCATACCAGAGATGCAGACAATCGAGCAAAAGAACCAAGCTCGTCAAGAGTTCCTGGTAAGACTAAAAGCTATTCCTCCTCATCCCAAGTTTTTTTTTTCCTTGAATTGGGAAGAGGCCCAAGGCTGTTGAATTGGGGATAGTTTATCGCTTAAATTGCTGAATTGGGAAGCCTAAAAGCTGGTATGACATAGATTTTTGGGAAAACTGCATGATTTAAAGAAATTTCCAATTGGGAAGGTGCCTTTTATGGGAGTCTGTTATATAACATAAAAAAGCCCTGATAAACCTCCATCCCTGATTCTAGATTTATGGGCCAGACTGAAAGCAACAGCATACAACATTTCAGTAGTATAATGTATATATATATATATGTATAATATACATTATAAATAAATTATATATATATATATAATTAGAATAAATTTAGGGTCTTGCATTGCCCAATGGTATGATATATATAAATTAAGGGTCTTTCATGGCCTTGTGGTCAAGGTGGCAGACTGGGAGCTTGGGGGTCCATCAAGCCCCAAGGATACCTCTTCTTTCGTTGTGTGAAAGATTGTTAATAGGGGGTTTAACACCATGCCTAAAGGGCAGTCTCTGGACTGACTTTAGGAATGCAGATGGTTCTATCCACGCTTGACCAGCCCTTATGGGCAATTGAGTACAGGGTTTTCCTTCATCGTTCAGAGTCGGACATGGCAATATAATTGAGATGATATTGATGGAATGTCAAACCCACATTTTTATCAAAGCGTAAAAATAAACGGCTTCTATTATGGCACTTTGTTATTTCTTTTTTCTAGAAGCATCTTTTGAGGACCGGAAAGGTGAAGATAGCCCATGGTGAGAAAGGTCCGAGGATAGTTCCGGTCTGTGAGAGCGATCCATCTACAACTGCAACTAGGAAAGGTGTCATGCCTTTCAATCCGACCTCACCGCTCCAACCAAGCGATGAGGATAGTGCAGCTGACGGGGGCAATGTGCCCAATTTCATGAAACTGTGCTGATCCGCTTTCTGTTCAGTCACAGTGCCTACTTTATTTACCCTTATCCCCTTGGCCTTATGAGAAGTTGTAAATGGTCCAGGTTTAAGGAAGAATACCCATAATGTGCACTTTTGAAACTTTCTTTTCGTCGGATTACCGAGAACAACCAGAGTAATTCAATGAAAGCGTTTCGAAATGGCAGATTATGGGAATTCTACTTTAAAATTGAAAGCCTGAAAATATCTGGTAAAGAAGTTAAACCACTATCTCAAAAGGGGAAATGATTTTTTTATGAGAAATATTTGATGTTGTCATTGTTCTTTCTAAAGTATTTTGCTCTATGGGCAGTTGAATTAAAACATCAAAATTATTTATACCCAATGACAAAGAATTTTCTAATTGTATTATCTTTTTTTCTAATTGTATTATTTTTTTTTGGATCTTGCTTTCAATTTTGGACCAGTTTCTTGGGGTGGGGAAGGAGTTAAAGATTGAGTAACTAACGACATGTGATTAACAAACACTATAAATGTTTTAGTTCTTCCTTTGTAACATTGACTTATGTTAACTGATTTTATGTGAATTAATGAAGTTTGATAATTGTTATAATTATGTATGCCTAAATATGTTTGATTGTGAAAGCCTAAATTCTATTTCCCATTTCATGACTTGCCCAAGTCTGAAGAAGGAGTCCTGTGGGGCCAAGTGGTTAAAAAAGCAGACTTGGAACTCAGTTACACTGTATCCGGGGTTCAAGCCTCACCAACACCTTCGTGGGAGTGACCTTTGGCAAGACACTTCGGAGACATAGCCTAGTACTGGTGAATCCAGGAAAGTTGTTATATAACTATAAAGTGTTGATGCCGTGTTAAACACATTACAAACTAGTGTATTGACCTATGTGTGATATGGAAAAGAGATGAATTAAGTGGTTTGTTGCATCTTCTAGCAGGTATTTCCAATTACCCCATTACAAAACAATGACGACATTTAACCACTTTATTGCAGACGACTTTGGAAAACATTGTGGGAAAGGGAGAAATTGCTCGCTATGAGCAAATTCTCCTTTTCCCACAAGGTGTGCTCTTTTTGAAGAATATTTTTCAATTTCATCACACTTTGAAATGTCGTCTGCAAACTCCTTCAATTTGGAACAATACAAAATTTGACTTTTGGGAAAGGGTTACAAAGTATTTTTCCATTGTAACATTTATCCAATGAAGCTTTGATGTAAACCGATGTACAATCTTTTAAAGAAATATGTTAGCAACTTTGCAAATTTACTTCTATATATTTTATCTGTTATCTTAAGTTCATAATCTGAATTGGTTGAAGAGAATATTTTAATTAAGATATTTTTAAAAGAGTGCACTGTTAAAAAGTAAGATGTGTAAAATGAAATATGTGATGAGCATTTGTTGCTTGAAAAGAAGCTGCTTGTTAATTGGAATGAAATTAATTGCAGTGTTTCAATTGGGCAAGACAATGTTTGCCAGTAAAGTACCGGTAGATTACCCTGTAAACTTTTATATAGCTAATTCGAGTTTGGAAAAGGTTGGGAAATGTACATTAAAAAGGGGTGTTGGGTTTTGTTTGCAGTTATTTTTTTCTTTGTTTGTCTTTGAATTTTCATGTTTTATATTGCTTTTGTACTTTTATAACCCACTTCACCTGAATAATAAATATCTTAGGTTTTGCTGACACAGAAAGCATAAGCAGATGACAAAGATTCAATAAATATATATTGGTAAAATTTTGATAGGAAAAAATGAACCAGTTTCCTTTTGTATTCAAATAATCATTACAAGTGAATTCTATGATATTATTTGGCTGCCAAAAGACCAGTGAAATGTTGCATATGATAGGCTTGTACTGTTGTAACAAGTGACATCAAAGACTTAGTTCTCTGTTACTTTCAATCCTCAAATAACCTCTGAACGGAAGTGTGCAACCAATCATTCTTTTTGTCATTCTTTTCTTGGTTCGTAGATGTCTATGAAATTGCACCAGAGATAAACACTCGGTTCCAGTTTTGAGAAAAAAATGAACGATCGTTATAAGCTAAACTCAACTTGACAAATACCCATACTTCCTCACTTAATCTTATATTTTTGCTCTTCATAACCCATTACTAAACAATAACGACATTTTACAACTTTGTTGTGGACAACTATGGAAAGCATTGTGGGAAACGAAGAAATTGAGCAATATTTCCTTCTCCACAATGTTTTCTACCCCGTCAGAAGATTATTTTCAAATTGCATCACATTTTAAAATGTCGTCTGCAAACTCTTTCAATTTAGGACAGTCTGAAATTTGCCGTTTGGTAAAGAGTTGATAGTCTGAATATTTATGTGGCAGTGGGTTGCAAGATGTATTTTTTCTGTAGTATCGATTTTTTTTAATTATCATTTTCCTGTGTGCCAGACATTTTTTATGTTGTCTGTCTGCTTAATTGTTCTCCTCGCAAACCTATTTTGTTTTCGTAAGAAATGAACCATCCTTGTCGTAACCCATTACCAAACTATAGCAACATTTGACCAGTTAATGTCTCTGGAAATCATTATGGGAAAAGGAGAAATTGCTCTTATCGTTTAATGAAAGCTATTTAGTGCTTTCACAAACGAAAATATTATGAAAACATTACTACTCTCAATGAAAGCAAGTTCTGCAAGGAAAACATTGATTAACCTATTTCAATATTTGTCTCGACAATGAAATATGTTTGGACTGTTAAAAGATATGCGTATCGTGTGACCGCACCAAAAGTTGAGAATTGGACAATCCAAACAATAAGTTACCTTAGATGCTAGATATGAGAGATAACTTACCAAACTCATACCTTTGTTTATGAAATTGTTGTGTGTAAATTGGCTAGGTGACAAGACAAATTCAGAATACAAAAAGCTCAATGAAAGGAACCTTGACTTTGTGGAGACTTGTAAAATATATATTGAAGATAGGTTAACAAACTTGCTGGTTAAAATTACTTTTTGAAACAATTTTGCTTACTTGAATGCTTTCCTCTGTAAACTGAGTTAGTCCCTTTAACATGTTGTTTGTATTTCTCTTTTTTTTTGTCTGTCTTTCTACTCTGATTGAAATAAAATCTTTGAAAAAAATTATGGATTGTTGTTCATCATTGCAAGACTTGTAGAAAATTGTGTGACAACAACTTTCTTTACGAGACATTTTCTTCTGTCTCTATAGATGTCTCATTTGATGGCAAAGTTGAGTTGGAAAATATGAAGTTTGGTCCAAACCTTCAACTTTGGTGTTGTTTTTTGAGACATTTAATGATTATTTACTTATTAGGGGTTTGCAGGGCAAGTACTTAAGGTGGCAGTCCTCAGAACTCAGGGGTCCCAGCCCCACCAACATTTTTATGGAAGTGTTTGCGAGCCCTTGCCTTGGACTGGTGAATTCAGGAAATCCGTTACATAACTGAAGAATTGTTGATACATTGGTGTACAGGACGCACATGTGACCTACGTTACAGTGAATTGACATGTATTTTAATCCAAAAGCATCACATCGCTGTTGAGATCTAATGCATATAAACTATATACCGACGCTTCCTGAATTATGCTTTCAAAATCTACTTTTAAATGTATATCAAACAACAATACAACATTATTGTTTAAACATACATCTATTATTTTAACTTACGAATTTCCTCTTCTATGAACAACTACATGTACCTTAAAGTAGCATCAATATTTTTTCAATGATATTGTTTATCATGGATGGAGTAAAATATCTATAGACAAATCAAGGCAAGTAAAAACCCCTAAATACCTGTTATCTTTATATAGTGTTTAATGCCGTATCAACAAATTCTCGGTTATGTAATGGTTTTCCTGAATCCATCAATCCTAGGCTAATGCTCCGAAATGACTTGCCAAAGGTCACTTCAACGAAGCCAGAGGTGTAAGTGCTGCTTGAGCATGGGACACAAAATGTCCAAGTCCAACACCTTAACCACTGGGCCACACAGGACCCTAGTTAGTCCTTTAAAAGTATGAAGTACTTCCTATAGTGTTGCACAGAACCCTTAACCCTTTACCAAACAGCAAATTTTCGACTGTCCCAAATTGAAAGAGTTT
Organism: Cerastoderma edule; assembly: GCA_947846245.1. Taxonomy (NCBI): domain Eukaryota; kingdom Metazoa; phylum Mollusca; class Bivalvia; order Cardiida; family Cardiidae; genus Cerastoderma; species Cerastoderma edule. Next base: position 6,468,877 of record OX401414.1, read on the forward strand.
GCAGACGACATTCCAAAATGTGATCACACAGAAAAATAATCTTATAGGGCAGAAAAAGGAAAAGGAAAAATTGCTCTTCACTAGCAATTTGTCCTTTTCTCACAATGTTTCTAAAGTTGTCTGCAACAAAGAAATCAAATGTCGTTATTGTTTGGGAAAGGGTTAATACAGTTAATGGAGATGGAATTTGCCGACTTTCCGTCAATCTATTTCTACTTTTTCAATATTCCAGACTATAGTGGTAATTTGTTAACACATTTTACAGATGGGGTTAGTATTGAGATAACCATTTAGGGTAAATGACTAACACTGCATGTATTTTAAAAAAAATAAAGACAAAATCTATTAACATTTATTCGAACATAAATTAACAAACCCAGAAAAGCGTTATAATGGCAACAAACAATAGCATAGCTAGAAGCAGAACTTCTTTGCCAATCCCGAGGATTGATTATTCTATAACTTTAACACCTTTTGTACGATACAGACATATTCCAAAACATTTTAATCAAATAGTCATAAGCAAACCTTGGTTTTGTAAGTCATCAAGGTTGAAGACATATTCAAACATAATTGCATCAAGTAGTCATGAGGAAAAATGTGGTATTTAATGCCGTGTCAACACTTTTGCAGTTATGTTACCACTTTCCTGGATCCACCAGTACTAGGCTAGGGCTCTGAAGTGACTTGCCAAAGGTCACTCCTACTAAAGCAGAGGTGTCAGTAGGGGATCAAACTTGGAACCCCCGATATCATAGTCCACCCCCTTAACCACTGGGCCAAGCAAGACCCTAAAACTCATAACTGGTCAAACCATGGTCTTCAGTAAATCAACCTGCAGACTACATCTCTGTTAATCAAAGTCCTGACAACTAATCACTGTAAGTTGAACCTATAGGAAGACGGGCCATGTGATTTCAAGTCCTGTAATTAACCCTTAGAATGCTTGATAATTTTCTAAAAATAGATTGTTGTATTGTCTGCTTTCACAAACCATAAATATTCATTTGATTTTGTTGAGGAAAGATACCTAGAGTAGCAAACAGGTTAGATTGTAAGTAAATTGGCGACTGGCCTGGATCTAACCTGTTTGCATAAGCATGAAGTCGGCTCCAGCACTATAAGGGTTAATTGCCTGTCCACAGACATCCAAAAGTCGTCCAATTGTCACTCATTTTCACTGATTTATCGATGGTAGAATTTTGTCTAGCTGTTGTTTAACTTATCACAGAGTCTATATTTTGGTCCAATTTTACTTTTATTTAGGTTGGCCTTGAACAGTCACCACTAAATGGCGTCCACCTAAAAATAGATAAAACGTTTGGAACCTTTTCCAGAGTCGTCTGCAACAAACTGATCAAATATTGTTATTGTTTGGTAATGGGTTATAGCTGCTTGTTCACACACAAAAAAAAAATAATATGTTATTGGAACCGTACAATTTTGGTTTTGCGATACAATACTCAATGAAAAAAAGCTATTGAACGCAAAATTGATTAAGAATGTGTCAATATATCTTAGTATGTAGATCATTACAACACTTTTGGATCTGAATACAAAATCAGTCATTGTTTACAGGCTATAAATACTAAAATACAAACATAGTTCACTTCCTATGGCTATTCTCCAGTAAATCTCGTACAAGAGTACTGCTGCTATACAGTTTAACCCTTTCCCAAACAATAACGACATTTGACCACTTTATTGCAGACGACTTTAGAAACCATTTTGGGAAAAGGACAAATTGCTGGTCATGAGCAATTTCTCCTTTTCCACAATGTTTTCTGCCCTATCAGAAGATAAGCTTTCAATTTCATCACATTTTAAAATGCCGTCTGCAAACTTTTTCAATTTGGTACAGTCGTTTCTGTTTGGTAAAGGGTTAAAAAAAAATAAGTCTCAAATTTCCTCATACCTTTGAACAAGCAATGTTAATGCAGTAAAATGTTACACATTAGCAATCTGCAATGGTTGATAGATAAGTAAAAAGAAAAAAACATCTTAACCTTTAGATAGCTGGGTAATTTTCTAAAAATAGATTAGTAAATTAGCCGCTGGCCTGTGAACCTGTTTAAGGTTTTGTAAAAAATCTATTTTTAGAAAAATTACCCAGCATTCTAAGGATTAAAGTCATCAGGTAACTGCTTACTTGCATGATTCCTATGTTCACAAAGCCAGAGTCCTTGCCAAGTCCCAGTGTTAGGTTTTCCGTCTGTTATAGGTATAGAAACACTACTTCCAATAAAGATCGCTTTTATATGCGTCGGCTGAAACATACTCATCAAAGTGAATATTTCATTTTTTTCATATGGTTGTTAAACGTAACAATTTTTCAGCTATTTCCAGGATCTACCAGTACCAGGCCAGGGCTCTAAACTGACTTGACAAAGGTCACTTCCACAAAACCAGAGTTGTCTGTGAGACTCAAATCCATGATCCCAGAGTTGAAAGTCAGCAAACTTAACCACTGGGCCAGGCATGACCATCGACTATTTCATTTAAAACAAGCTTATGTGTTGAATTACGAGCTAATTCGAAACATACTCATGGGAGTAAATGTTTCAATCATACCAGATTATTTGTGATGTTACAAGATAATTCAGCTACATAAATAAAGGATAATATGAAACATTCGTTTTCAAGCGCATCTAGTGAGTATTTTAACGTACTTGTATATTCATTCAGCACTTAACTTATAAACATGCTTATATCTTGACTGGGATAGATTTATATTCTTATTGAGAGGTAGTTTTCTTACTTATATACAGAATGTTGATTATTCTACCAGCTTTACCATCCCTTATTAGCAGTTAAGCTTGGGCCTTTCACCAATAGATCACAAGCAGGATTTCGCAATATAACTAAAATATTGTTGATGTGATGTTAAACTAACAAACAAACAATTATAATTGTTCTACGGAGGGTATCTTACCATATCATCAGGTCCTTCGCAGGAATGCCTAAAAGGTGTACTCTGAAAATAAAAAGAAATAAAGAGAGATCTGGAGACAGTTCTAGAGACCGAATACATCCGAATAACCTTTACCCCAGACATGTATATATATTTTGCAGCTTGGTCTAAACTGTTCTTGCAAATGTATGTAATGTTTCCAGATTGGTCGAAATTAGAACAATCAGAGAAGAACATTATTAATTGAGCAACATGTAATTAATCTATTATCGACTCTTCCACAATAGCTTTTTCCTTTGAAATAAAACTTTTTCCGTACTCTTCTGCTAAGGGTGGATTATTTAATCATTCTAAAATACACTGTACCTCACTAAAATAGGGCAGAAGGCTTAAGAAACCACAGTGACAAAACTTGAAAAGGATAAATTGCTCCAAATGAACATTTTTCTTCCTTTACTGCGACGGTAGACCCCTATATGTACCTCTGACACAAAAGTCACCCTTTTAAGACAGAAATAAATCTGATCTTTATAAAATGTGCATCATCAAAAGCTGATTTAAGCCCATCACAAACAGACCTTGCTTGTATCACGATCTTACAATGTTACCAGGCTATACTAAGATTGAAAGTGTTGTACTCATACCTCAGGAACTAACTTGTTCAGCATCATTTCTGTATCTACCCTGGAATAGAGATAATTACAAAACTGAAACATGTTGGTACAGCACCGACAAAGAGGACCCGTATGGGGCCTGTGTCAGAAACTTACTATAACTATATAACTATAATAAAAGGTATCTTTTATAAAAACAAAAATGATCTGAAAGGGTCAGCTTTTCATCAGACAATTGATAAACTCATTAGACAATAATTTCATGTGAAAGTGTTGTCATCAGAAGTAAACATACTCATGATACATGTATACCTTAAGGTGTGACAATAAACAATAAAACAAATACTATGTTGTTGAACTGTAATATCTAATATGTATAACAATTATCTGATTGAAATAGCTATTGCATTAAGGAAGAAATTACAAGTAAATATGTTTCCAATAAATAAAGGCTACAAAACTTTCTCAATGCTATATTGGCATCTACATGCTTAATTGGACACCAGTCTTTGGGTTTCTTGACTAACTTATGCATGTTCTGTATTAAGAAAGCCTTAAAATTAATGATCTAATAGCTTTTTACACATTATTTAAGAGTGGTAAAAAAACATATTTGACTGTATTATCTCATGAGATTCATAGGGCGTTTTCTTTCATTGAATTGGGAAGAGGCTCAGTCCTGCTAATTTTGGGAAATTATATCTAGAAAATTGAGTAATTGGTTAACAACTAAAAAACCTAGTGTGACTCTTTGGGAAAAATGCATGATTTCAAAGAAATTTCCAATTGATAAAGTGCCTTTCATGGGCCTCTCACCATGTCATTTAATGCCAAAAAAACCTGGTTTATCCCCATTGGAGTGTGGCAAAGAATCGCTATCGAGTAAAGAGCAAGTTATACCAAACAGCCCCTTAGAGCCACTCTACATGACCATCTAGTAACGTAAGTTACACTGACCTCACATCAGGATCCCAGTTCTGAAAAAGATACAAAGCCAATGCAGGGTTCTGTGGTGGTGTAGTGGTTAGCGTCGGGGACCCTGGGTTCGATCCCCGAAGGTGGCCAATTATTTAACTGTGGAGTGTCCTTGGACAAGACACATTTACTAGCCTAGTACTGGTAGGAAACCAGGGAACATGTATAACAATACTCAAAAATGAGTCCTGTACATCAATAGGAAGAAGATAACGAGGATTGTTTCCTTGCCCACTTGTACATTTCTTTTATTGTAACTTGTTTATTTCACAATGCTAGTAAAATAAGTTCTTACAACTTATATAATCACTCTCAAACCTACCTCTTGTACTGAGGGCCTTGGGTATGATCCCTGTTAAGGGAGGTGAAAATTGCTTGGACTAGCCCTTAAAATGGGCACAAGTACTATATAGTTATGAATCAAGGAAGCAGTCAATGAGAATGAATTAAATAAGCTTCAAGCTTTCGTTACAATCGATGTAAAATAAATAAGTATATTCTAAGATATAAACTAATGTTTAATGTAAGGTCAATAGTTCTTTACTCAGAAATCCTTAATTCAACTCTTGTGGTCTTATAAATACTTGGAAATTTTTGTTTCTCCAGTCAGAGATAACATAATATAAAGTAATACGTTGATGTGAGGCAAAAATCCATTTAAATATCTACTTTGTCACATTAGTCATAAAATGAATGAATTACTCAAATGTGATAAATTAAACTTTTTCCTAGAGTGGATGCTTTTTTAAAAAGACATTGATTTTGGAATAAAAAAAATCTCAATTTTGAATGTTGATTTAGTAGTGAATAAAACGCTTATGATTTGTAAGCAGGACAGAGTATCAGGTGCAGTTAGTAGGTCTTAGAATACATATATGATTTTAACAAGCATTCACAGCATTTTGAAAAAATATTATCATAATATATCATTATTAATACTTACTTCATTCATTGACAAACTAGCCGATGTATGTTTTAACTGAAATAGACAATTATCAAATTGCTATAATTGAACATTCTACAGAATTAAAAATATCAAGTTCTGACAAAAAACAACAGTAAAAATAAGTTAATTTGTTTGTTTCTCTTTTTTTTTCTTGAGGGAAGTACAGGAAGGGGAGTTGTTGGTAGTCAAAATAATTCAATGTGAAGATTGCTTTAAATTTTCTAATGGGGTAAGCAATCTAACGTCGAAATTTCGAGCTAATTTTCGGTTTCGGATACTCCTCATATCTGGGAACAAGAACCCTTCAGGAATCTAACATTTGTTTTTCCAATTATGTCAGCCACTTAATTCTAATCTTTGTGCAGTAAGGTTAAAACAGTGAGCTTAAAACCACTGCACCACATTTCTTATTGGTTAACACAGGATATATATTTGAATAAAAGGTCCTTTAGGCTGATTTAAACAATGTCATTGGGTCTTGCAAGCTTGAACAAGCCAATCTAGACCATGTCATTTGAGGCTTGCATTGCAAACAAACTATTGTGGTGATGTAAGAACGCGATAAACTGTTAAACAGCAAAATCTATGTAAGCGCGAAAATACATGACACTTTGTTTTACGAAAAAAACATTAAATGTTTTTTTCGTTCATAGGTAACACGTGTGACCGCGAAAAATAAGAAAATAGAAAAATATAGATTTCAATCCTATACCATACAACCTGAGCAGAATGTCCCACTCCAGGGCGCCTCCATTTTGTTATTTTTCGACTCCGCCATTTTTAATGTGATCGATAAAGATTAAGAAGACGCTTGCTTTCAACAAAAAAAGCGTCAGATTGACTCATTTTCCTCTCCATGCAGCGCGAAATTGCACGTGCGTTCACATGAACGTCACCAGCACGCGAGTTACGTCACCCAAAGCCGAAACGCTCGGAGGTTTATTTTTTGCTTTACTCAATATCAGTCTTCTTTTTTTAATAAGCTCTTCCGATGTTGGATAAGAAACCAAAAAAAGAAATGTTTTCAAAAGAAATCGGCATTTTTGCACTCACATTTTAGCGAGAGTTAGTGTGAGATTTGAAGGAACACATTACAGTGACCCGGATGTGATCGGATATAAAAATATAGACGCATGTTTTAACACAAAAAGCGCCTAGGAGATTGGATTCACGGAAATTTTATTAAATTCAATCGTAACTAATCGGACATTTCCGTAACTTTAGAAATACCATATGAGTATTTAGATTGATTGATATGTTATTTTAATGCCAGTTTTTAGCGATTTGTTACTAAACAAAGTAAGCTTAATTGATTGATACTAATATCAGTTATGTAACATAAATGTGCTGTTAATTCCAAATGACAATGCATTGATTCCATGAATTTGGGGGAAAAGGCATAAAAAATAGGGAGAAAGAAAGGAAAGAACAAATTATATATTGAAATGCTATATAAATAGTCTGTCAACTGGTTTAGTGGGTTAGAAAGCTTGACAAAGCAGAATATTTGCATATATATATATATATTAAAAAAAAACACTATTGTTTTCTAGGAAAATAATTTGTGATCTCTTGATGAAAGATCAGACCGCTTGGAAGATTTTAATAGCTTGACTTGAAACATAGACATTGGTTCCCAATTAATGGAATATTCAAGTTGAGAAGGTTGAAAGGGATAGAGACGCCGATAGAGGCCAAATACTGACAACCATTGAGTATGATATCTGGTTCATATAAAGAAAGATCTTCTGCATCCACTTCATAGAGTCAAAAGTCACAATTAATATTATCAGAAATATGGTTTGCAGAAATATCTGCATGCGTAACCAAGAATCTCCGCTCACCAATGTTATAGCGCTTTGATTATTCAGCGAGGAATTGCAATTAAAACACGAAAAAGAGATTGGATCATTTTGATTTCATTGGTAGGTCGAGCGAAAGAAATATATACTTCATTCAGAGAGTATTGTCGGATTTTACATTTAACCGCCCTCATCATTCCTTCTGTACGGTGTTTAACGCCGTACCAACAATATTTCAGTTATTTAACGGCTTTCATGGAATCACCAGTACTAGGTTATGGCTCTGAAGTGACTTGTCAAAGATCACTCCCATAACACCAGAGATGTTGGTGGATCTCGAACCCGGGACACAGAGTTCTAAGTCTGCCATGCTAACCACTGGGCCCCGCAGGACCCTTCGTCATTCCCAAAAGTTTGGGTCCAGATGCTGGAATATCGTTAAAACGATCTTTCCATTTCCCATTACTACAGATGACCAAACATAATTGTTTGCACGATTCTACAAAATGAATACAAACATTATTAAATAGTAAATCTGGATGATGAAAAATTCTATTTAAAAAAAACTACATACTACTGTCTCGTTTTTGTAAAATACTATGATACTGCCCACTGTTTTGTCCACTATAGCTAAATCACAATTAAGAATATCCGCAACATCTGCAATTGAAAAGGCCACATATTCAAGGGAAGTATCAACGGAAAATAAACGAGAAATTCTCACAATAAAATACATTATAAAGAAGGGAGGACTAACATCAGAATATTTGAAGGACTTTTGCATCAATGAATGTAATCTCAGATTGAGAACTTCTTACAGCAACTGATTGCAGGAGGTTGTTAAAATAATTTTCAAACCATTTTGATAAAGGCCCTCGTAAACCAAGACAGCTGAGTTTGAAGATGAGACTAGCTCAAATTCCTTGGAAATATCACAAAAGACCATTAGCATGGGCCGCATGTATACCCCGCACTAAGAAGTACCTTGAAGATTATTGCCAATCAATTGATGCCAAGTGGGATAGCTTGGATGCCATGGCTCTAAAGTGACTTGCCAGCGGACATTCTAACGAAAACAAAGACTGGGACCCCCGAGCAATAGGTCCGCCACCTTGACCACTGGGCCACGCATGCCCTTTCGTGCGTCATCAAAACTTGAATAGTAAGCGCTTGATGGACTTATATTCCCATATGTCAGACTGTTTTCAAAGGTCCACAAGCGTCAATAGCATAACATTGTTTTATATATATATATCCGCGTGTGTAATTCTCTAAAATCATTTGTCTTTAATACGAATCCTCGGCGTTACGTAATCATTACTTATATGGCTGTGTATTGCGTCAAAATTATTTCAGTTATGTAGCGATGCCCGGCTTTTAATGATCAGGAAGTCTCCAAACTGATACCATACCGGAAGAGCCATGGGCATTACGAGATTCCTCTCATAAACATGCATATCGTTTCGGGATATGAACCCACGCGGAGAGGAAACATGTGATCTTATTTACATACTCCAACCTATTGCTTGCGGATGGTCAATATGTACCTGTACGAACTAAACTGTCGTTAATTTCATGGAAACGTAATTTATTTATCGTAATCCTTGATCATATCAATCCAAAATATCGCTATAATCTTGTTTCGTCTTTGGACTAAATATCATCGTTGAAATAGGCTATGAAGGGTATACGCATGGGCAAGGCCCCAGACTATGCTTAATATGGTGCCATCAGGCTATGACAACGGGCAAGTTTTTTTTCTTGACAAAAAAGGTAAGATCTGAGGAGGTATTCCCTAACCATATTTACTTAAGAAATTTCTTTAAAAAAGAAAAGAAAAAACTTAGCAATATTTAAGGAAAAACACTCGACTAACACTGAAGAAATACTTTCAATTAAGTCAATGTAGAGAATACGGCCCCTGGATAGAAGAATGCCTATATAGATCTAAAGTAAAGATTACCAAACATCTTATACGTGCTTACAATGTTCGTAAGTTTCAAACCGCGTACTTTCTCTCTTATAGACAGCACGGTGTAACATTTGATAATAGAACTATACTAATGATTCTGTCTATGCTATTGATAGAACTGATATTAGTAGTTGTTCACGTCACAAGAACTGTCTCTCTGCGACGCTTGTTTATTTATTATTCATTATTTTTACATTTATTGCGCGCCATGCACTTGGTTGATTCAAAGACCTAATAAACGTTTATTAGGTCTTTGGTTGATTGATTTAAATTACGAATTAGGGATCGCTACCAGTTATTCAAACTGAGACCTAATAAACAAACAACCAGGTTTTTGATTTCATCGTATGTTTGTAGTCATGTTTCTTCTTTCTTCTCATAATACTAAATTCAAACCTTACTCTACAACGTTTGACTATTTCAAATACAGTTTCTTCTACAGAGGTATTCTTCTATGAAATAAACTACCAGCAATTCAGTGACTGGGGCCCCCTCTTTGGAATCCTTTAAGAGTGGGCTTTCAATCCAGTCTTTCTAAAGTAGCCGTTCTCCTCCGGCTCTGAGTAGCACTTTGTGATATGAGCTAGAGCTGTGTATGCGAGGTTTCACACCCTATCACCGCCACGAAAGCTGGATTGGTCTTGCTCTGATGGTAAGAAAACAGCTAGTCTCATTAATGATCCGTGAACGAAGCTTTTTTCGTCATTTGGACATTTATCGTGCTTCGCTACGTCTCAAGTCCAACGTGATTTTAAATTACAAAATTTCGAACGACCGACTGAGTGCTTTTAACTTGGATTTTTTGTGTTCAAATGGTTTTAAAAAATAAACGGAAACTTGAAATACATTCATAAATAATTTATGAATCGTTTCAGCCCATACAAGTATCCAGTACACCTCTTATATGCGAGTTATCTATCAAGAAACATCGACGATGCCCAAAAATAAACAATCGCCGTCCATGTTGTTTACCACCGGCCGCGGATATCTTGCGGGTCAAAGGTCATCGCATTATGTATACAGTTTGGGATGAAGTACGCGTCTTTAAACATAAGTCCAGTTGTACTAAGTTGAGCTCTCTTCACATACAGATTCGGAGAAGATATGCTTGGATAAGATGTCTTTTGCAAACCAGCATTTGAAGCATAGTCCGTTATGGTTTTTCTAAAATAACATCCTTGTTTTTGTTATCTATTAATTCGCTTATTTTGTTTAAGTAGGCCTATTACGTGGCAATCTCTACCAGAGTAAATTGGTTCCCGCTACGCTCCCACATTTATCTCTGTGACGGCTCAGAAAATAGTCCCACTTTTCCGGCATGGTCACGTGGCCGAAACTGACGTGTAGGGGTGTACTAGTATACTGTATCTAGCGGCTTGCAAAAAGCGAGCTCCAAACTAACGCTCAGATCAATTAAGAAGTTAGACGAAAGTCTCTTTAGTCGTATCACAATATAAAAATAGATAAGATAGGACAGTAAAAAGAGAATTAAGACATTTTTTTACACACAAAGCAGCTTACATTTGAAGCGTAACAGCTTATTGAGTAGAATTGAGGCGACGCTCCATACGACTCGAAACCCGCCCCCTCGATCAAAACAAAGTGAATGACAGCTAGAAAATACATTCTCCAAGACAAATCAAACCTCCACGTTGTTTAACAAATGAGTCGTCAGTCAGAATGAAACGTTCTCAAGAAAAGCCAATGTATCAAGATTATTGGCGACCTTCTCAACAACAAATAGCACCATCCTCTTCATGTCGAGTTTAAATCTTCCTTCAGTCAATTCAGACCTTGACAATACTATTAAGTGACATAGATCGTGCTGTTAAGCCTAAATAGACTTAATTGAAAGGATTATCTCACATGTTGTGATTTTAACAATTTGAAATAAGAAGTTTTCTTTCAATAAAATGAAAATATAAATTTCTAAATTAACAGAAGACTAGATTATTGACAGCTTTCCAATACCATTATTAACTGTTTAGAAAAGTTTATAAAGAACATCCACAGTGTACATGTATATTGTTGATACTGCAAACCGTTCAACCCTTTCCCAAACAACACATTTTTGACTGTTTCAAATTGAAAGAGATTGCAGACGACATTTCAAAATGTAATGAAATTGAAAAATATTCTTCAGAAAGAGCAGAAAACCTTGTGGGAAAAGGAAAATTTGCTTGTTACAATCAATTTCTCCTTCTCCCACAATGTTTTCTAAAGTCGTCTGCAACAAAGTGGCCAAATGTCGTTATTGTTTGGGAAAGGATTAACCCTTTACCAAACGCTAGATTTTCGACTGTCCCAAATTGAAAGAGTTTGCAGGCGACATTTCAAAATGTGATGATATTGAAAATAATCTTCTGATAAGGCAGAAAACATTGATTGAAAAGTGGAAATTGCTCAATAAGAGCAATTTCCCCTTTTCCCACAATGTTTCCAGAGTAGTCTGCAACAAAATGTTTAAATGTCATTTAAGTTTAGATTGTTGTTTAGAGAAACACCAGTTTAAATGGTTTGTAAATAAAAAATAAATGATTTTTATCTTTTCTAAATAATTATGATTGGGGTTAGAAAGCTGTCAATAATCTAGTTTTATATTACTTTAGAAAATAGTTTGTCATTTCAATTGAAGAAGACAAGTTTTTCTTAAAATTTAAAGATCTCAATCTGTGAGATTGTCCTTTTCATATCAAATTAATAATGTGCATCTCACCCAAAACACAACTCTCTAAGTTAGTTGCTTTAAAACCATTTTCTAACATCTGCTTTTGCTTTCAAATTAATCAAGTCACAAATTTTACATGGAGGAATGGGTGAAGAAGATGTCCAGATAAAAGGCATATTCAGCAATTATTGATTCTTTAAATCCTATGTTGTGGGTACTCATTTGAGACATTAGAACGAACAAATGAATTATTAACCAGATCTAATCATCAAACAGATCCAAGCGTTATTTCATTCAGATCAAACTCAGCTTTCCATTACCTAGTTTTACTGATAAGAAAGTTTCTATCTTATCTCTTCACCTACACCATATTCTTCAATCATACTTTGATAATGCACATTCTATTTATTTGGTGATCCTCAGGTGAATCTGTATTTGGTTGAGTAATTTTGCTATAGTTACTTTTCCATTTTATACAGCAAATAATATTTATGGTTGAAAGGCTGTCAACTTTTATGAACACTGTTCTGACATCATCTTTTTTTAAATATAATGAATGCAAACCATTATGTATCAACTAGACAAGGTTTTTAACAAACAACAGTTCAGCTTATTTGTCAATTCAATATTTCATCATCATATCATTAAACAGTAATATTTTCATGATGAAAACTTGTCTTTTAAAGATTTTGATTGTTGTATGCTGTAATGTTAATAAGACAATCATGTATATTTTTGTCTTAAAAGATTATTCATAGAGAACATTTGTATTATAAAAGAAACACTTACAATCTGTCATTTAAGTTCCTATTAACAAGCAACTGTTTGAAAACTAAGTAGCAATTATAACCATATCTGGGGATGCTCCCTGCATTCATGGAATCATCATTTAGTCACTTATTGTGAATTTGTTATAAGTATTTATGAAAGAAACTTAAGAAATAAACTGTTGTCATAATTGTTTTGACATTGCTTAGCAGTTATAAAAACTTTGATGAATTTTGATGCAAAGCATGAGTATTGTTCATTCAACTATAGCTGATATCTGTATGTAAAATTCAAATCATATGAAGAAGTAGAGTGAAAATCTTAAATGAAAACTTAATTTTTAATCGTTAATTGTTACTCTTCATTTACCGGTAACAAATATCTACAGAATATGTACCTTAGACCATCCTATACACTAAAAGAATCATATTACTGGCCACCTTAAACCCTATCAATTATCAATTCTTTCTATCATTTTTTTCATTATAAAGAGGTTTGCTCATGATACAGTTCAGCCAAATATTCTGAAATTACATACAATTCATGATTTATTAAGCATTAAACAATGCTTCAAAAATGTGACCCATTTCATGATTTTGAAAGCAATTCGATCAAAGAAAAATCTGGTTATCATTAACAACTTACTCTTTCATCCAAAAGATTTATGCTAAAGGCCCACTTTCTAATTCAGTCCCTCTTCTTATTACAAATTTATATCATGGTAATCAATTAAATTCTTTTTCTGCATTGAATGAATCAAATATGGAATGTTTTATCAGTGTCTTGTATCTTATTAAGATTGTTGACATGGTAAAGTATGTGCATTCATTGGTTCAGAAAGAGCATTGTGAGAAAATATAAGGACATCTGAATTGATAAACTAAATGCTATGTTATGTTCAAATTACAATTAACAGAAGCATCGACCAATTCTCTCAGATATGAATAGTGAAAATTATCCAAATAGTAAGCAACTAAAGATAACTTTTGTTACATTGAAAAGGGTAGAAATCAGTTTGAAAAAGGGATATGATATAATTTGACAATCTCGTCAGTCATTTTTTAGTTTTATTACAATGCTTTTCTCACTATTGTTGGAGGTTTTACCACTTTACAAAAATGCCCCAGAGTGCACTAAATCAAGCATAAATTAGCCTTGATCCATCGACCCGTTTTAAAATAACCACATCCTCACTCCCCCTCATCCTCGCCATCCCCCAGTCCTACCCCCAACGAAGATTAACAGCTGTGGCAGTTTTATAGAGGGGAGAACCAAGGGTGTACAGCTTTCTTATTTCTTCAGAATCATTAATGGTTTGCCTATTCTTTTGCACAAAGTATGAGCATACATACATCATAAAGTTACTGGTAAACCATGTATTATATACAATAAAACACAAGCATAGTTAGAAAAAGGTACTTGCAGTTTATTCCACAGAGTTCTTTCCTCTCATCTTTGTCTCTATGCTCATGCCTTTCCTGTGGCCCCACAAACCATGAACACATCATCCAAATATCCATTTTGTTTCAAACACTGACAGCCTTCAACTTGTGTCTTCTCTGCAACTCGTTTTTAACTCATTCAGTTCTCATTTCATAGCATGTGAAGCTTATTTGGGGGTTATTTGGAAGTACTTTTTTTAAAGCACCAACTCATCGTTATCTTACATTCGTGGAAGTTTTCAGAACATCGATTTGAAGAGATCTGCGCCCATTCAGATGATTATAATGTGCCATTTAAGAAGCTTTTGCCTTATTCCAAAGACAATGATAACACATACTTTGATGTTAATCTTTGCAAGTGGCAAAATCTTTAAAAACATAGTTGTAAAGTGAAGAAATCGTTCCCAAATTTCTACATCGTTTTTGTTTACATCACTGGTATCCAAACTGTGCGATAACCAAGATTTATTACAGATCGAGCGGGAGATCAAAAATGTAAACATTCCGCGGATTGATTTTCAATAGCGTAAAAAGGCTTTTTAAATAGTTCTAGCAAAATTCGGTGAAATACATATTAATTTTCTACTGTATGGATAAAGAAAAGGTAATTTTGACTTATTCATATAGTGCTTTACTTAATTGTATACATATAATAGTTTGGAACGCAATATTACAGAGTTTGCCACGATTCGTGGCAAAGATGGCGTGAGCCCTTTGCAGAGGTAGTATCCGGGGGACGATAACTCTGCATAGGAGATGGATTACGTGATTGTAGTGTTACCCAAAATAAAAAAAATATATATACTTTTTTGTCAAGATGAACGGAAATCATTTCATGTTTTGTTTTGAATCGAATCTAACAGGAATAAGGATCATTCAACCCTTTCCTAAACAACAAATTCTCGACTGTTCCAAATTGAAAGAGTTTGCAGACGACATTTCAAAATGTGATGAAATTGGAAAATAATCTTCTGATAGGGCAGAAAACATTTTGGGAAAAGGACAAACTGCTCGTCACAATCAATTGCTCCTTTTCCCACAATGTTTTGCACAGTATCTGCAACAAACTGGTCAAATGTCGTTATTGTTTGGGAAAGGGTTAAAAGTTCAATTTATAAAATTGTGATTGGGGCGATATTTACGCCTAGCGTAAAACGCCTGACGTCGGACCGATAAAACTTGTAGCTGATTTCCTTGAAACTATAACAAACTATTTCCTTCACCTGTGTTGGATCGGTGATGTTCAGTCCTATGAAAACCAAACATATTCTTACTGCAACTAGTGTTTAAAAAGTTACTCATGAAGTATTACGTTGGGTGTTCATCGGGTACATGCTATCAGCGACCTGCATGTGAAAACCGCATAACCAGAGCCTATCTATCACGTATTTACACTGTAGATTTAATGTCAAAGGAATAAAACAACACATTTTGACATAATGAATAGTTTACTTAACACCTTCATAACAATACGTCGTTGCACAGTGTTTATAGTGCTTGAAGAAGGGGTGGGGATAAATTGTTCAAACTTATTATCATCAATCCTTTACCAGACAACAAGAGGAATCTGTGGGTTTGTTTTGCAGACGACGTTATATACATGTGTCGTAAACCTCGCCTCGGGTAGCGAGTTTTACCGGGTTCGGGCTCTGGATCAAAATTGTCTAACTCGGGTTAAACAATTAGTTAGTCAGGATCACACCACTAGCTTTTAAATTAAATGACAATTAAGGTAGCTAGAGTCTAACAAGAAAAATAACAAAATTTTAAAAGGAAATAATAAAGATTTTAATCCCTTAAAGTTACAAAGTCAAGTTATTAAACCAAAATGAAACAAAGTGCTTTTCTCACAATGTTTCAAGTTCGGACATAAAGCGTTCAATAAAGTTCAATCAAATTATAAAGGATAAATTCACAAAGTCAAAAAGATTAACTCTGTCCAAGCCTACCCATTATCATCAATTCCTCATCAGACACCATAAACAAGGAGGATCTGGGTTATTTTGTAGACGACGTTATACGTATGCAATATTGGTATATTAGGAGCAAGTGGTGCGCTGTGTTTCAAATGATATCAATTCTACAATTCATTCAAATTACGAACCTATAATGTCAACCTATTTACCAAATGTAGGACCTTTATACATGTACTTGAATCAGGCTTCTGTACCGAAATGAAATGTTGCTCATAAGAAGCGAATTTTCAATTAGTCACATTGATTTCAACTCCTTTTTAATTAAGAACTGTAATCTGTTGTTACAACAATTTGTTCCGCCTGTTGATCGCTGAAATTTGGACTTCTAACAGGTGTTCAATGGAAGTATTCTTTTGGAAAAACTGCTCTTTTACAGACCGTTTCCCTGTGCATTCATATAACTTCCTACAAATACTACAACGAGTACATGCAGTGCATTCACAAACGGGACAATCCTTTTCAAAACAATAATTTGAACTCTGTATTTCACACTTGTCCATTCGATGCGTTAGCAATTGACTTTAATCTTTCTCTCCACAAGATCTCTCATATAGTCGTCTGTGATTGATTTCATAAGGGATCTTCCATATGGAAACAGAATTCTGTCCTACACGTCCACTACGTCTAACTTCTTGCCAGTACGAAAGTACACTTTTGGAAGCCCTCAATGAACGATCACTTCAATATCGGGTACGTTGACCCCAATTACCTACAGAACACGAATGGAGGAGGCAGGCGAACAGAATTCCTTTATTATCCATTTTTTGTTTGTTTCTTAGTCCTAGAACTGTGAAACATTTCCACGATCCTTCCCCTTGTGGCCTTAATACTGTCTTTGTATACTTGAATCAACAAACACCTTTCAAAGGAGGTCACACTTACCCAATTTGTCACTCGAGGCAAACCATCCAAAACAAAGAAGACCAAAGGTATTTCAATTTGTGTCAGTATGACAATCAAAGACCATCACATTTGATTATTAAGTAAGAGAGAACAAATTTTGCCGAAAATAAGAAAATTAACGTTGAATCAAGTTTCACGGCATAATTGACCAAGTGCCATCAGCGTAATAGAGCAAAATTGACAGGTTAGTCTGATCAGAGACATAGATGTTATGATTGTAGTCTATGTCTCTGGTCTGATAAAAATATTATCTCCATTTAAGTTTTTATTGAAATATAACGTAATACTATCATAATATATCAAGTTAGCTTACAAAAGATTAATATGAGGGGCAACTTCCCGTATATCATTTCGCAAGTTTCAGCCAATGCGTTGAACTAAGTCTGCAAGAAGCGCAATTTAACTTTCCATGTACTTGGTTTCAATTAGGAAAAATGACGGCCTCAACTTTGTCTGGACTTCCCATTTTTAAAACAAGATAGTTAACAACCGTCCAATTCCATAAATAAATCCATCGTTTCAAAAAAAAGTAACAAACACATAAATAATCAGATGATGAAAATAATGAGGGAATTATTTTAGTCGAAGTACAGTATCAAGTGCTCACAAATATTGTACTCCGGCCAATCGCGTACAACGTTACTAACAGTGATCGTGTGGAAATTGAGTGTTGACCTGTTTATCGGACCGTGTAACATAACCCAGAGCGAGACTTAGCATCCGGATGTTTCGGACTTTTACCTCAACGTTTGAAAGCACGTTTTATGTGTGTGCTTTAAATCAAAGTTTTGGATATTTATACAAAAGTGACACTTTTGAGACTTCACACATCGACAGATAAAATGTTGATCTCCAAATCGGTATGTTTGATTTCATAATCCATTGCATATTTATGGAATGATAGGTGGTCAAACATGCGCAGAAAACCTGTGCGCAAAAATCTAACGTAAAAATCACGGTTGACTCTGGACTCGAAGGCGTCAGTCAAAATAGCAATAGCCTTCGACACCAGTTATCTGGACTAGAAAACAGCCTGGGAAACTTTTCTATTCGTTTGTTCAATTTGTCTTACAACGATCGTGAAGGAAGGACTAGGTAGATTTTAAGCTTATGAGTTCAAAGTCACTCTCGATGATATTTTTCCTTTTTTTTACTATTGGCGTGCTTAACTTGTCCGCTATTCTTCTAACTTTCCTATCATTTCATTGTGTCTTTTCAATCTTTTTCAATGCACTGTTATGTAAGGGACGATACTCTGAAAAGAGATTGTCAAATTAGCCTGGTGGAGCCTGGCCCGTTCGTATACCGCGAACTAAAGCCTAATGCGGGTTAGCATGGGCCAGGACTCCAGGCTATTGCCAACCGTTCCTCAAAGCTGGCTTACTCTTGAAATAAACCCAGAAAAAAATGATGTAATGGATTGGTTCCCTTCCTGACAGCGATTTTCTTCTACATTTACCGCAAGGCGGGAAATCAAACATGGAAATGACGTTTACAACAACAAATTTCGGGTCTCCCTTTTTCCTATACTTGCCTTCACGCTATACGTGCACTATAATATGGTTAACTCGGTTTAAGGTATGCCTATACCAAATTCATCTCTAATTACAATTCTATAGTGAAATGTATTTATTGAAGAGATGTGTTTGTCCAGACGAATAATTAAAAATCTTGATGGAAACTCACTTAGACGTATTTGCACAGACGATTTTTGTGTCACGTGTTTTTATCAAATGGAATATTTATATTTACGTTTATACGTACGTTCATAGTTTCGTCTGTTGGTTCCACTAGCCTTACTTCCAGTATTATTTATTTATTTATTTATTTATTTATTTATTTATTTATTCATTAGACGTATTTGCAGCAGACGATTTTTGTGTCATGACGTTTTTTTATAGAATGGAATATTTGTTTACGTTTATACGTACGTTTATAGTTTCGTCTGTTGGTTCCACTAGCCTTACTTCCATTATTTTTTATTTATCTATATTATTTATTTATTAGACGTATTTGCAGCAGACGATTTTTGTGTCATGACGTTTTTTTATCAAATGGAATATTTTCTTACGTTTATACGTACGTTTATAGTTTCGTCTGTTGGTTCCACTAGCCTTACTTCCAGTATTTTTTATTTATTTATCTATCTATATATCTATTTTTTATATGGGGTTTTACATCGCGTCAACAATATTTCAGTTATGGTGCAATGTCCGATGATGGAGGAAGACACCATACTCAACTGCCTATAAGGCCTGGTCAACTCCGGTATAACCATCGGCTCTCCGTGAGTCAGTAGGGGGACTACCTCTCATGAAACTTATTCCAAAACGTTATAACCTGTTTCATTAGCCGTTCAGCTATATTACGGCATCAGTTTTGTCATTATAGTTTCTCGGAAGTTGGCAAATATTATGGTGGCGATCTTACTCCACTTATATTGCATAATAAATGTTGTAAACAAATTAAGAGCTTATGGTTTAAGGAAATAGAGTCATAATACTCAAATCTTACAATCGTCTAATGTCTATGTGTCCGTCCGTACAAAATACAAACATATATAGTTTATAGTTCAAGGAGGACAGTGCACCCAATTCTGTTTATTTCAAAATGACAATGAAACTGAAATTGATACAAAAATGTCAGTTGGTTTTAAAATCTGACAGCATCTTGCCTGAGCTTGATCTACAATATGGTTAATTTCTTTCCACCTAATACCTTGCGCATTGTGAGTCGAATGTCCGAGCCCTTGACTGAACATAATGTGTATCGAATACAGAAACAATGACCTTATAAACTGAGCTTTATTGACTGGCATGAATTTTCCAATGTTCCCAATTAAATCCCCCAAACGTGTCCAGAGGAATACTCATTAATCAGGGTGGTGCATGGGAGTTATTTAGACCCATGAAGTTCATACGTATTTGTCCGTCCGTCTGTCTAGGAAAGACTTGAAAATAAGATAGAACGTGAAAATATGTTATTTCAAATAATTTCCATTTGGATTTTACATTTGTTTCAATTGATATTCACGCATAAACACCTTATTAAATTTTGAAACTATAAACAGTTATTAGGCAGTTTCAATCACTATAAAAAACATAGGCCTATCTTTTGAAACTATGATAAGTCAATATTCACATGTCTTTTTATACAAGATCTCAACTTTTTTCTAATTATCCGATCGGACAGTCTTGTAACTGTTTGGTGTTTAACGCATCGTTTTAAGGACATTTAAGCCCTTTAAGGACAACCCCTGCAACATTAACCACTGGACCAAACAGAAATCCATGTACACTCGCTCGTCTAGCTCTACGTTTATTCGAATACGTGCTTATTTCCTAAATAAAACGTCGGTCTAAAAGAGTGTTTGTTTTTTTTCAACTGACAGCTTCGCAAATCTATTGCTATACTCCACCATTTTCGGAAGGTGTGTACGGAGGGCGTTTTAAAAGGAAAAATGGATGTATGTGATGTGTAAAATAAAGGTGAAATAATGGTTTCGAAATACGAATAAAGGATACTGCACCTATTAATACAGACTGCATCGAAGATACAAGAAACAAGACAATATGAAAAATAAACCAGCATTAAGTGAAGAATCATGGTGAAAATATCCCTACCTAATTTCATCATCCAGTAAATATTTATCACGTATCTATCCGTGGCTACCTTCAAACTGTTTGTGGAAAATATACCCGTATCCATACAAAGATTATCATGTAGCTATCCGTGACTACCCTTACACGAAATATGAATGTAATACCAGCAACAAATCAAGAGTTATCATAAAGCTATCCGTGACTACCCTCACATGAAATATAAATGTAAAACCAGCATCATTTCAGGATTTATCATGTTGCTTTCCTTAACTACCCTCACACAAAGTATGAATGATATACCAGCACCAAGTCACGATTAATCATGTTGCTATCCGTGAATGCCCACAAACGAAATATGCATGTTATACTAGCACCAAGTCAAAAGTTATCATGTAGCTATCCGTGACTACCTTCACACGATATATGAATGTTATACCAACATCAAGTCAAGAGTTATCATGTAGCTATCCGTGACTACCCTCATACGGAATATAAATGTATTACCAGCATCAAGTCAGGATTTATCATGTAGCTATCCGTGCCTATCCTCGCACGAAATATAAATGTATTACCAGCATCAAGTCGGGATTTATCATGAAGCTATCCGTGCCTTGCCTCAAACGAAGTATGAATGTAATACCAGCAACAAGTCATGAGTTATCATGTAGCTATCTGTGACTACCCTCACATGAAATATAAATTTAATACCAGCACAAAGTCAGGATTTATCATGAAGCTATCCGTGACTACCCTCACACGAACTATAAATGTAATACCAGCAACAACTCAAGAGTTATCATGTACCTATCCGTGACTACCCTCACACGAAATATAAATGTAATACCAGCATCAAGTCGGGATTTATCATGAAGCTATCCGTGCCTACCCTCACACGAAGTATGAATGTAATACCAGCAACAAGTCAAGAGTTATCATGTAGCCATCCGTGACTACCCTTACACTAAATATAAATGAAATACCAGCACCAAATCAAGAGTTATCATGAAGCTATCCGTGACTTCCCTCACACGAAATATAAATGTAATACCAGCATCAAGTCAGGTTTATCATGTTGCTATCCGTGACTACCCTCCCACAAAGTATGAAAGTAATGCCAGCAACAAGTCAAGAGTTATCATGTGGCTATCCGTGACTACCCTCACACGAAATATGAATGAAATACCAGCATCAAGTCAAGAATTATCATGTAGCTATCCGTGACTACCCTCGCACGAAATATTAATGTAATACCAGCATCAAGTCGGGATTTTTATGAAGCTATCCGTGACTACCCTCACACGAAGTATGAATGTAATACCAGCAACAAGTCAAGAGTTATCATGTAGCCATCCGTGACTACCCTTACACGAAATATGAATGTAATACCAGCAACAAGTCAAGAATTATCATGTAGCTATCCGTGACTACCCTCACACGAAATATAAATGAAATACCAGCACCAAATTAAGAGTTATCATGAAGCTATCCGTGACTACCCTCACACGAAATATGAATGTAATACCAGCAACAAGTCAAGAATTATCATGTACCTATCCGTGACTACCCTCACACGAAGTATGAATGTAATACCAGCAACAAGTCAAGAATTATCATGTAGCTATCCGTGACTACCCTCACACGAAATATAAATGAAATACTAGCACCAAATCAAGAGTTATCATAAAGCTATCCGTGACTTCCCTCACACGAAATATAAATGTAATACCAGCATCAAGTCAGGTTTATCATGTTGCTATCCGTGACTACCCTCACACGAAATATGAATGCAATACCAGCATCAAGTCAAACATTATCATGTTGCTATCAGTGCCTACCCTCACACGAACTATAAATGTAATACCAGCATCAAGTCGGGATTTATCATGAAGCTATCCGTGACTACCCTCACACGAAGTATGAATGTAATACCAGCAACAAGTCAAGAGTTATCATGTAGCCATCCGTGACTACCCTTACACTAAATATAAATGAAATACCAGGAACAAGTCAAGAGTTATCATGTAGCTATCCGTGACTACCCTTACACTAAATATAAATGAAATACCAGAACCAAATCAAGAGTTATCATGAAGGTATCCGTGACTACCTTCACACGAAAAATGAAAGTAATATCAGCACCAAATCAAAAGTTATCATTTTGCTATCCGTGACTTCCCTCACACGAAATATAAATGTAATACCAGCATCAAGTCAGGATTCATCATGTTGCTATCAGTGACTACCCTCCCACAAATTATGAAAGTAATACCAGCAACAAATCAAGAGTTATCATGAAGCTATGCGTGACTACCTTCACACGAAATATGAATGTAATATCAGCACCAAATCAATAATTATCATTTTGCTATCCGTGACTTCCCTCACACGAAATATAAATGTAATTCCAGCAACAAGTCAAGAGTTATCATGTGGCTATCCGTGACTTCCCTCAGACGAAATATGAATGTAATACCAGCATCAAGTCAAGAGTTATCATGTAGCTATCCGTGACTACCCTCACACGAAATATAAATGTAATACCAGCAACAAGTCAAGAGTTATCATAGCTATCCGTGACTACCCTCACACGAAATATAAATGTAATACCAGCATCAAGTCAATCATGTAGCTATCCGTGACTACCCTCACACGAAATATAAATGTAATACCAGCAACAAGTCAAGAGTTATCATGTACCTATCCGTGACTACCCTCACACGAAATATAAATGTAATACCAGCATCAAGTCGGGATTTATCATGTAGCTATCCGTGACTACCCTCACACGAAATATAAATGTAATACCAGCAACAAGTCAAGAGTTATCATGTACCTATCCGTGACTACCCTCACACGAAATATAAATGAAATACTAGCACCAAATCAAGAGTTATCATAAAGCTATCCGTGACTTCCCTCACACGAAATATAAATGTAATACCAGCATCAAGTCAGGTTTATCATGTTGCTATCCGTGACTACCCTCCCACAAAGTATGAAAGTAATGCCAGCAACAAATCAAGAGTTATCATGAAGCTATCCGTGACTACCTTCACACGAAATATGAATGTAATATCAGCACCAAATCAATAGTTATCATTTTGCTATCCGTGACTTCCCTCACACGAAATATAAATGTAATACCAGCATCAAGTCGGGATTTATCATGAAGCTATCCGTGACTACCCTCACACGAAATATGAATGTAATACCAGCATCAAGTCAAGAGTTATCATGTAGCTATCCGTGACTACCCTCACACGAAATATAAATGTAATACCAGCAACAAGTCAAGAGTTATCATGTACCTATCCGTGACTACCCTCACACGAAGTATGAATGTAATACCAGCAACAAGTCAAGAGTTATCATGTAGCCATCCGTGACTACCCTTACAATAAATATAAATGAAATACCAGCACCAAATCAAGAGTTATCATGTTGCTATCCGTGACTACCCTTACACGAAATATGAATGTAAT
This sequence comes from Cerastoderma edule, assembly GCA_947846245.1. NCBI lineage: Eukaryota > Metazoa > Mollusca > Bivalvia > Cardiida > Cardiidae > Cerastoderma > Cerastoderma edule. The sequence continues at coordinate 6,492,938 of OX401414.1, forward strand.
ACCAGCAACAAGTCAAGAGTTATCATGTAGCCATCCGTGACTACCCTTACACTAAATATAAATGAAATACCAGCACCAAATCAAGAGTTATCATGAAGCTATCCGTGACTACCCTTACACTAAATATAAATGAAATACCAGCACCAAATCAAGAGTTATCATGTAGCCATCCGTGACTACCCTTACACTAAATATAAATGAAATACCAGCACCAAATCAAGAGTTATCATGAAGCTATCCGTGACTACCCTCACACGAAATATGAATGTTATACCAGCATCAAGTCAATAATTATCATGTAGCTATCCGTGACTACCCTCACACGAAATATAAATGTAATACCAGCATCAAGTCGGGATTTATCATGAAGCTATCCGTGACTACCTTCACACGAAGTATGAATGTAATATCAGCACTAAATCAAGAGTTATCATAAAGATATCCGTGACTACCCGAACACGAAATATAAATGTAATACCAGCACCAAATCAAGAGTTATCATGTTGCTATCCGTGACTACCCTCACACAAAGTATAAATGTAATACCAGAAACAAGTCAAGAGTTATCATGTAGCTATCCGTGACTACCCTCACACTAAATATAAATGTAATACCAAAATTAAGTCAGGATTTGTGATGTAGCTATCCGTGACTACCCTCACACGAAATATGAATGAAATACCAGCACCAAGCCACGATTTATCATGTAGCTATCCGTGACTACACACAAACGTCATATGAATGTGATACTAGCACCAAGTCAAGAGTTATCATGTAGCTATCCGTGACTACCTTCACACGATATATGAATGTTATACCAGCATCAAGTCAAGAGTTATCATGTAGCTATCCGTGACTACCCTCACACGAAATATAAATGTAATACCAGCATCAAGTCAAGAGTTATCATGTAGCTATCCGTGACTACCCTCATACAAAATATAAATGTAATACCAGCATCAAGTCAAGAGTTATCATGTTGCTATCCGTGATTACCCTCACACGAAATATAAATGTAATACCAGCAACAAGTCAAGAGTTATCATGTAGCCATCCATGACTACCATTACACGAAGTATGAAAGTAATATCAGCACCAAGTCAAGAATTATCATGAAGCTATCCGCGACTACCCTAACTTGATATATAAACGATACACAAGCACCGAGTCTGGAATTATCATGTAGCTATCTGGCACTACCCTCACACGAAATATAAATGTAATACCAGCACCGAGTTAGGAGATATCAAGTTGCTACGCGTGACTACCCTCAAGAGAAATATGAATGTTATGACAGCACCAAGTCAAGATTTATCATGAGCTATTTGTGTCTTCCCTCATGCGAAATATGAATGACATATCAGCACCAAGTCAAACATTATCATGTAGCTATCCGTGACTATACTTACACTGAATATAATGGTTTCCTTGCATCATGTCGAGATTTAGCAAGTAGCTATCCGGGGTTATACTTACATTGAATATGAATGATTTACTTGCATCATGACAAGATTTAGCATGTGGCTATCCTTGACTATCCTTACACTGAATATGAATGGTAAACCAGCATTCAGTCCAGGTTTACCATGTAGCAATCCATGATAATCCTTACACTGAATATTAATGGTTAACTAGCATCATATCCAGATTAAGCATGTAATTATACGTCACTATCCTTACACTGGATATGAATGGTACACCAGCATTCAGTCCAGGTTAACCATGTAGTTATCTGTGACTTTCCTTACTATGACTATGAACGATATACAAACATCGAGTCTAAGTTTACCATGTAGCTATCTGTGACTATCCTTATACTGAATATGAATGGTATACCAGTTTCCAATCCAGGTTTACCATGAAGCTATCCGTGACTATCCTTACACTGAATATGAATGGTATACCAGTTTCCAATCCAGGTTTACCATGAAGCTATCCGTGACTATCCGTACACTGAATATGAATGGTATACCAGTTTCCAATCCAGGTTTACCATGAAGCTATCCGTGACTATCCTTACACTGAATATGAATGGAATACCAGTTTCCAATCCAGGTTTACCATGTAGCTATCCGTATTTATCCTTACATTGAATATGAATTGTACACCAGTATCCCGTCCAAGTTTACCACGTAGCTATCCGTATTTATCCTTACACTGAATATGAATGGCATACCAGTTTCCAATCCAGGTTTACCATGAAGCTATCCGTGACTATCCTTACACTGAATATGAATGGTATACCAGTATCCAGTCCAGGTTTACCATGAAGCTATCCGTGACTATCCGTACACTGAATATGAATGGTATACCAGTATCCAGTCCAGGTTTACCATGTAGCTATCCGTGACTACCCTTACACTTATGAATGATATACCCGTATCAAGTAGATTTATCACGTAGCTATCCGTGACTTCCCCTACACTGAATATGAATGATATACCCGTATCCAGTAAAGATTTGTCTTGAAGCTATCCGTGACTACACTCTGTCCGTACATATATTGTATACCAGCATCCAGTCAAGATTTATCATGAAGCTATCCTTGACTTCACTCAGTCCGAATATCTTTGATGTACAAGTATCCATTTACGATATCTCATACCACTTTCCGTGACTATCCCCCACATAAATATGTTTGAGATTCCATTATTGAAACAAGATTTATGAGTACCCTCATGCTTAATACGTATGTTATATTAGCAGCCAGTCAATATTTGTTATATGCTATCTGTGAATACCACCACGCTAAATAAATATATATATATATATATATATATATATATATATATGAGTGTATGAAGCGTCTTGAATATTGACCGGATCATTGTACAGCATAGGTATTAGCAAAGGGGGTAGTCACAGATAGCAGTTAAGACATATTGACTTTGTGGTGGTACATCATATATATATATATATATATATATATATGATGTACCACCACAAAGTCAATATGTCTTAAAGGTCATATTTCCCGATAAACAAAATTTTCTTTAATTATGGTTTTTTAATAAGGTTATGGTTTCGTTATGACGGAGGTAATGAATTTTTTCTCATACAGAAGCGAAAAATGTTGTTTTTGACTACTTTTATTCACCTTTATCGATTTTTGTGAATGATTTATCTCCCTTGTTGTGACGTCATTTGTGCTTCAAAGTCATATGAACTATCAGTAAGAAGAATCTAATTCTCAGTAACGACGGTGTTTTTGCACAAATTTCGGACATTTTAAGTTTTGAATTGTGTTTTGGGAAACGTAAATTGGATATTGAATATGGTATTTTGACAGGTCTTCTGGTGTTATTCTGCTTTTGGTAGCAGGGATGCGAGTTTTCCGACGAACATAAAAGCTGCAAAAAGTTTCGATAAGTAAACTGGACCGTGTTTACTTTACAAATAAGCAAAAGATATATTCCCCAAACAAGAACAGTAGGCTTTGTTACTTTCACTTTGAAGACGGCAAGTTTACGCATTGTTAGGCGTTTTCAGAGAATTGATTTTATTGATCTTTAAATGATCGGACTCAATTCAAAGTAATTTATACAGGTGAAGACGCTTCAAATTCATTCTTCTTATTGAATAACCGTTATATTTCCCTGAATTGATGTTCGTGATTAAAACAATTCCTGACTGTTAGTTTGGGTGTTAGAGCCTCGTGTAGTCTTGCTAGATCTTTATATAGAATTTGCACTGTGTAAATGTAGATAAATTCAAGAAAAGGATAAATCACGTTGATTACACCTTTTTGAAAGTTAATTTCCTTGAATGACTCTCTTACTCGCCAAGCTAGTTTTGTTTGGAACAGTTAAACTATGCTACATACTTAGTCAGGAATACTTAATTAGGCTGCTTTACGATTATATTGCGTAAGAATTCAAAGGGTTGCAAGAATATGTTAATTTCATCCAACATCATAAGTTATTGTATTGCCATGTCTTTGGGTTTTAAACGCTTAAATGCATCTTGTTCTTATTTGCAAAACTTGTTTTATGTTTTAACATAATCGTAGAAACGTTGCCATTGTACATAAATGAGACAAAATAAAAAAAAGTACGTTGATTGCTATGATAACAAACCGATTAAAACAAGCAAGTTTCTTTTATCTGCCGATGTCTTTGAATGAAAATTCAAAATAATGAATATTTGATATCCGCAAATTGTCTCTGGACTCATCAACGCAAATGATAATGGGTTCGATCTTAACTTAAGCGTCTGCTTTTCGGAATTATTTAAATCACACACCTCATTTTTTTGCCATTGGTGATATTGGTTTAAATGACGTATGTCACACTGAAATTTAGGTGTTCAAACATGATTATTACAAATTTATATTGATAATATAGTAATAAGATCACTAATTATATAATTTACACATTTTAACATAATCTCTTTGTTTACAATTTAATTGATTATTGTCAGTTTACCTCACATACAAAGGGTCAATCAACAAACATCGGACATTACAAGGATTAAGGGTCGTGATGCAAATTAACACCAATCTGCCACATTTGCACAGTATGTTTCAAGTCTCAAGCCCTTTATTGTTTAGGCGAAAGATAGTCTCTGGCGTTAATCTCTTAAATATCTCTGTTGTTAATCAACAGGTCTGACACGTTCTGCTGTTCCAGACATGAAATAACAAGCGGCAAATCTCACACTTTCAATGCGCGGCAATTAAATTTATCTTAAAAATCCATTGTTAAGATATAACCAATTAAGACCAAACTCTCACAGGATGTTTGGATTGATAAGGTGTCAGTACATATTTATCTCTCAATGTGACTTTCGTCGGATACTTTGTCGTTATGATATTCAAAGAAGTGAACATGTTGTCTTTTCTATTAGAATAGTTTGACACTTCAATAAGTATATGATAATCAGTATTCACCAAAACGGTATTAACTCTATGTTTTCAACAAAAAAACGTTTTAACATCAAAATCAAGTTTTGTCAAATTGATATTTAAATTACAAAATCATAAAAAAAAAATTCAAATATGTTTATTTAAGGTTGTTAGTAAAATAAACTATGACGACTTTTTTGTTTTAGCTGTTAATTATTAAACCTGTCCGAAAATTAAATGCTCAATATGTCAAGACTACTTACACGAGAGAAAACGAACATAAATGTAAAGTGAATATGAAGAACAATTCTTAAGTCAAAACAGTTGATCTAGAAAGACGACATCGGAATCAATTTCGAAATCATAGACCTCTTACTGGGGATGGAGTTACTGGAAAGTTGCCGGATGATTTTAACAAATACTCTTGAATGTGCCAGTGTTTAGTTTTAAATTTGGATGTGTGGTGAAAATGTGAGTTAAAGGATAACCTTCGTATCACAAGTAAGTTGGGTTATAATACGGTTTGTTTGTTCGCAATTTATGATCTTCTCCCGTTTCATTTCATGTATTGATAAGACAATGAAGGGTGAATTTGACAGTCATTAGTTATACGATGTACGGTTTTAAGACAATTCGTTTATTCAGATATATGTCTTTGTTTACTACTCAATTAAAACCTTAATGCTAATACACGATCATTGACGAAAAATGACTCGTGGTTTTTTTCAACAAATATTAATAAAAATAGCTGTTTTCACAAATATCGTCAAAATTTCAAGCCGATTCTTACATATGAAAACATTTACAAATCCTTTCAAATTTACGCGTTATGTCACTTACTCTTTTTTTTCAGAAGAATATTCTTATAAAATGAAACATATTCAATAAAGAAAATGCACTGTCAATCCAAACATTGACTTACGGATTGCTATTTCGAGGAAAATCGTCCCACTTTCAGGCCGTTCCTTTCATATGAACGCATTGACATATCCTTGCAAATTCACGCTTTAAGTCACTAATTCATTTTTTTCAAATGGCTATTCTTATAATATGAAAAATATCCAGTATAGAAAATTCACTGTCAACCCAAACAATGACTTAAGAATCATTTATTTCAAGGAAAATCGTCCAAATTTCAAGTCGTTTCTTTCATTTGAACAGGTTTACGCAATGACAAATCCATGCAAATTCACGGGTTAAGTTATTAATTTATCTTTTTCAAATTGATATTCTTATGAAATGAATCATATTCAATAAAGAAAATGCGCTGTCAATCCAAACAATGACTTTAGGATCGTTTATTTGAAGAAAAACACCAATTCTAACCAGCGATCGCTCTTCACGCCCTTTACATGGCGCATTCAGTGGATCACGAGTGACGTCACAGCAAAGGGAAGTAAGTCATACGAACTTTTATTAATCGGTGCGCTATGACGGTGATTTATGACGTAATGCGTTATGCTAAAATGTTGCAAATAATTTCAATGTGATTCTTTTACTTCATATTTTAATTTTATGAAATAAACCCAACCTGTACATATGACCTTTAACTGCTATCTGTGACTACCCCCTTTGCTAATACGTATGCTGTACAATGATCCGGTCAATATTCAAGACGCTTCATACACTCATGCGATGAAAATATCTAATTTTCTTTTAATGAAACGGATGTGCGTATAGAAAAACAAATCAAATCACTAATGACACTGTTGAGCAAATAACAGAAAATTACTTTAAAGTTTGTTTATTTTTTACAAGAAGGGCAGTGAATCTCATCTGGGTCATCAACCAGTCCAAGACACGATGGGTGGAACCAGTCTTTGCAATCCTCACAATACCAGTATAGTCTTCAGTGATATGAAATTATGAGAGAGATATTTAAGGGTTGACATTAGCTAACTAGATGCTAATCAGTAAGACCATATCATGGAAATGAAAGGTAAATGGTTATTCTTTGTTTATATGTACTCACTGAAAACATCAAAACGACCTGCATGTTTGTGCTGTAACGTTTCACATGAACGATTATGCAACGTTGAAAGCGTAATGCAATGGTTCAGAAAACACTTCATAACCTATCGGTGACTGACACTTTTTTACTGATCAGACGTGATGGTGTCATCGGGAGCTCTCTTTCAAAGATATCGATTCTTTACAGTACCATATAAACTCAAACTCGTGACACCACTAAAACATAACAAGAAGAGAGAAAGAAAGAAAGAGAGAGAGAGAGAGAGAGAGAGAGAGAGAGAGAGAGAGAGAGAGAGAGAGTGACAGACAGACAGACAGACAGACAGGACAGGACAGAGACAGAGACAGAGACAGGACAGAGACGACAGACAGACAGACAGACACGGACGGACGGACAGACACGGACGGACGGACGGACGGACGGACGGACGGACGGACGGACGGACGGACGGACGGACGGACGGACGGACAGACATGATAACTCTTGGCTTGTTGCTGGTATAACATTTATATTTTGTGTGAGAGTATTCACGGATAGCTACATAATAACTCTTGACTTGTTACTGGTATTACATTCATACTTCGTGTGAGGGTAGTCACGGATAGCTACATGATAACTCTTGACTTGTTGCTGGTATTACTATCATTTTTCGTGTGAGGGTAGTCACGAATAGCCACATGATGAATCCTGATTTGTTACTGGTATTACATTCATATTTCGTGTGAGGGTAATCACGGATAGTTACATGATAAATCCTGACTTGATGCTGGTATTACATCTATATTTCGTGTGAGGGTAGTCACGGATAGCTACATGATAAATCCTGACTTGATGCTGGTATTACATCTATATTTCGTGTGAGGGTAGTCACAGATAGCTACATGATAAATCCTGACTTGATGCTGGTATTACATTTATATTTCGTGTGAGGGTAGTCACGGATAGCAACATGATAAATCCTGACTTGATGCTGGTATTCCATTAATATTTAGTGTAAGGGTAGTCACGGATAGGTACATGATAAATCTTGAATTGTTGCTGGTATTACATTCATACTACGTGTGAGGGTAGTAACGGATTGTTACATGATAACTCTTGACTTGTTGCTGGTATAAAAGTCATAGTTCGTGTAGGGGTAGTCACGGATAGCTACATGATAACTCTTGACTTGTTGCTGGTATTACATTCATACTTCGTGTAGGGGTAGTCAAGGATAGTAACATGATAACTCTTGACTTGTTGCTGGTATAACATTCATATTTTGTGTAAGGGTAGTCACGGATAGCAACATTATAAATCTTGACCTGATGCTAATATTGCATTCATACATCGTGTGAGACAAGTCACGGATAGCTACATGATAAATCCTGACTTGATGCTGGTATTACATTTACATTTCGTGTGAGGGTAGTCACGGATAGCTACATGATAAATCCTGACTTGATGCTGGTATTACATTTATATTTCGTGTGAGGGTAGTCACGGATAGCTACATGATAAATCCTGACTTGATGATGGTATTACATTTATATTTCGTGTGAGGGTAGTCACGGATAGCTACATGATAACTCTTGACTTGATGCTGGTATTTCATTCATACTTCGTGTGAGGGTAGTCACGGATAGCTTCACGATAAATCCTGACTTGATGTTGGTATTAAATTCATACTTCATGTGAGGGTAGTCACGGATAGCTTCATGATAACTCTTGACTTGTTGCTGGTATTATATTCATACTTTGTGTGAGGGTAGTCACGGATAGCAACATGATTAATCCTTACTTGATGCTGGTAATACATTCATACTTCGTTTGAGGGTAGTCACGGATAGCTACATGATTAATCTTGACTCGGTGCTCGTTTTACATCCATATTTCATCTAAGGATAGTCACGGAAAGCTACATGATATAACTGACTTGGTGCTCGTATCACATTTATGTATCGTGTAAGGGTAGTCACGGATAGCTACACGATACATCTTGACTTGGCGCTGATATTAAATTCATATTTCGTGTGAGTGTAGGCACGGATAGCAACATGATTAATCCTGACTTGTTGCCGGTATAACATTCATATTTCTTGTGAGTGTAGTCATGGATAGCAACATGATAATTCCTTACTTGATGCTGGTATTACATTTATATTTCGTGTGAGGGTAGTCACGGATAGTTACATGATAACTCTTGGCTTGCTGCTGGTATAACATTCATATTTCGTGTGAGGGTAGTCACGGATAGTAACATTATATAACTGACTTGGTGCTCGTATCACATTTATGTATCGTGTAGGGGTAGTCACGGATAGCTACATGATACATCTTGACTTGGCGCTGATATTACATTCATATTTCGTGTGAGGGTAGTCACGGATAGCTACATGATAAATCCTGACTTTGTGCTGGTATTAAATTTATATTTCATGTGAGGGTAGTCACGGAAAGCTACATGATAAATCCTGACTTTGTGCTGGTATTAAATTTATATTTCGTTCGAGGGTAGTCACGGATAGCCACATGATAAATCTTGACTTGGCGCTGATATTACATTCATATTTCGTGTGAGGGTAGTCACGGATAGCTACATGATAACTCTTGACTTGTTGCTGGTATTACATTCATACTTTGTGTGAGGGTAGTCATGGATAGCAACATGATAATTCCTTACTTGATGCTGGTATTACATTTATGTTTCGTGTGAGGGTAGTCACGGATAGTTACATGATAACTCTTGACTTGCTGCTGGTATAACATTCATATTTCGTGTGAGGGTAGTCACGGATAGCAACATAATTAATCCTGACTTGATGCTGGTAATACATTCATACTTCGTTTGAGGGTACTGACGGATAGCTTCATGATTAATTCTGACTTGGTGCTGGTATTACATTTATATTTCGTGTGAAGATAGTCACGGATAGGTACATTATAAATCCTGACTTGTTGCTGTTTTACCATTCATATTGCGTTTGAGGTTAGGGACAGATTGCTTTATTGTAAATTTTGACTTGGTGCTATAGTATTATTCATATTTCGTGTGCGGATTGTCACGGATAGCTTTGTTATAATTTTTGGTTCTTTAGTTAGACTACTTTCACTACCCATTTCTTCAACCAAGGCTATACTATACTGAATTAGATATTTAATTTTGAATGAATGCCATAGAATAAGTAAATGATCTTCTTTGTATTCCTTATAGCAACATGTTGTGTCCGTAAACCAGTTCGCGTCCTAATTACGGTAAAAAGGCATAATTTTGAATATATTCTATGTATAAAAAAGGCTCTCTCAAAAAATAAAATTGAATTTGTCAATAAGATTCATCTATATTAAACAATGTGCAGTGAGATAAATATCACTAAGTGCAATCCGGCGGCGTATTGAGCAACACTGTCTTTCTTGGACGTTTAATACCTGCTTTTTAGGTGCAAGCGAACCGCCAAAACGCCATTTGTAAAACATGATCATTTCATCCTTTTTTTTTTTTAAACAATGAGTCGTATTGTTGTTGGTCTCATTATATTCAAATAAATAACTTGATTAGAAAGATAAATGAGAGTTAACCTACTGTCGCAATAAAACTGAAATAACGGGGTTCATTCCTCCATCTAATGTTAATCCTGGTTCAATGCTTAGAAAGATAATTGAGAAGCCTAACATTATCGCAATACAACTGCAATATTGATGACATGTATTTAAAGTATATAACGAGTTAAATTAACAATAACTTGCTTAAACGGGATAAGTTCGCCCTTCCAATTTTTACCCTGATTCAATGCATAGAAAGATAAGTGAGAAGCCTACTGTTGTCGCAATATAACTAAAATATTGTTGACATGTACTTAAAGTACATGACGTGTTAAACACACAAAGGATCTTCTTATAACAATTTACAGCAGCAAGGTTAGGACACAAAATAAAACATTTACTTTGTAATGTTACATGATAAACAGATTTCGAAATATTTGGTGTAGTCTTACCCTTTAGGTCTATAGTGCACGTATAGCATAGACCAAGTATAGGAAAAATTTCCCCACATAAACAAAGGTAAGAAAATAGTTACTCAAATTGTCAATACTAGACCATTGAAGACCGTGTCATTTGCGTTTCCTTGTATCCTAGGAATTCATTAACTACAATAGATTACTACATGTTTTCTCACATTGTCTGTTTGTTGATCAGTATACGTTTAACCTAAATAAATCGAGCAAGTATAATCACTTCCTGTTGCACAAACCTGGCCTGCTTAACAAGGACGTTCGCTTAACAACAATTTAAATCTATAATAATCTAGAAACCAAGCCAACCGATCTTATTTAATTCACTACGGCATCGTTTCTCATGTTTTTGCCAGTATATCGATGCAATTCCGAGGGGGTTTGTGCAAAATATATTACATAAATCTGTTATTTTAAGATGGGGGTTAGTTAAATCTGTCAGATTGGAATTCAACTGCCTTCTGTAATTGCTTCCTACTGTCACCTGAACCAGCTTATAAGAGATTATGAGTCAAATTCCAGTCTCAATATGCAAATGGCAATGTTTTCACCTGTCATTAAACTGTTTTTGTCAGAAAACATGATAATAAACACTGATTCAGATGGGACCGATTTTTATCAGGACATCTGTCCTGAATGTTCATTGTTCTTCAGGGGCCAGTTTCATTAACGATCTTAAGTGCAAATTCCCTCTATAGTCAGATTATCACTCTCAGGGGCGTTTCATCAATTTTCGCTCTTAGAAGATAAGAGCGAAAATCGCTCTTAACTCAAACAGAGGTCCTGGGCTCTCTTAAGTGCGATGACGTCACAGAATGGCGGCCATTTTTTTAAGATTTTTGACAGATTTTATTGCATTCAGAACGAGATATATATACTGTTTATAAATGATCTAGAATTACACAACATGGATTATTCCATTCACACATGTACATTATCGATTTTAAACAATGAGCCGCGCGACAATATTGTAACGAACTGAGCAAATGAACCTTTCAAAGACACAAACACACCCGATCAGTGAAAAACGCTGTCATTCACTGAGCGGTTGTGTGGTCTATATATGTACCAGCATGTTCTCTCAAACAATGTATTAGGTTCCTAATTTGCATAAACCTTCAAAGAATGTTACATAACTCCCATTTCCGAGATGACTCGTCTCAAATCTTGGCCCTTGGGAAACACGTGGGGAAGGCAACTCTGATAGTAGGAGAAGGCTTAATCCCACCGCTGCCACCAATGTTACGAATCGAGTAAATGAACCTTTCAAAGACACAAACACACCAGATCAGTGAAAAACACTGTCGTTCACTGAGCGGTTTTGTTGTCTATATTATGTACCAGCATGTTCTCTCAAACAATGCATTTGGTTCCTAATTTGCATAAACCTTCAACGAATGTTACAATATGTACTCATTCACCTCTAAACAAGTTGCAAAGATGTGAAGCCAGGGCCTTAAGAAATTTCAAGTCACGGTATAACGGTATCAAGCATTTTATGTTTCAGCCAGGTCGGTGTTGGAAAATCATCATGCAAATAAATTTCTTTAATGTATTTTTGTTCCTTTTTATGCCTCATTTTTATGATAACCCATAAATATAATACATTTAATGACAAATATTTTTTAATCAAGGTTTAAACTTTTTAAAAAGACGGTTAGGATATGCATTAATTCCAGTACAATGCGGTAAAGTTTACTTTTTGCCGGCCATTTCGGTAAATATGAGATAATTGAGTGTTTTGATTTTGCTCCTAACTTATGATGGTCATAAGCAGTTGCGATTGTTTGATGAATCGCACATAAGAACCATTGTAAGTGTGATTTTAATCGCTCTAAGCTTAGTGCACTTAAGACATTTGATGAAACCGACCCCAGGGATCATTTGTCCTAACTTTCTGGAAAAAAATCAATCAGTACATTTTATCAGTGTATCTTATTTTTAAGGCATAGAATGAAACTAAAAGGAATACTTTTATCTACTTCTTTAAAATGAATGTTAACTTGGATTTTAAAACAACAAGGATCAGTTTATCCTGTGCCATAACGACATGGGTCACCAATTCCAATCATACAACACTTCATTTTAATGTAATACCATTTTCTTGGAACAGTTTTCCAAGCCTCAAGGGTGGTTTCAAATGGAAAGGCATTTCCAGGGCTGTCATTAAGAGCCGGCCGCCGACCAATTTGACCGCTTCAAATGACTTTTTGGATGCCCCCCCAAACCTAAAAAAAACCCGGCTGTAATAAGAAGTAGTTATAACTGGTACCCGTTATAACACTTAAATTTTGTTGGATAATTGCTTCATTGGCCTCCTCAAATTGACAGTTTGCCTCTTACTCCAAAAACTAATGACAACCCTGCATTTCTGACATTTTTTTTTATATATATATCCTTATTCTCATGAATTTGTAGTGGGTGACAGGGTGTAGGCGGTTTCCAGCCTTAACTCTTTTCCAAACGCGAAATTTTGGACTGTCCCAAATCCAAAGAGTTTGCAGACGACATTTCAAAATGTGATGAAATTGGAAAATTACCATAAGATAGGACAGAAAACATTGTCGTAAAAAGGAGAAATTAATTGTTTTGAGCAATTTCTCCTGTTCCCACAATGGTTTCCATTGTCATCTGCAACAAATTGGTCAAATGTCGTTACTGTTTGGTAATGGGTTAAGGATCAATCAAAGTTAGACTATTTATGAGAATTATGCTCAAAACATAATATCTGAAGTGACTTGCCAAAGGTCAATTTCACAAAACCAGAGGTGTCTGTGGGGCTTCAACCTGGGACCCCCCAAGTTCTTTTGTTATGTGTTTTCAAATTGTGATTGATAATCTAGAAATGCTATTTGTTTTATCAATTTGATCTTTTGATTTTTTTTGATGAGATGATCAGAAACTGTTATTTTTCTGTCATAATGTTAAACATCTTTTGAAATCCATAGAGGAAACATACCTGTTAAACAGCAATGAAAATGGCAGCAAAGTATCTTCTTGTGCCACAATGTTTTATATTCAGATTATGAAAGAAGGATAAGATGTCATAGGTGGGGAATTTCTGTCCAGTGACTTATATAAATGGGGCTTTTCCTACTGAAATTTTCTTCTAAAGTGCTTGTTCACAGGTGTGAGGAAATTAAAAAGTTGAAATTTAATTTCTTTATAACTGCATAACAGCTGTACTATTAAATGATATGTGCTGAAGAATAGTCATTGGAAACAAATTTTGATTGTTTTTTAGTTCTTTAAAGTGTGTATACATTAAAGAAACATGTATTATAATCTAAATGTGTGACAACTGTTTTGACATTTACAGTATATAAACTGTAGATACTTAGATAAATTCATACTTCATGAATTAATTATGCTTTCAATAGCTACATAAGTTTGATTTTATACCAAGCAACAGTACAAATCTGTTTTGTTTCAACTACATAAAAGTCATTTTGTTTTGACTTTTAAAAATTCTCTTCCAGAGAGAGGTTTAATGGCTTAAGGGGTAAGGTCACCCTCTGAGTGCCAAGCAAAATCTACTCTTATTGGCCTTATACTGAAAAACTCTTTTTTATTTATTTTTTTCGAGTTCGGTATTTATTAATGGTGATGGGCCCCAATTAGGGCCTCTATCAACCGGAACAGAAATGTTGAATAAAGGTTCGTTCATTTTGATTATATTAAGTTAACTGCTTTCTCAATGCTTAATACGTTGTCTAAAGGCTTGTCTAGAATCACCAGTTCTGGGCTAGGGATTTTAAGTGTCTTGCCAAAGGACACTCCTAGATAACAAGGAGTATTGAAAGGACTCGAACTCGGGACCCCTGAGCTCTCAGTTCACCATCTAAACCACTTAGCCAAGGTGATAAAGGTTAATAAATCACATTATATACTTTCCGGTGGATTACCCTGTAATATCAGTGGATTATCACAGGATATTTTCACTGTTTCAAAGTGTGGGAATATCAGGAACTACTTTCTTTTCCCCATGGGGCACCCCATTTTACAAGTGAATGATATCATGGGTCATAATGTAGAATTATTTATAATCAATATATCGGGTAGAATACGACGTTTTAGCTGCTTTAATGTGTAAAATGAACAATGGAATGCCATTGAAATTGTTTTGAAATTAGTGAAATTTACTCAAAAAAGGCATTCTGAACCCAAACTGGTTTTTTTTACAAGTATTGCTTAAAATTGGGGAATGATCAAGATGTGCCATGGCATCATGGTAAAAGTTTAGCATTGAATTTTGATCCTGAGTTGTTGCTGTTAAGACAAAAAATGTAAACCAAAAAGATCTTCCCCAACACATTTGGATAACATTTTCACATAGTTTTACAATACCAGAGTTACACAAAGTTCAAGTTGAAATTAACAGCAGGAATCTTTTGATTGGTTAGGAAAGCTTAATAAAAGTTGATTTAAAATGTCCTTTCATCAACGGACATACTGAAAAACACCAATCACAACTCAAACAAGAGTAGTTGGAATCTTTTCTTTCTTAAAGTCACAATATTGGTGAAGATATCCCTTGCTAACGCACACGAAATCACAAATAGTCTTGATAATCAGTTACTGTTATTTAACTGTAGAACAAAATGTCAATTTGGATATTATTTGGCACTTGTTTTTGGTCCAAGTTGGCTGCAACATTCAATGTACATGTACATGTCTCAATCAATGCTGTCTAGGTGGTTTCCCTTGATGAAAGTGTACCTGCAATTAAAAGAAAATAGAACTAAAATCAAAAATCTTTTTTAACAATATTTGCATACAACAGATACAAGTAACGCATAATCATAAGAATTGATTTGCAAACACTGATATCACTTATCAAAATATTTAAAACACGAAACAACTAATGTAAAAAATTCGGGCGAAACGTCCCGGGTTCGTAACGTTAATGATTATGAGCAACTGTAGATTAATTTCTCAACTTTTAAATAAATAACTTGAGTGAAATGGCATGTCTGTTATGGCTGTCCAATATCGATGCAGCTTTGTGTTTTCTTCTCTCACTGTACCAAGTACACGGTAGATAAATCGTTGGGGAGCGAATTTCCATGGCTACGAATCTCAACGTGTCAGTTTGGCCCTCATCTCCATCCCACATTATTAATCACTGGCGAAGCTTGTTGGCCCAATGCAGTTAATAAATGCTTCTTACACATGAGAAGTTATGTACTAAGTGGCGACAGTATTGATTTGTCTTACATAGGGCATATAGTTCGAAGTTAAAAAATTGAAGCGGTGAGGCGAGAGGAAATTGGCGACCATTAAAAATCGTAAAAATCAACATTGTATTGGCACAGTGATCTGTTCGATAAGTCAACTGATCTACAACGTTCAATTCCTTATACCTATAGATTACGGAGATATTATTGCTTAATTTGTTTCCTATATTGGGAAATTTTCATTGAAAGAACTTCAAACCAAAGTGAAAAGGTGTCTTGTTTGTCATTCTGTATATAGATACGATGTCGTAACGTCTTGTGGCTGCTATCTGGTTGCCACCGACGTTACGATTCCACGCTCATCACTTGTTGGAGCAAAATCAATTTCAACAACCACATGATAGATAACCTTTTTATGATAACCCTAGCACAGTATTGTCTAAAATATCAAATCAAACAGCTTGATAGAAGCTAAAATGACTTAATTAAGTTGTATTTCTTAATTGTTGGTGAAATTCAGTGTGAAACAAACTGTTAGTGGCCATTTTGATTTTTTCCCAACTTCTCGCACTTTCTGCTTTAAAAATATGGTAATTACCCACTGAACATGAAGGGCTCATCCAATGAAAACACATATTTTTCCCGCCTTTTTTACAACCTTACTACAACTTCAAAATATGGAATACACCAACAGGTCTAGCTCCGCCCAATTTGACCCAAATTGGTTGTCAATTGTTGCAGGATAGTCCTGGATATCCAAATGAAAACCGGAAGTGATGGATTTGAGAAATGAAATGCATAAGGATTACGAAAAATGCTTCTATTCTCTTAAAATAATGGAAAAATATTAACTTTTGGACTCTGAGGTAGGAGATTATATGCATATGTTTAATCAGGTGAAGTTTTGTTGCATTTAGTTGCCCCATTTTTGAATTATCGTAGCGGTTGTGATACACAACCGGCCTGCTCCAAAGAGCTAAGAGGGCGGATTTACTACCGTGTCCCAAACAGGACACGGTAGGAACATTACTTCTATTCTGTATAGTGAACTATTTAGTCGGTCATGTTGACATGTGACTTCACATACATTACTGGGGATTCCGTATCGATAAAAGGGGCGCCAACGGGTTTTTTCAAAATCTTAAGGTCACTCAATGAAATATATTTCGATCATACACCGAAAATTACTAATATCCTCTATATATTTTAGCTTTATGTGTCAATATCAATCCCCATCAACTTGCATTTCAATTACTGGTTTTAACTTTCATTTGAAAATAGTATGAAGTACGAGAACCAGTAATTTTCTATCATACTTTTAAGAAATATTTGATATTAACTCTTATAGTGCTGGAACTGACAGAGTAAATTGGCTGCTGATCCAACCTGCTAGCTTCTCTGAGTATCTTTCCTTATCAAAGAGTTGCAACAACATTTCGTCTCAATTTTCAGCCATAGGAAAGATGAAACCCACGGGGAAGCTGTCATTCACGACGCGCGGGGATTTGGTGGACTTGAAGAAGAAGTCGAAAGTCTTCCCAGAGGGCCCCAGTCCCCCGCCCTTATCTCCTATATCTCCAATGGAGACAGATTTGACGACCCCAGACCTCAACTACATCAAACAACAATCCCTCCTCCCTCTGGATAAAACTTACACAGATGGGTATGTCATGACAAATCATACTACACTTTACAGGGCTATTTTTATGCTATATGTAACAAGGGCCTATGAAAGGCACCTTACCAATTGGAATTTTCTTTAAGATTACAGTTTTCCCAAATATTTAACCCTTTCCCAAACAATAACAACATTTGACCACTTTGTTGCAGACGACTCTAGAAAACGTGGGAAAAGGACAAATTGCTCGTGACGAGCAGTTTTTCCTTTTCCCACAATGTTTTCTGTCCTATAAGAAGACTGTTTTTCAGTTACTTCACATTTTGGAATGTCGTCTGCAAACTCTTTCAATTTGGGCCAGTGGAAAATTTGCTGTTTGGTATAGGGTTAAGTCATAGCAGCTTTTGGGTTTCCCAATTCAACAATCTTAGGGATATAATTTCCCACGATCAATACTTTCAGATCAATACTTACAGGCGTAGGTTTCTTTCCAATGTAAGGAGGAAAAAGCCCCTCTTCACCCACTTTAGAGCAAACTACCATAGTTCCCTTACATCTTTAATGAAAAGCTTACCTCATAAAACGCTCTTTTCACAGTGTTTGACATTATTGATAAGCAGATCCCAATTAGAGGGAAATATTTTTGAGGACTAGGATTCTTTCAAATTCAAATAACGCAAATATGTTTGCTATTTGATTAATGACCATATACATCATTAAAACCAACAGAGACTTAGCCCATGATGGGTTTTTCTCTTTTTGTCACAACAATTTAAAATCAAATGGATTTGCATTGGAATCACAGAGCATTGTGGCGTAGCTTGCTTATTAAATATTGACTGTGGAGGACATTGGTCAAGCGGTAGAGCGTCTGCCTCGGGACATGAGGGTTGTGGGTTCAAATCCTTGAGAAGCATGATGGCCTTGCAACCTTTTGTTAGTCCTCATTTAGTGTGAGTACTGGTTATGTATCCAGGAAGTAGAATGGAAAGTGATTCATCTAAGTTATAATACATTATTTCACAATTGATTAAAATCAAATAAGTTTAACTATTTACCAAGCAATAACAAGATTTAACCACTTTGTTATAGACGACTCTGGAAAACATTGTTGGAAAAGGAGAAATTGCTCGTAACGAGAAATCTTTCCTTTCCCACAATGTTTTCTGTCCTACTAGAGGATTATTTTCCAATTTCATCACATTTTGAAATGCCGTCTGCAAACTCTTTCAATTTGGGACAGTCTAATATTTGGCGTTTGGTAGAGGGTTCAACTTATATTGACCATTTATATATGTCAGTTTGGTGAAACAAACGGAAAAAGAAGGTGTGGTGGAACTGGCTGAAAATCTGCAGAAGATCAAGCATTTCCCAACTGGAGCCATTATTAAAGAGGTATGTTTATTAAATTCCCCGACTAGTCAATTTTTATGTGAGTGAACATTTGAAATGGTAATTAACAAATAACCATAGGTGAAGTTACCGACAATGTACTCAATCTACTCGTGTTATGTCCTGTGATGTGTCACAACATGGAAGTAAGTTTACGATCTTAAAACATTGGATACAATTAGGAACAATATTGATTTTTTGTGTCCATTGTTCAAGCCAAAAACTAATGCGAAAGAAGTCAATGTTCCTGTTCGTTGACAGCCACAAATTGATTATAAAAAAAAAAAATAATATGATTTACAATTATTCCCTTAATTTCAAGTTTTAAATCAAGATAAATGATGTGCTAAATAAAACATCTTTTCTTTTGTAATGATGTAAACGTTTCATTGAAAAATAGTCAGAATATGCAGTGATTTCTTATTAATTTTCGGAATGGGTCCGGTACCGGACAAATTGGGAAAAATCATGGCGTTTTTCCTACAATTGGGGCTATTCAGGAATAACTTAATTCAAACATAGGCTTTATAGACAATAATAATCTGTTAATTTGATTGTTAATGGGTCTGTTTTACAGTACCAAACATGTTAAGAAAGACATTGCTGGCATGATCTTCTAAAATTGTCTGGAATTCGGTGATTTTTTCCTTTATATGTTAAGTACAGTAAAACATACCTTTTCCCAATCAAATTGACTAACCATTTGACCCAATTTCCCAATGAAAAAAGCTCCCTAAGTGACTGATTCAACGAATTAAAAATTTGTCTAAAAAATGCAAATACTACATGAAGAAAATTAAACTTCCTTAAATTTAATTTTTTTGGCACTACACTCATTCCCAAAACTTGAAAAAAAAATCTCTGGAAATGCACTGTTTACAATGATCCATAGTACGTCTGTCAAAAGTGTTTAATAATGCACATGTGCATTTTTATTTGTCGGTTATCATTTGTATGTACCATTGTAGGATCCATTCACTTGTTCCATACTGGTTTATCAGATTGTAATTGTGCATTCATCCATCAATTTTGCAGAGAACTTACTTTTATCCTGATTTTATACCAAATCTCCAATTCTGTTCATTGGGCTAACACTGACGAGGTTGCATTCCTTCCTGTTAGAAACAATCTGTCTTACCAGGACTTTCAGGGTCTTCCTTGTCTCTTCGCACCAGGTAAAAGAGATATACACAATCAATGTCATCTGCTGAAAAGATGTTGTAAAGATAAAAAAAAAAAAGCTCTAACAAGCTAAATTATATAACTGAACTGATCCTAAAGCTACCTCGAAATGGTTAAAGGCAATTCTTCTTTTGTAACAACAGTTTTGAAATCTCTCTATTATGGGAAAGGAGAAATGTTGATACCGATTTTTCTATTTTTATTTCCTTCAGGATTTTGTCCCGACAGGTGACCAATATACAGAAAATTTTCATTACGTGGTTAAGAAGAATCTAGCAAAAGGATCTTTTGGCACAACTGCCTTATGCGTGGATGCTGGGAAACGCTTTATCCGTAAAAAGGTAGGTCTCTTAATTTGATTGATAGGGCCTAGAAAAATAAATTGTTTGTTTAGGGTAACATCTTCAAAATCAGTAGGTAGGGTAGGTAGGGATTTTTTTTAAAATGTTAAGCTTTAGGTTTACATGCCGTTTCTTTATTAAAGAAAATAGTTTAACAGTACATAGAACTGTCTTCTGACACGGACCCGCATCCATCAAAATGCATTTTCAGAAGTTGTTGAATTTAAGCGCTGATAGAAGACAGGAATAAACATGCATTTGTCAGATGTTGTCAGTCTATTCAACTCGTAAACTGGCCTGTTGGAAATGGTAGAGGAGTTTAAAATGGATATGTTAAAAATACGGTGCCAGTTGATTTCTTCTTCCAATGGTCAAATAAAATCTTAAGGGTAGGCAGGTTTGGCTAGGTAGGGTTGGGTTGTCCTAAACAAACAACTTTTGTTTTAGGCCTAGTATATATTTGATCTTGATAGTACTAAGTAGATGTTTAAACCTTAGAATGCTGGTCAATTTCTGATAATAGATTTCTGTGTCGTCTGCTTTCAAAAACCTTAAATATCTTCTTATTTTTGTTGAGGAAATATACTTTGAGTAGTTAAAAGGTTGGATCACAACCCAGCAGCCAATTTACTTTGCGGCTAGCTTAGATCTAACCTGTTTGCATAAACATAAAGTTGGTTCCATCACTATTAGGGTTAGAGAAGAAGCCTTTTTCCCTTCTTTTGAATTGTGGGCCCCAGGCTCAATTTGGTTCCAGTTCCAGCCCTGCTGATATCAGACCTCTGCTTACATGATTCCAGGAAATCCATAAAATAAGTGACAAATTCTAGACACAATTATAAACCCAACAAAAAAAATCAACAACAATTCATATTCCAATATTTTTTTAGCAATCGCACTCAAACAAAAGTATCAGGAACAAAAGTATCAGTATCAGGTTTGATTTCTAGTTATTAATTAAACATGAACAATGTACATTTACGTGTAATGTATAGCTAGAATAATTCAGATGCCACTGGAGAAAAAATTCAACATAATTATGAAGATATTAACAAGGGGAACAAATAATCGTATCAAAAAAGGAGAGCTTGAGGAAATGTTTGAATGGATCTTTGACTTCGAGCATGAATGACTTCGAGCATAAACCTTTTCACTACCTATAGCTCTGGATATACAGACTTAAGCACCTTATATACCATATCCGTAGTTAATGGACAGCGTAATATTGTTGTATGTTAGAAGCATTAAGTACACGTTAGAGTGAAGAAGGTTGGTATATAGTGTATTGTAAACTTGATATTAATATTTATGAAATGACGTCATTTGAGTGTCTGTTGCAGGCGGTGCAGGGGCAAATCCTGTCTTTCTCCCATTTTTTCCATATTTTCCCTTGGTATATAAGAAAATAACTAGTGGAAAGGTTAAAGTGATCCGAACCTTTCTCTAAACTTTAACTTTTATAGGAAACTATTTAACCCATTACCAAACAATGACGACATTTCAACAGTTTGTTGCAAAGACTTTGGAAAACATTGTGGGAAAAGGAGAAATTGTTCTTCACAAGCAATTTGTCCTTTTCCCATAATGATTTCTGACTTTTCAGAAGATTATTTTTTTACTTTCATCAAATTTTGAAATGTCGTCTGTAAACTCTTTCAATTTGGGACAGTCAAAAATTTTGCGCTTGGTAATTGTTAACTTTTAAAGGAAATGACTGTGTTCTCCTGTTTAGATTAAAAAGGCTAACTTCCGAAGCTCGGAGGTGGTAGTACCAGTCAACCTGAACCACGAGAACGTTACCAAGCTGTACGGCCTGATACTTCGTCAGGAGGAGGATGGGGATCTGACAGTGGAGCTGATGATTGAACCTGCTGGTATGTCTGATTTGTGTCCAACTCTTCACAAATCTGTCCAACCCTTGCAAAATGTACAGCAGTTCTGTCCAACCCATCCAAAATCTTTAGCAAGTCTGTCCAACACTCCAAAAATCTTAAGAAAATCTGTCCAATCCTTCAAAAATCTTTAACAAATCTGTCCAACCCTTCACAAATTTTCAGCAAATCTGTCCAACCCTTCACAAATTTTCAGCAAATCTGTCCAACCCTTCCAAAATCTTAAGAAAGTCTGTCCAACCCTTCAAAAATCTTAAGCAAATCTGTTCAACCCTTCAAGAATCTTAAGCAAATCTGTCCAACCCTTCACAAATCTTCAGCAAATCGGTCCAACCCTTCACAAATCTTTAACAAATCTGTCCAACCTTTCCCAAATCCTCAGCAAACCGTCCTACCTTTCCAAAATCTTCAGTAAATCTAACCAACCCCTCCAAAATATTTAGCAAATCCATTCAACCCTTCCCGAAATCCTTAACAAATCTGTCCAACACTTCCGAAATCTTAAGCAAGTCTGCCCAATCCTTCCGAAATCTTTAGCAAATCTGTCCATCACATCCAAAATCTTAAGCAAATCTGTCCAACCCATCCCAAATCTTCAGCAAATTTGTCCAACCCTTTCAAAATCTTTAGCAAATATGTCGAACCTTTCCCAAATCTTTAGCAAATCTGTTGAACCTTTCCCAAATCTTAGGCAAATCTGTCCATCCCTTCCAAAATCTTCAGCAAATCTATCCAACTCTTTTCAAATCTATGGCAAGTCTGTCCAACCCTTCCAAAATTATTAGCAAACTGTTTCTTTATCTTTGACATTCAATAAGTTTGAGTCGTCTCTCTTTCAACCCACATTGTTATCGTTGATCAGATTTGCTTTATTAGTTATATTACAGCCAATGAATTATTTCCTGACAAACACTGATGACCTTCTGGGTCTTTGGATAAATTGGGTATTTCTAGGATAAACTAATTCTGGGTCTGGGGCTTTTCGTTTCAATGCTTATTGCTCCCTCTCAGACCGATGTACAGTCGAGCCTCGTTTATCTGAACACTTTCGTTCCCAGGAGTAACGTATTAACGAATAATCTGTTCGGATGGGGAATAATACTGATTAACGACGATCGGACTATCAAGGCTCGACTATATACTTACAACACACAAAGAAATCAGACAAAAGAATGAGTTTCAAAATTGCGGATTAATTGTATTCTACCTTCAGCCTTATATTATCTATTTTACAGGGGAAGCACTGAACAGTTTTATCAAGCACATCTTTATTGACACCCAAAAGATATGGGATATTACAAAACAGATGATGGCTGGACTCACTCATCTACATCTTAATGGGATAATACACCTGGATATCAAGCGTGAGTAGTCACAGCAGGGTTTACCTTAACCAGTGATTTTTTTCCTTTTATATTTGATACCGTAAAATGGACCAATTCCCAATCAAATCAAATCAACTGACTATTCTTCCCAATTTCTCACTAAAGCTGATGTTTGAATTCAGTTGTTCCTGAAAAATTTCCAATTTTAGAGAATAACCCTGTGATTTTTCCCAATTTGTCTGAAATCGAACCCTTACCCAAAAGTTTTTAAAAAATCGCTGTCGACCCCAACTTGTATAGTAAATGACCCCACAATTCCTTGATATTTCCCTAGAATAATTATTTTCAATTCCCAATTCCATATATATAAATCAAGTGTCAGAAGTCCTGCTAATAAGCATATATCAAGGGGTTAAGGGCAAACCAAGTAACAGTATGTAATACTTTTGGATAAGGTATTAAAAAGAGTTTCCAGATGATCAGGCAGATAGAAAAACCTCTTTCATGTTATGAAAAATAAAACCTTTGATTCATTTGATATATAACTAAGAGCTTAAATGATGACCAAGCAATACAATTTTAGCCCAGAAATGTTTATTTAAGAATTTTGACCCTGAAATGAAATGGTTTTCCACTTGGTCATTATGTATTAGTGATGCAAATGTATGAATGATTTCTTGAGGGTTAAGTAGAATCTTGGTGACAAAGTTAAGCATGTTAAAAAGCAATTTGTGGCTTAACCCTTTACCATACGCCAAATTTTCGACTGTTCCAAGTTGATAGTTTGCAGATGACATTTCAAAATGTGATGACATTGGAAAAGAATCCTCCGATAGGGCAGAAAACCTTTTGGGAAAAGGAGAGAGCAATTTCTCCTTTTCCCAAAATGTTTTCCAGGATCGTCTTTAACAAGCTGGCCAAATGTCGGTAATGTTAGGTAATGGGTTCAACCGTTATGAATAATTATTTGTTGCTTTTTTTTTCAGCCGAAAATGTCTGCGTTCAGATGAAAGGAAGTAGTCTGCTGGTAAAGATTACTGACTTTGGTTCAGCAAAAAAATTGCCTCTAGAAGACATAACCTCTGTTGGCATGACTCCAGAGTACATGGCCCCCGAAATATGTAAGCTGTTCCCACAGAAAAGGTAATGGATGCCGTAGAAACAACATTTAGTTTAAACTCATTTATTTTTCATCGATTGTGATGGAAGGTTATTAAATTCACTCTTGATGACTGCTTCTTGGATACTACACCAGTTCTTTCATTGATTTGTGGGTTATTCCCGGCGATTCTCACCTCGGTTAACCGGGATTTGAACTCTGTACAAGAGGCCGGTGCTCTACCACTGCACCAGTGTCGCCTATAAATAATATTTGGTTGTTTTCTGTAGGAACCAGAAATCATTGATTGTTTTTAATAGTATATGTTATATATGTCCAAATAGTGTTATTATCACATTGGGATAGTGTTCATTTACGTACAAAGTTTGTTTTTATCACAGTTGGATGATGTTCATTTATGTACCAATTTTGTTTTTAGTACAGTGGGATGATGTTCATTTACATACCAATTTTTTTTTTTTCACATTGGGATAGTATTCATTTATGTACAATTTTTTTTTATCACAGTTTGATAGTGTTCATTTATGTATAATTTTTTTTATCACCGTTGGATGATGTTCATTTATGTACCAATATTTTTTTATCACAGTTTGATAGTGTTTATTTATGTACACTTTTTTCTCTCACAGTTGGATAGTGTTCATTTATGTACATTTTTTTGTTTTTATCACAGTTGGATGATGTTCATTTATGTACACATTTTGTTTTTATCACAGTTGAATAGTGTTCATTTATGTACAAATGTTGTTTTTATCACAGAATGAAGTTTGAGAGAGTGATCACAGGGAAAAGTGATGTGTTTGCCGGGGCCCTAACGATCATGTTCCTGAACGAGAATGTGCATGTACTACTACGCTTCATCACAGGCGGGAAAACATCATACTCAGACATCACCCAAAGGAAGAAGTTGCGACAGGACCTGATGCACAAGGTATGCGATAGCTGTTACTTCACAGCGATTTTTTATATATACATTTTGGGAGTTCGTCTAGTACCGGTCAAATTGGAGAAATTCATGGCTTTTGTTTCTAAAATTTGGAATTTTTCAGGAATAACTAAATTCAAACATAATCTATATTGGAAAATTTTGAGGAAATGTCAGTTAATGTGATTGGAAATAAGTCTGTTAACATTACCAATCATATAAAGAAAAGAATCACTGTATCTTTGAAATCAGACCTGTTTTATTTTATGGATTTTGTGCATTTGTTAATTATAAAGTTATTTATTTTACATGGATTGTGAAACAAGTTTGTACAAATTAGATTTATCACTCTGGTATCTGATTACTCAATACACAGCCAGTACTCCCACCAAATACGGATTAATAAAAAGTCTCATAGAGAATCCTGCTTATCATGTGATTTGAAGCCACAACCCTTGTTTGGAGTTTCCTTCTGCATGGGTGAAAGTGTTAAGGATTATTCCTGATTTTCAGGATTTGGGGACTTTTTGTCCCTATATAATGTTATAGCAAACACCCCTTTTCAGGATATAGAATTAGATATTTCAGGTTTTTTGGAATTTTTCAACTTTCACCCATGGTTTTGCAAGACACTACAGAGCCTTACCTTAAACTAGCAAATGCATGAAAGCTTAAAATAACCAAAATATTGTTAACATGGTGTGAAGCACCGCATATTACACCTTTGGCAAGAATTTTTACAGTTTGTTTTGTTATTGGGAAATATTCCCATAAACGAAACAAACTGTTCATTAAACTCTCTATAAACAAACTAACAAACAAATATAAAGCAGTTACTTTACAGGATTTTTCTTGACTCCCAATTTGTCAATGACCTCCAACTGCTGGATATGACCCCTAGTGAGGATATTGTTTCATTCACAATTCCATATATCGAGAGTTCAATGCAAGACTAAAGTAAGTGTTTCATAAACATGTAGCACTTACTTTAGTCTTGCATTGAACCCTTGATATTAGGGGTCGAAATGCCCCTCAAATAAGCATTAACCCAAAGGGTCAAGGGAAAACTCTGCTGTAGTATTGCACTGATTCATTATTATGAGGGTTACCTTTGATTTCAGCTGGGCCTCTGTGGCCTAGTGGTTAGAGTACAGAACTTCAAATCACATGGCCCCTCTCCGCGTGGGTTTAAATCCAGGTGAGGGATATGGATTATCATGAGAGGTAGTCTCCCTACTGACTTTGGGAATGTCAATTGTTCTGCACCGCTTGACCACATCCCTTATGGGCAGTTGAGTAAGTGTCCGGCAGTGCAATTAAACTGAAATCATGTAGACCCAATGTAAAACTTGTAGAAATAATAAAGAAGTAAAATTATATTCCAGCTTGCAACTGACCAGAAATTCATATGGCAATCTGTGATTCCATACAAATGTGATGTTGATATGAGGGAGCTGCTTATACAGATGACACATTATGATCATCACAGAAGATTATCTGCACAGGAAGTGATGGATTTTATAGACAGTGAGTACAGTGTTTCATTTTGGAACATTGATGAAAGGTCCTTTTGCTTGAATTGATAACACCAAACATAGAATAGCTCTACCGAGACTGAGGTGTTCTCTCATCATTTAGAAATCGAATCAGAAAATAGCGATGTCACACATGCCTCCATTATTGTACGATACTTAATCAATTTAACTTTATATAATTATGATTAGATATAGTATGTATTTGTACATGTATATGTATTTGTTTTTAGCAATGACATGCTTCGATGTAATATGAACTTTACCTATGCTTGGTGTAATAGCAGTGTGCCTATGAATATCAGCATCTACTTTCTGTTGAGATTAAGGGTCCTGTGTGGCCCAGTGCTTAAAGTAGTGGACTTATAGCTCAAGGGTTATGGCCTTGACCACCACCAACACCTCTGGTTTTGTTGGAATGCCCTTTGGCAAGTCTATTCAGAGCAATTTTCGGTTTTGTTTGGGTTTTCTTGGATCCATTAGTACTATGCATAGTACAAATTGATCCAAAATAGCCCTAACATAACCAAAAATAGCTTGACACAGGGTTAAACACCATAAAAACAAGGAAACAAATCTTTTGAAATAATTGTGTCATCTCTGAAGTTTATCATCATGCCATTTATTTTAACAGAAAGAGAAAGACGTCGAGAAGAGGAATGTAACCGAACGCAGACGAAGGACAAAATGCGGAAGAAATGGAGGCAGAAATTGAAGCCGTATGCCGGGAAGAGTAAATGGAAGTTTGGTAAAGAAGAGACTCCCATGCAGGAAATGAGACGCATGAAAGCCTTTCATGCCGAAGAGTTTCTGTCACTGGTTAATGATGTGTCCTTATCCATGGGAAAACTGAACTTAACAGAAAGAGAAAGACGTCGAGAAGAGGAATGTAACCGAACGCAGACGAAGGACAAAATGCGGAAGAAATGGAGGCAGAAATTGAAGCCGTATGCCGGGAAGAGTAAATGGAAGTTTGGTAAAGAAGAGACTCCCATGCAGGAAATGAGACGCATGCAAGCCTTTCATGCCAAAGAGTTTCTGTCACTGGTTAATGATGTGTCCTTATCCATGGGAAAACTGAACTTAAAGGTAGGTGGGAGGAGGTAGCATAAAATTGACAGTTTTTGACTGGTTTTGGTGTTGCTAGACTGATTTCAAATTGGTATTTGTTAAAAAATCACATGTGACAGATGTGTCTGTATCCAGGGGCAAACTGAATCATAATTTGAAGGTAGTGCGGATGCCTAGATGGTGATCGTCTTCTCTGTATTTCCAGAATGTTATACCAAGGTTCAGATAAGAGGTGTTTTCATATGCCTTTTACTAACTTCTATAAACCTCATGTTGTGGGGAATGCTTTCATTAAATTTGTGTCAACCTGGGTGACTCTAATGAGTAGCCAAAAATTAGATATTCATAAAATATTTTTTTTTGTTTTATCATATCTCCATGATGAATGTGCAACATCTTTATCAAAAATTATTTGGATGGATGTTGAGAATAGAATAGAAAAACTAGTTTTATGTAACTCTGGGGATGTAAGAATTGTCAACAAATAAGTTAATGTGCTTCTTGCTTATTGTGATTACTTCAGATGGTGGGTCTGCATGGTCTGGTAGTTAGACAGAGCTCCGGATAAGATTTCGGGTCAATTAGTTTTCACTATAAGATTTTTATCACAATTCGTTTTTTGCATAATTCATCATTTTCAAATAGTTTTTTTTCTAATAATCAATTGTTTTATTACTTTTGTTGTGCTTGACTGTGGTGTCTCTTTGAATGTTGCACAAGCCCTTTCTGGTCCAGACAATTGCCACATTTGTTTAATACAACATTTCAAATGAATATCGGCATCGTAGCCTTCAATTTGCAACCAGGGAAAGACACTTTTACATGCTTAGATCTGTTTTTGCATGAATCCGCGATGTTTTGCTTTTATGGTCTTCGATTCCGCTTCATCAACTACTTTTGACACGGTATCAAATAAGACACTGCCAACAAAAGACTTCAGACTTTGTTCTCGACGCAAAATGAACCCAAGTATACTTGCAGAATTAAGTTTCTTTTGTGAATTTGTTCACACTTTGCAGCTGACGTAATAATATTGTAAACAGAAAACGGAAACGGAAATGAAATCATAGACTAGGAACCGGTCTTCCATAGAAACATAGTGGAGCTTGTAGACAGCGGGGGACCAGTTTAGTGGAATTATTCGTAACCAATAATTCTCGGACCCGGTAACGGAAATCTCTGATTTGATTTTCAATGCGCTGCACTCGGAAAATATGTACAATCAAATTACATTCACAATTCGTTTCTCTTTATCTCAATTTGTTTTAGTACGATGGATTTTGATTTTCAATTCGTCTTTCTGTGTAAATAATTGGTAATAACAATAAAACGAATCTTATCTGGAGTTCTGGTTAGAGTACAGAACTTGAAATCACGTGGCTCTTCTTCGCATGGGTTCAAATCCCGGTGAAGGTATTTCGAGTTTTATGAGAGATAATTTCAAGACTGACTTACATATATTGAGTGTTGGGTTTTCTGCCATCATTAAGAGTCAGGCATTGCAACATAACTGAAATATTGTTGCCGCGTTGTAAAACCTATATAAACATGAACATTGCTTCTGAATGTGTTTACTACAGGAGGAAGTTAGCACCTCAAAGCAGAAGGCCATAGTGACCCAACCCTTGTCCGAGGAGACCCACCAGGGATATCAACCCAAGATTGGGGCTTCCAGGCGTGTTGTGTTGTCCCATGCACAGCCTGCTACACAAACAAGCGCCCAAAGATACCATGCCCAACCTCCGCCCCAACTTGCATGCGCACCATTTAGCCAGCAGCCCTGGATCCAACAGCCCATTGGGTGTTATGAATCAAACAGGATATCTGTCATACCAGATACGCAGACCACTGATGCCACTATGACAGTCGAGCAAAAGAACCAAGCTCGTCAAGAGATCCTGGTAAGACTAAAAGTTCAATCTTTTAGGCTATTCCTCCCCATACCCAGGGCTTTTTTCCGTTGAATTGGGAAGAGGCCCAAGCCTGTTGAATTTGAGATATTTCATATCTTAAATCGCTGAATTGGGAAGCCTCAAAGCTGGTATGACTTAGGTTTTTTGGGGAAACTGCATGATTTAAAGAAATTTCTAATTGGGATGGTGGCTTTTATGGGAGTCTGTTATATAACCTAAAAAAGCCCTGATAGTCCTCCACCCCTGATTTTAGATTTATGGTCCAGACTGAAAGCAACAGCAGACAACATTTCAGTGGTATAATGTATATATATAGAGAGATAATTAGAATAAATTGAGGGTCTTGCATGGCCTAATGGTATGATATATATATAAGTTAAGTGTCCTTCATGGCCTTGTGGTCAAGGTGGCAGACTGAGAGCTTGGGGGTTCACCAAGTCCCAAGGACACCTGGTTCTTGGGGGGGGTGGCATTTAGGCAAGATATTTCATAGCCCTAGCCTAGTGCTGGTGGATCCAGGAAAGCCGTTGCGTAACTATAAATTGTTGATACAGGGGTAAACACATTACAAACAAGTGTGTTGGCATATGTGTGAAAGATTATTGATAGGGGGTTTAACACCATACCTAAAGAGCAGTCTCTGGGCTGACTTTAGGGATGCAGATGGTTCTATCCACGCTTGACCAGCCCTTATGGGTAATTGAGTACAGGGTCTTCCTTCATCGTTCAGAGTCGGACATGACAATATAACTGAGATGATATTGATGGAATGTAAAACCCACATTTTTATCAAAGCCTAAAAATAAACAGCTTCTATTATGGCACTTTGTTATTCCTTTTTTTAAGCACCTTTTGATGACCGGAAAGGTGAAGATAGCCCAGGGTGAGAAAGGTCCGAGGAAGGTCTGTGAGAGCGCTCCATCTACGACTCCAACTAGGAAAGGTGTTGTGCCTTTTAATCCGACCTCACCGCTCCAACCAAGCGATGAGGATAGTGCAGCTGACGGGGGCAATGTGCCCAATTTCATGAGGCTGTGCTGATCCGCTTTCTGTTCAGTCACAGTGCCTATTTTATTTACCCTTATCCCTTTGGCCTTATGAGAAGTTGTAAATGGTCCAGGTTTAAGGAAGAATACCCATAATGTGCACTTTTGAAACTTTCTTTTCGTCGGATTACTTCTGTAGTTCTTGGTATACATCAGTCTGTGGCTTTACACGAATAGTTTTGGCCTCAACAGATGTGTACCGAGAACAACCAAAGTAATTTGACGAAAGAGTTTCAAAATGGCAGATTATGGGAATTTGAGATGGAGAAGGCCTTATTAATCCAAACAAACACACAAATGCCGTTTTCACTGGCTATTTTAATAATCCGTTTAACTATTTACACAGAATAATAAGTTCACTAAAATGAAGATGAGAATTGTAAAACTGTCCTAAATTATTAATTCCCTCCTTTATTTTGTAAATTATTAAAGTTAATCCAGTTCCAAATTGTTTGATTGCCACATGTCTTCTTGTTGAGCACGTCACCAATGTTCTAACCCCCTTTGCACACGGCCCATTTCCAGTCCATCCCAAGTTATCTCCCTTATTATTAATTGTTTAGTACCTACAAAGATTCGCTACTTAGCGACAGAATTCTACTTTAAAATTGAAAGCCTGAAAATATCTGGGAATGAAGTTGAAACCACTATCTCAAAAGGGGAAATTATTTTTTTATGAGAAATATTTGATGTTGTCATTGTGCTTTCTAAAGTATTTTGCTCTATGGGCAGTTGAATTAAAACATCAAAAGTATTTATACCCAATGACAAAGAATTTTCTAATTGTATTATTTTTTTTTTCTAATTGTATTTTTTTTTTTTCTTCGATCTTGCTTTCAATTTTGGACCAGTTCCTTGGGGTGGGGAAGGAGTTAAAGATTGAGTTACTAACGACATGTGATTAACAAACACTATGTACTGTATGTTCTAGTTCTTCCTTTGTAACATTGACTTATGTTAACTGATTTTATGTGAATTAATGAAGTTTGATAATTGTTATAACTATGTATGCCTAAATATGTTTGATTGTGAAAGCCTTAATTCTATTTCCCAATTCATGACTTGCCCAAGTCTAAAGCAGGAGTCCTGTGGGGCCAAGTGGTTAAAAAGACGGACTTGGAACTCAGCTACACTGTATCCGGGGTTCAAGCCTCACCAACACCTTCGTAGGAGTGACCTTTGGCAAGACACTTCAGAGCCATAGCCTAGTACTGGTGAATCCAGGAAAGTCATTATATAACTATAAATTGTGGATGCCGCGTTAAAAACATTACAAACAAGTGTGTTGACCTATGTGTGATAGGGAAAAGAGATGAATTAATTGGTCTGTTGCATCTTCTAGCAGGTATTTCCAATTACCCCATTACAAAACAATGACGACATTAACCACTTTGTTGCAGACGACTTTGGAAAACATTGTGGGAAAGGGAGAAATTTCTCGCTATGAGCAATTTCTCCTTTTCCCACAAGGTGTTGTCAATATTTTTCAATTTCATCACACTTTGAAATGTCGTCTGCAAACTCCTTCAATTTGGAACAGTAAAAAATTTGACATTTGGGAAAGGGTTACGAAGTATTTTTCCATTGTAACATTTATTCAATGAAGCTTTGATGTAAACCGATGTACAATCTTTTAAAGAAATATGTTAGCAACTTTGCAAATTTTCTCCTATATATTTTATCTGTTATCTTAAGTTCATAATCTGAATTGGTTTAAGAGGATAATTAATTAAGATATTTTTAAAAGAGTGCACTGTTAAAAAGCAAGATGTGTAAAATGAAATATGTGATGAGCATTTGTAGCTTGAAAAGTAGCTGCTTGTTAATTGGAATGAAATTAATTACAGCGTTTCAATTGTGCAAGACAATGTTTGCCAGTAAAGTACCGGTAGATTACCCTGTAAACTTTTATATAGCTAATTTGAGTTTGGAAAAGGTTGGGAAATGTACATTGAAAAGGGGTGTTGGGTTTTGTCTGCAGTTATTTTTTTCTTTGTTTGTCGTTGAATTTTCATGTTTTATATTGCTTTTGTACTTTTATAACCCACTTCACCTGAATAATAAATATCTTGGGTTTTGCTGACACAGAAAGCATAAGCAGATGACAAAGATTCAATAAATATATATTGGTAAAATTTTGATAGAAAAAATAATCCAGTTTCCTTTTGTATTCAAATTATCATTACAAGTGAATTCTATGATATTATTTGGCTGCCAAAACACCAGTGAAATGTTGCATATGATAGGCTTGTACTGTTGTATAATCATAACTTTTTTTTAATTTTTATTGGCAAGTGATATGAAAGACTTAGTTCTCTGTTACTTTCAATCCTCAAATAACCTCTGAATGGAAGTGTGCAAACAAACATTCTTTTTGTCAGGACATTTTCTTGGTTCGTAGATGTCCATGGAATTGCACCAGAGATAAACACTCGGTTCCAGTTTTGAGAAAAAAATGAACGATCGTTATAAGCTAAACTCAACTTGACAAATACCCATACTTCCTCACTTAATTTTATAATTTTGCTCTTCATAACCCATTACTAAACAATAACGACATTTTACAACTTTGTTGCGGACAACTATGGAAAGCATTGTGGGAAACGAAGAAATTGAGCAATATCTCCTTCTGCACAATGTTTTCTACCCCGTCAGAAGATTATTTTCAAATTGCATCACAATTTGAAATGTCGTCTGCAAACTCTTTCAATTTAGGACAGTCTGAAATTTGCCGTTTGGTAAAGAGTTGATAGACTGAATATTTATGTGGCAGTTGGTTGGAAGATGTATTTTTTGTGTACTATCGATTTTTTTTTATTATCATTTTCCTGTGTGCCATAGACATCTTTTATGTTGTCTGTCTGCTTAATTGTTCTCCTCGCAAACCTATTTTGTTTTGGTAAGAAATAAACCATCCTTGTCGTAACCCATTACCAAACTACAGCAACATTTGGCCTGTTAATTGTGGGAAATGGAGAAATTGCTCTCATCGTTTAATGAAAGCTATTTAATGCTTTCACAAAAGAAAACGCTATGGAAACATCATTACTACTCTCAATGAAAGCAAGTTCGGCTGGGGGGAAACATTGATTAATCTTTATTGATATTTGTCTCGTAAATGAAATCTGATTGGTCTGTTAAAAGATTTGCATATCATGTGACTGCACCAAAAGTTAGACTTGGACAATCCAAACAATAAGTTACCTTAGATGCTAGACATGAGAGATAACTTACCGAACTCATATCTTTGTTTATGAAATTGTTGTGTGTAAATTGGCTAGGTGACAAGACAAATTCAGGATACAAAAAGCTCAATGAAAGGAACATTGACTTTGTGGAGACTTGTAAAATATATATTGAAGATAGGTTAACAAACTTGCAGGTTAAAATTACTTTTTGAAACAATTTTGCTTACTTAAATGCTTTCCTCTGTAAACTGAGTTAGTCCCTTTAACATGTTGTTTGTATTTCTCTTTTTTTGTCTGTCTTTCTACTCTGATTGAAATGAAATCTTTGAAAAAAAAATATGGATTGTTGTTCTTCATTGTCAGACTTGTAGAAAATTGTGTGACAACAACTTTCTTTACGAGACATTTTCTTCTCTCTATAGATGTCTCATTTGATGGCAAAGTTGAGTTGGAAGATATGAAGTTTGGTCCAAACCTTTAACTTTGGTGTTGTTTTTGAGACATTTAATTATTTATTTATTTATTAGGGGTTTGCAGGGCCAGTACTTAGGTGGCAGTACTCAGAACTCAGGGGTCCCAGCCCCACCAACATTTTTATGGAAGTGTTTGCGAGCCCTCGCCTTGGACTGGTGAATTCAGGAAATCCGTTACATAACTGAGGAATTGTTGATACGGCATTGGTGTACAGGACGCACATGTGACCTACGTTAGAAACCAACCATAACTTAACCCACCAACACCTGTAATCATGGGAGTGTCCTTTGGCAAGACACTTTATAGTCCAAGTCTAGTACTAGGGAATCGTAACAGAAAAGATGTAACTGAAAAAACTGTTCACACAGTGTTAGTTCTCATACAATCAAAGGTTTTTATATTGTGCAATAGTATGTTTTAAACGTTTTCAGATTAAAATGATTGTAATTCGTTAGTTACCACTAAACGTTTCGCTCATGTGAGAACAAACCAAAGTCATAAGTCGGCGGAAGACTGAAACATGGGGGCTATGCCGTATCAAATTGTACTGTTATATGATACACATTGAAAAATAGTCATTGGAAGCAAATTAAATGATTTTAAAAAAAAATAATTAAAGTATGTATACAGTGAATTGACATGTATTTTAATCCAAAAGCATCACATCGCTGTTGAGATCTACTGCATATAAACTATATACCGACGCTTCCTGAATTATGCTTTCAAAAACTACTTTTAAATGTATATCAAACAACAATACAACATTATTATTTTAACTTACGAATTTCCTCTTCTATGAACAACTACATGTACCTTAAAGTAGCATCAATATTTTTTCAATGATATTGTTTATCATGGATCGAGTAAAATATCTATAGACAAATCAAGGCAAGTAAAAACCCCTAAATACCTGTTATCTTTATATAGTGTTTAATGCCGTATCAACAAATTCTCGGTTATGTAATGGTTTTCCTGAATCCATCAATCCTAGGCTAATGCTCCGAAATGACTTGCCAAAGGTCACTTCAACGAAACCAGAGGTGTTAGTGCTGCTTGAGCATGGGACACAAAAGGTCCAAGTCCAACACCTTAACCACTGGGCCACACAGGACCCTAGTTAGTCCTTTAAAAATGTGAAGTACTTCCTATAGTGTTGCACAGAACCCTTAACCCTTTACCAAACAGCAAATTTTCGACTGTCCCAAATTGAAAGAGTTTGCAGACGACATTTCAAAATGTGATCAAACAGAAAAATAATCTTATAGGGCAGAAAACATTGTGGGAAAAGGAGTAATTGCTCTACACGAGCAATTTGTCCTTTCTCATAATGTTTCTAAAGTTGTTTGCAACAAAGTAGTCAAATGCCGTTATTGTTTGGGAAAGGGTTAATACAGTAAATGGAGATGGAATTTGCCAACTTTCCGTCAATCTATTTCTACTTTTTCAATATTCCAGACTATAGTGGTAATTTGTTAACACATTTTACAGATGGGGTTAGTATTGAGAAAACCATTTAGGGTAAATGACAACACTACATGTATTTTTAAAAGAAATCAAGACAAAGTTTATTAACATTTATTCAAACATAAATTAACAAACCCAGACAAGCCTTATAATGGCACTAAACAATAGCATAGCTAGAAGCAGAACTTCTTTGTCAATCCCAAGGATTGATTATTCTAAATTTTTAACACCTTTTGTACGATACAGACATATTCCAAAACATTTTAATCAAATAGTCATAAGCAAACCTTGGTTTTGTAAGTCATCAAGGTTGAAGACATATTCAAACATAATTGCATCAAGTAGTCATGAGGAAAAATGTGGTATTTAATGCCGTGTCATCTCTTTTGCGGTTGGGTTACCACATTCCTGGATCCACCAGTGCTAGGCTAGGGCTCTGAAGTGACTTGCCAAAGGTCACTCCTACTAAAGCAGAGGTGTCAGTAGGGGATCAAACTTGGAACCCCCAATATTATAGTCCACCCCCTTAACCACTGGGCAAAGCAAGACCCTAAAACTCATAACTTTGTTTAAAAGGATCAACGATACTTCAATGACATAAGAAGTCTACTGTGGTTAATATTAAGATACAAAATTAAAATGTGTTCTATCTAAGCCATGGATGTTGTTTCTTCCATCAGGGTTTAAAATCACATCAACAGCATTTCATGCCAAGCTCACATAAGACCTCAAACATAACTGGTCAAACCATGGTCTTCAGTAAATCAACCTGCAGACTACATCTCTGTTAATCAAAATCCTGACAACTAATCACTGTAAGTTGAACCTACAGGAAGACAGGCCATGTGATTTCAAGTCCTGTAATTAACCCTTAGAATGCTTGATAATTTTCTAAAAATAGATTGTTGTATTGTCTGCTTTCGCAAACCATAAATATTCATTTGATTTTGTTGAGGAAAGATACCCAGAGTAGCAAACAGGTTAGATTGTAAGTAAATTGACAGCTGGCCTGGATCTAACCTGTTTGCATAAGCATGAAGTCAGTTCCGGCACTATAAGGGTTAATCACCTGTTCACTGACATCCAAAAGTCGTCCAATTGTCACTCATTTTCACTGATTTATCGATGGCAGAATTTTGTCTAGCTGTTGTTGAACTTATCACAGAGTCTTTATTTCTGTCTGATTCTACTTTTAATTAGGTTGCCCTTAAACCGTCACCACTAAATGGCGTCCACCTAAATATCGTTATTGTTTGGTAATGGGTTGTAGCTGCTTGTTCACACACACAAAACTTTTCAACTCAAAATAATATGACGGTGAAACAATAGTCTTGGTTTTGTCAAACAATACTAAATGAATAAGAGGGCCATAATGGCCCTAGAACCGCTCACCTGAGATTACCACCTATTTGAAGAATAGTTAGAAACATTGCTTCTAACCTTTTACACATAGTTTCTTGTGCTTCTATGCATTGACCTTTTTTTCTTATTCCAATTTCACAAGTTTGACACTGTATGCTTGATGTGGGACATTAAAACAGGTTAATATTTCAATGCACCCTGGTGGCCATGTTTTTCGAGATATCTATTTTTTTTTAAAAAAATCTTTACAGAAGGGCCCCTAAAGAACATTCATGTGAAATTATTTTGAAATCTGACCAGTGGTTTTTGACAAGAAGATTTGTTCATGGTTTTTACCAAATATGGGCATGGAAACCATTCTGGTCACATGGCTGATATTTTTTGACAAATTTTTATTCCCTCCAACTAGGGATGCTTCATACGATATCTCAATAAAATTGGCCCAAAGGTTTGGAAAAAAAAGATGTTTGTAAAGTTATAGATTTTAGCATACATGTATATTATATAGTGAAAACAAAAACGTGTTCAAAGTTCAACGCATCTTGGCGGTCATGTTTTTCGAGATATCTAAAAGAAAATTAATAATCTTTATAGAAGGGCCCCCAAAGACATTCATGTGAAATTACTTTGAAATCTGACTAGTGGTTTGTGACAAGAATTTTTTTTAAGGTTTTTACCAAATATGGGCATGGCAGCCATTTTAGTCACATGACTAATTTTTATTTTACAAATCTTTCTCCTCTCTAACTAGGGATGCTTCACATGATATCTCATTTAAATTGGCCCAGAGGTTTGGAAATAAAAGATGTTTGTAAAGTTAAAATTTTAACATACATGCATATAATGAAAACAAAAACATGTTCAAAATTCAACGCAGCCTGGCAGCCATGTTTTTCGAGATATCAAAATTCTTTGAACAACTTTTGAAAAGAGGCCCCCAAAGAACATTCAAAATGAAATTATTTTGAATTCTGACCAGTGGTTTCAGACAAGAAGATTTTTTAAAAATTGCAGAAATTCCCCCTTTTTCATGCCACGGCAACCAAAGTTCTGCATGGAATCAATTTCTTTGAACAACTTTGGTAGAGCATCACCCAAAGCAATGTTAATGCAGTAAAATGTTACACATTATCAGTCTGCAATGGTTGATAGATAAGTAAAAGAAAAAACATCTTAACCCTTAGATTGCTGGGTAATTTTCTAAAAACAGATAAGTAAATTGGCCACTGGCCTGTGAACCTGTTTGCTACTCTGAGTATCTTTCCTCATCAAAATTAAGCAGATGTATAAGGATTTGTAAAGCAGACGACACAAAATCTATTTTTAGAAAAAATACCCAGCATTCTAAGGGTTAAAGTCACCAGGTAACTGCTTACTTGCATGATTCCTATGTTCACAAAGCCAGAGTCCTTGCCAAGTCTCGGTGTTAAGTTTTCCGTCTGTTATAGGTATAGACACACTACTTCCAATAAAGCTCGATTTTATATGCGTCGGCTGAAACATACTCATCAAAGTGAATATTTCATTTTTTTCATATGGTTGTTAAACGCAACAATTTTTCAGTTATTTCCTGGATCTACCAGTACCAGGCTAGGGCTCTAAACTGACTTGACAAAGGTCACTTCCACAAAACCAGAGTTGTCGGTGAGGCTCGAATCCATGATCCCAGAGTTGAAACTTAACCACTGGGCCACACAGGACCATCGACTATTTCATTTAAAACAAGCTTATGTGTTGAATTACGAGCCAATTCGAAACATACTCATGGAGTTAATGTTTCCATCATACCAGATTATTTGTGATGTTACAAGATAATTCAGCTGCATAAATAAAGGATAATATTAAACATTTGTTTTCAAGCTCATCTAGCGAGTATTTTAACGTACTTGTATATTCATTCAGCACTTCACTTATAAACATGCTTATACCTTGATTGGGATAGATTTATATTCTTATTGAGAGGTGGTTTCCTTACTTACATACAGAATGTTGATTATTCTACCAGCTTTACCATCCCTTATTAGCAGTTAAGCTTGGGCCTTTCCCCAATAGATCACAAGCAGGATTTCGCAATATAACTAAAATATTGTTGATGTGATGTTAAACTTATAAACAAACAAACAATTATAATTGTTCTACGGAGGGTATCTTACCATATCATAAGGTCCTTCGCAGGAATGCCTAAAAGGTGTACTCTGAAAATAAAAAAAATTAAGAGAGATCTGGAGACAGTTCTAGAGACAGAATACATCCGAATAACCTTTACCCCAGACATGCATATATATTTTGCAGCTTGGTCTAAATTGTTCTTGCAAATGTATGTAATGTTTCCAGATTGGTCGAAATTAGAACAATCAGAGAAGAACA
Source organism: Cerastoderma edule (assembly GCA_947846245.1). Lineage (NCBI taxonomy): Eukaryota > Metazoa > Mollusca > Bivalvia > Cardiida > Cardiidae > Cerastoderma > Cerastoderma edule. The sequence goes on from OX401414.1 coordinate 6,533,134, forward strand.
TTATTGATTGAGCAACATGTAATTAATCAATTATCGACTCTTCCACAATAACTTTTTTCTTTGGAAAAAAAACACTGTTCCCCTTCTTTTCTGCTAAGTGTGGATTATTTAATCATTCTGAAGTACACTTTACCTCACTAAAACACCGCATAAGGCTTAAAATACCACAGTGACAAAACTTGAAAAGGATAAATTGCTCAAATGAGCATTTTTCTTCCTTTACTGCGACGGTAGACCCCTATATGTACCTCTGACACAAAATTCACCCTTTTAAGACAGAAATAAATCTGATCTTTATAAAATGTGCATCATCAAAAGCTGATTTAAGCCCATCACAAACAGACCTTGGTTGTATCACGATCTAACAATCTAATCAGGCTATACTAAGATGAAAGTGTTGTACTCATACCTCAGGAACTAACTTGTTCAGCATCATTTCTGTATCTACCCTGGAATAGAGATAATTACAAAACTGAAACATGTTGGTACAGCACTGACAAAGAGGACCCGTATGGGACCTGTGTCAGAAACTTACTATAACTATATAACTATAATAAAAGGTATCTTTTATAAAAACAAAAATGATCCGAATTGGGTCAGCTTTTCATCAGACAATTGATAAACTCATTAGACAATAATTTCATGTGAAAGTGTTGTCATCAGAAGTAAACATACTCATGATACATGTATACCTTAAGGTGTGACAATAAACAATAAAACAAATACTATGTTGTTGAACTGTAATATCTATGATGTATAACAATTATCTGATTGAAATAGCTATTGCATTAAGGAAGAAATTACAAGTAAATATGTTTCCAATAAATAAAGGCTACAGAACTTTCTCAATGCTATATTGGCATCTACATGCTTAATTGGACACCAGTCTTTGGGTTTCTTGACTAACTTATGCATATTCTGTATTAAGAAAGCCTTAATATTAATGATTTAATAGCTTTTTACACATTATTTAAGAGTGGTAAAAAAACATATTTGACTGTATTATCTCAGGAGATTCACAGGGCGTTTTCTTTCATTGAATTGGGAAGAGGCTCAGTCCTGCTAATTTTGGGAAATTATATCTACAAAATTGAGTAATTGGTTAACAACTAAAAAACCTAGTGTGACTCTTTGGGAAAAATGCATGATTTCAAAGAAATTTCCAATTGATAAAGTGCCTTTCATGGGCCTCTCACCATGTCATTTAATGCCAAAAAAACCTGGTTTATCCCCATTGGAGTGTGTCAAAGAATCGCTATCGAGTAAAGAGCAAGTTATACCAAACAGCCCCTTAGAGCCACTCTACATGACCATCTAGTAAGGTAAGTTACACTGACCTCACATCAGGATCCCAGTTCTGAAAAAGAGACAAAGCCAATGCAGGGTTCTGCGGTGGTGTAGTGGTTAGCGTCGGGGACCCTGGGTTCGATCCCCGAAGGTGGTCAATTATTTAACTGTGGAGTGTCCTTGGACAAGACACATTTACTAGCATAGTACTGGTAGGAAACCAGGGAACATGTACAACAATACTCAAAAATGAGTCCTGTACATCAATAGGAAGAAGATAACGAGGATTGTTTCCTTGCCCACTTGTACATTTCTTTTATTGTAACTTGTTTATTTCACAATGCTAGTAAAATAAGTTCTTACAACTTATATAATCACTCTCAAACCTACCTCTTGTACTGAGGGCCTTGGGTATGATCCCTGTTAAGGGAGGTGAAAATTGCTTGGACTAGCCCTTAAAATGGGCACAAGTACTATATAGTTATGAATCAAGGAAGCAGTCAATGAGAATGAATCAAATAAGCTTCAAGCTTTCGTTACAATCGATGTAAAATAAATAAGTATATTCTAAGATATAAACTAATGTTTAATGTAAGGTCAATAGTTCTTTACTCAGAAATCCTTAATTCAACTCTTGTGGTCTTATAAATACTTGGAAATTTTTGTTTCTCCAGTCAGAGATAACATAAAGTAATACGTTGATGTGAGGCAAAAATCCATTTAAATATCTACTTTGTCACATTAGTCATAAAATGAATGAATTACTCAAATGTGATAAATTAAACTTTTTCCTAGAGTGGATACTTTTTTAAAAAGACATTGATTTTGGAATAAAAAAAAATCTCAATTTTGAATGTTGATTTAGTAGTGAATAAAACGCTTATGATTTGTAAGCAGGACAGAGTATCAGGTGCAGTTAGTAGGTCTTAGAATACATATATGATTTTAACAAGCATTCACAGCATTTTGAAAAAACATTATCATAATATATCATTATTAATACTTACTTCATTCATTGACAAACTAGCCGATGTATGTTTTAACTGAAATAGACAATTATCAAATTGCTATAATTGAACATTCTACAGAATTAAAAAGATCAAGTTCTGACAAAAAACAACAGTAAAAATAAGTTAATTTGTTTGTTTCTCTTTTTTTTTCTTGTGGGAAGTACAGGAAGGGGAGTTGTTGGTAGTCAAAATAATTCAATGTGAAGAGTGCTTTAAATTTTCTAATGGGGTAAGCAATCTAACGTCGAAATTTCGAGCGATCCAAATAATGTCGGACTTTTTTATTCTAATTTTCGGTTTCGGATACTCCTCATATCTGGGAACAAGAACCCTTCAGGAATCTAACATTTGTTTTTCCAATTATGTCAGCCACTTAATTCTAATCTTTGTGCAGTAAGGTTAAAACAGTGAGCTTAAAACCACTGCACCACATTTCTTATTGGTTAACACAGGATATATATTTGAATAAAAGGTCCTTTAGGCTGATTTAAACAATGTCATTGGGTCTTGCAAGCTTGAACAAGCCAATCTAGACCATGTCATTTGAGGCTTGCATTGCAAACAAACTATTGTGGTGATGTAAGAACGCGATAAACTGTTAAACAGCAAAATCTATGTAAGCGCGAAAATACATGACACTTTGTTTTACGAAAAAAACATTAAATGTTTTTTTCGTTCATACCGCTCTCTCAGAGCGCGCAGCGCTCGGAGAGCGGATAACGGTAACATACGTACGAGTAACAAGTTATGTTAACACCGGTTATACCATTAGCAAAAAAACATGTGGTTTCCGGTAAATCTATAGGAGAAAACTCGGGTTTGCTTCGGGTGTTTCCGGCGAAGCCGGAAACACTCGAAGTCTTAATCGGCATGTGTCCGGCGAAGCCGGACACATCCCGATTGCATTCGGATCGTCTTCGAGTAAAAACGGAATGGACTGGTTTTACATAAATTCATTGCCGCTCAATGAGTTTATATCCGCTAATCATGAATGAACCATAAACCATTCTATCGAAAAACAAAACACGAACAACAGGATCGGCGCCACCGCTTCAAACTTTAAATTGGACACAGAGTTCAACTCCTTGAAAGGACAACGTATCGCCGGTTGTAGGTAAGAGAACTTTTTGTATTCTTTCATTTCGTTATAAAACAGTATATCTAAATAGACCATTTTCAACAAAATTCGTCATAGAAAAATCGAGAAGGCGAGCCCTCGTCACGCCTCGCCGAATATGCTTCTCTAAACAAACATCCAACTGCAAAAAACGTCTCCCTTTTCAGTAGAACTACAGCATTCATTTTTTAGTATTACAGTACATGTTCCCTGTAGTACTAGGCTAGAAAGTGTGTGTTGCCCACAACACTCCACGGTGAAATATGTGTTCACCTTCTATCGATTCGGTGATTACACCCTGCAGTTTGGCATAATCTAATGTTTATGTAGACGGTCTATGTCATTTTCGCGGTGTGTAAGGAAAGCATTAGGTACACATCGGGTTGTATATGGAATACACTATTATGCTGACCAATAAAGCAACGATGTCAACTCGTCAGTTGCTGACATGGATCATTTGTTATTGTTGGAGCTTTTAAATTGAGTAAGAGGTACCTTTTTGACAATTTAATAGCGCTATGGGCCGATAGTTTAAATAACAATGACAGCGTGAATTTCCTTTTCAAAAAATGGAATACCCTGTAAAGTATTTGGTTATATATGTCACCTTGTTCGTTTGACAGTATTTTATTTTACTTGATTCAAGTGATAGTATTATTCCCAGACAGTAATTTATTTTACTTGATTCAAGTGATAGTATTATTCCCAAACATTGAATTATTCTTGCAATTGATAATTTTGGCCCAAGGGTTTATGAAAATAGATCCCTTAGTTGTTTTTTCTATATTTAACAGAATGCATGATGGTTGGAAATATGACGATTTCAAACAAACTTCAAAAGAAGAGATGGTGCAGACCTGCATAAACATTGACTCTGTTTTATAATACAAGTTACCAAGTAAGTACATAGTCTTTCTCACGCCACTTTGAACTTTTCAAACATAAGTGTCATAAACATAGAAGATATCTTATGAAAGCAATATAACAAAGAAGCAATTTCTCAAATGTTAAAGCAGTTTTTTCTCTTTAATTCAATCATCTCTCATTAGATTATACTATAGATAACAATGTCAGCATGAATTTCCTTTTCCAAAAATGAAATACCCTGTAAAGTATTTGGTAATATATGCAACCTTATTTGTTTGGCAGTATCTTATTTTACTTGATTCCAGTGATAATATAATTCCCAAACATTGAATTTTTCTTGCAAGTGAGAATTTTGGACCAAAGGTTTAGGGTAATAGATGCCTTAGTTGTGTTTTCTTTATTTTACAGAATGCATGATGGTTGGAAATATGACAATTTCAAACAAGCTTCCGAAGAAAAGATGATGCAGACCTGTATGAACATTGACTCTGTTTTATAGTACAAGTAAGTAGATCTACATGTATATTCTTTCTCACATCCCTTTGAACTTTACAAACATAAATGTTATAAACATAAAAGATAGTGGTAAAAGTGGTGGACTCAGAACTCAAGGGGGGAGGGGGCAGGGGCCAGTCCCACCAAGACCTTGTTTCGTGGGAATGGCCTTTTGCAAGTCACTTCAGAGCCCTAGCCTAGTACTTGGGTATCCAGGAAAGCTGATCCAGAACTGAAAAATGTAGGTACGGCACTGATGGAGAGGACCCATATGGGACCTGTGTCAGTTAATGACTCTAATATAAATCTAATTATAACAAAGGAGCAATCTCTCAAATGTCAAAGTGGTTATTCTCTCTATTCAAACATCTCTGATTGGATTATAGCATAATAACATAATATGATATGCAGCACAGTATTCAGGAAACAAGCAAGTTTGACAAAGGTTGGAATTCTTAACATGTCCTCCTTATATTACTTTGTTTTTCAAAAAAAATAGTTATACATTTATAAACGTTGATGAATTTGGTGTTACTCACAATTTGTAATTGACTATTCCTTCGTCTTTTTTGAAAACCTTGGTTTGACAGAGAATGAAAGCAAATAAATCAAGACAGGTTGAAATATAGATTGTTATCATCAATCAGTTCTTTTTTTCCTGTTAAATGACTGCTTCAATTGATTACCATGGGGAAAGAATTATTTCAAATGTTACCAATTAAGAATAATCAGTCAGTTAAATGTAGCCAGTATTGGCAAAAGATTGATATTTTTTATTTTTCTCTTTTAACAGCCAAAACTGATGACTAACTGGTAGAGTAAGGAAGAGGCAACAACATCAAAATATGCTTGAAGATCACATGGATTTGGTACAATAAAAAACGGATGAAGATTTACATGGACGCCTGATTACCCTAAATCTATTGATATGTTTGACTCATGAAAAGTTATAAAGTTTAGTTTTCTCTTCAAAAGACTTTCAAGGATAGTGTTTAGTGTTATTTGGTACTGATAACATCAAATGACAATAATATAGAAAAACTGTGATGGACTATGGAATATTCTATATTGATAACAATGTCACATATGTCTTATGGTACTTATTTTCTTTTCTTTTGTTTCAAGAAGCCTTCAAAAATTCAACTTAACCCTTTCCCAAACAACAAAATTTCGACTGTCACAAATTGAAAGAGTTTGCAGACGACATTTCAAAATGTGATGAAATTGAATAATATTCTTCAGGAAAAGCAGAAAACCTTGTGGGAAAAGATAAAATTGCTCATTGCGATCAATTTTTCCTTTTCCCACAATGTTTTCTAAAGTCATCTGCAACAAAGTCGTCAAATGTCGTTATTGTTTGGGAAAGGGTTAATCAAATTAACGAGACAAAAAGCATGCCCATACTATATTTAGACAACTTAGTCAGCCTGCAGGATACCAGTAGAAGACAGAAACTTGTCATTACTTTAATTTCTTTTCTTACAATTGCATGTTTATGAAATTTTTCAATGAAACAAAGATGGGAGTTTAGTTTACATTTTAAGCATACATCAGTGTAAAGTTATTGTTTTCTTTCAGTATCCATGGTAAACCCCTTGATTTTCAACACAAATTTTTAATCAATTATGGAAAAGGGAAATTGGCTCAGAGAGCACATTTTCCTTGTCACAATTGTTCTATTCATTTGTCAAATAAATTTTTAATTATATCTATTTTTGGTTAAAATTTCAAACAATATTTTGGAAAAAATGGATAAACGTCTTAAGGATGTATGTCATAGAATATTTGAAAAAGCTAAAGTTGATCATGAACGTTTCTGCCATATGCTTCCAACTTTAAGGAGTTTTTTTTTTTTTTTTCAAACTATGAAGATCAGGAAAATGTTGGCATCAAACATGAAAATAATGTCCCAAGATCAAGCAGTGACTTCATTTTTTCAATTAATGTGTTAGAGCAAGGAATTTGACTACATGAACAAATGCTGTCTGCTGGTTTTCACTTATGTCTTTTAACTACATTTTATTAATAGTTTATTGCATATCATTTTGTTTTGCATTTCTTGTTCTTTAAGTTCTTTGATAGATAAACACATATCAAAAAAAGCAGTATTTTATGTGTGAAAAAGTTATTAAAATATTAATCAAAAATTATAGAATCTTTTACTTTTATTTTAAAGTTAAACAAAAAACCATTTGGCTACAACAAAGCTATTTGTTGTATTTGAATGATCCTTTGGAGATCTGCTAAGCAATTTATTTGGGATTTCCTTATCTACAGTAAAGAAAAATTCAAACAAATACCTGATTGGCTTTCTATATGATGTAATTTAGTTACCTTAGAATGTACAAGCAAATGAGTATGTTGTTAAATATTGTCTGATACTATTAACCCAAATGACCCTTCTTCATCACCAAATGACATGTTGTTGGTTCTCATGATGATTTAACCCTTTCCCAAAAAAAGAATTTTTGACTGTACCGAATTGAAAGAGTTTGCAGACGACATTTCAAAATGTGATGAAATTGGAAAATAATCTTCTGATAGGCCAGAAAACATTGTGAGAAAAGGAAAACATTGTGGGAAAAGGAAAAATTGCTCGTCACAAGCAATTTCCCCTTTTCCCTCAATGTTTTCTAAAGTCATCTGCTACAAAGTGGTCAAATGTCGTTTTTGTTTGGGAAAGGGTTAAACCAGTACCTACAACACATAATTTTGTGAAAAAAAATTCTATGATTTCATGCAGAGACAGACTTGTGGTTCAAATATTGTAGTTTGGTGGTTCTGACATTGCATGAGCAGTTTGTCCTTACATGATGAATGTCTCATTGATGAAAGGCCCTCATACATAGCCCAAGCAAGCTAAACTTATACCCATATAAAACATATACCATCAAAAGCGTTTAACAGGAGTCTACAGGGAGACATATCCTTTTACTGAGACCTATCTAAATGTGACAAAGATGACAGCTTTGTTACAAAATGAGTACTTGCTCCCCAAAGTAAGCCAATTCTTATACTTCCGCAAAGTTGTACTCTGAATTGAGATTGAAACACATATTCATTAATATGTAAGTTTTTCACAAAATCCATGCCATTGAGTTGAGAGAGCGGTCTAGAGGCAATGCCTTAGTTCATATTAGGTAACACGTGTGACCGCGAAAAATAAGAAAATAGAAAAATATAGATTTCAATCCTATACCGTACAACCTGAGCAGAATGTCCCACTCCAGGGCGCCTCCATTTTGTTATTTTTCGACTCCGCCATTTTAATGTGATCGATAAAGATTAAGAAGACGCTTGCTTTCAACAAAAAAAGCGTCAGATTGACTCATTTTCCTCTCCATGCAGCGCGAAATTGCACGTGCGTTCACATGAACGTCACCAGCACGCGAGTTACGTCACCCAAAGCCGAAACGCTCGGAGGTTTATTTTTTGCTTTACTCCATATCAGTCTTCTTTTTTTAATAAGCTCTTCCGATGTTGGATAAGAAACCAAACAAAAGAAATGTTTTCAAAAGAAATCGGCATTTTTGCACTCACATTTTAGCGAGAGTTAGTGTGAGATTTGAAGGAACACATTACAGTGACCCGGATGTGATCGGGTATAAAAATATAGACGCATGTTTTAACACAAAAAGCGCCTAGGAGATTGGATTCACGGAAATTTTATTAAATTCAATCGTAACTAATCGGACATTTCCGTAACTTTAGAAATACCATATGAGTTCAGATTTGCTTTAGATTGATTGATATGTTATTTTAATGCCAGTTTTTAGCGATTTGTTACTAAACAAAGTAAGCTTAATTGATTGATACTAATATCAGTTATGTAACATAAATGTGCTGTTAATTCCAAATGACAATGCATTGATTCCATGAATTTGGGGGAAAAGACATAAAAAATAGGGAGAAAGAAAGGAAAGAACAAATTATATATTGAAATGCTATATAAATAGTCTGTCAACTGGTTTAGTGGGTTAGAAAGCTTGACAAAGCAGAATATTTGCATATATATATATTAAAAAAAAACACTATTGTTTTCTAGGAAAATAATTTGTGATCTCTTGATGAAAGATCAGACCGCTTGGAAGATTTTAATAGTTTGACTTGAAACATAGACATTAGTTCCCAATTAATGGAATATTCAAGTTGAGAAGGTTGAAAGGGATAGAGACGCCGATAGAGGCCAAATACTGACAACCATTGAGTATGATATCTGGTTCATATAAAGAAAGATCTTCTGCATCCACTTCATAGAGTCAAAAGTCACAATTAATATTATCAGAAATATGGTTTGCAGAAATATCTGCATGCGTAACCAAGAATCTCCGCTCACCAATGTTATAGCGCTTTGATTATTCAGCGAGGAATTGCAATTAAAACACAAAAAAGAGATTGGATCATTTTGATTTCATTGGTAGGTCGAGCGAAAGAAATATATACTTCATTCAGAGAGTATTGTCGGATTTTACATTTAACCGCCCTCATCATTCCTTCTGTACGGTGTTTAACGCCGTACCAACAATATTTCAGTTATTTAACGGCTTTCCTGGAATCACCAGTACTAGGTTATGGCTCTGAAGTGACTTGTCAAAGATCACTCCCATAACACCAGAGATGTTGGTGGATCTCGAACCCGGGGCACAGAGTTCTAAGTCTGCCATGCTAACCACTGGGCCCCCAGGACCCTTCGTCATTCCCAAAAGTTTGGGTCCAGATGCTGGAATATCGTTAAAACGATCTTTCCATTTCCCATTACTACAGATGACCAAACATAATTGTTTGCACGATTCTACAAAATGAATACAAACATTATTAAATAGTAAATCTGGATGATGAAAAATTCTATTTAAAAAAAACTACATACTACTGTCTCGTTTTTGTAAAATACTATGATACTGCCCACTGTTTTGTCCACTATAGCTAAATCACAATTAAGAATATCCGCAACATCTGCAATTGAAAAGGCCACATATTCAAGGGAAGTATCAATGGAAAATAAACGAGAAATTCTCACAATAAAATACATTATAAAGAAGGGAGGACTAACATCAGAATATTTGAAGGACTTTTGCATCAATGAATGTAATCTCAGATTGAGAACTTCTTACAGCAACTGATTGCAGGAGGTTGTTAAAATAATTTTCAAACCATTTTGATAAAGGCCCTCGTAAACCAAGACAGCTGAGTTTGAAGATGAGACTAGCTCAAATTCCTTGGAAATATCACAAAAGACCATTAGCATGGGCCGCATGTATACCCCGCACTAAGAAGTACCTTGAAGATTATTGCCAATCAATTGATGCCAAGTGGGATAGCTTGGATGCCATGGCTCTAAAGTGACTTGCCAGCGGACATTCTAACGAAAACAAAGACTGGGACCCCCGAGCAATAGGTCCGCCACCTTGACCACTGGGCCACGCATGCCCTTTCGTGCGTCATCAAAACTTGAATAGTAAGCGCTTGATGGACTTATATTCCCATATGTCAGACTGTTTTCAAAGGTCCACAAGCGTCAATAGCATAACATTGTTTTATATATATATATCCGCGTGTGTAATTCTCTAAAATCATTTGTCTTTAATACGAATCCTCGGCGTTACGTAATCATTACTTATATGGCTGTGTATTGCGTCAAAATTATTTCAGTTATGTAGCGATGCCCGGCTTTTAATGATCAGGAAGTCTCCAAACTGATACCATACCGGAAGAGCCATGGGCATTACGAGATTCCTCTCATAAACATGCATATCGTTTCGGGATATGAACCCACGCGGAGAGGAAACATGTGATCTTATTTACATACTCCAACCTATTGCTTGCGGATGGTCAATATGTACCTGTACGAACTAAACTGTCGTTAATTTCATGGAAACGTAATTTATTTATCGTAATCCTTGATCATATCAATCCAAAATATCGCTATAATCTTGTTTCGTCTTTGGACTAAATATCATCGTTGAAATAGGCTATGCAGGGTATACGCATGGGCCAGGCCCCAGACTATGCTTAATATGGTGCCATCAGGCTATGACAACGGGCAAGTTTTTTTTCTTGACAAAAAAGGTAAGATCTGAGGAGGTATTCCCTAACCATATTTACTTAAGAAATTTCTTTAAAAAAGAAAAGAAAAAAACTTAGCAATATTTAAGGAAAAATACTCGCCTAACACTGAAGAAATACTTTCACTTAAGTCAATGTAGAGAATACGGCCCCTGGATAGAAGAATGCCTATATAGATCTAAAGTAAAGATTACCAAACATCTTATACATGCTTACAATGTTCGTAAGTTTCAAACCGCGTACTTTCTCTCTTATAGACAGCACGGTGTAACATTTGAAAATAGAACTATACTTATGATTCTGTCTATGCTATTGATAGAAATGATATTAGTAGTTCTTCACGTCACAAGAACTGTCTCTCTGCGACGCTTGTTTATTTATTATTCATTATTTTTACATTTATTGCGCGCCATGCACTTGGTTGATTCAAATACCTAATAAACGTTTATTAGGTCTTTGGTTGATTGATTTAAATTACGAATTAGGGATCGCTACCAGTTATTCAAACTGAGACCTAATATACAAACAACCATGGTCCTTGATTCCATTGTATGTTTGTAGTCATGTTTCTTCTTTCTTCTCATAATACTAAATTCAAACCTTACTCTACAACGTTTGACTATTTCAAATACAGTTTCTTCCCCAGAGGTATTCTTCTATGGAATTAACTACCAGCAATTCAGTGACTGTGGCCCCCTCTTTGGCATCCTTTAAGAGTGGGCTTACAATCCAGTCTTTCTAAAGTAGCCGTTTTCCTCCGGCTCTGAGTAGCACTTTGTGATATGAGCTAGAGCTGTGTTAGCGAGGTTTCACACCCTATCACCGCCACGAAAGCTGGATTGGTCTTGCTCTGATGGCAAGAAAACAGCTAGTCTCAATAATGATCCGTGAACGAAGCTTTTTTCGTCATTTGGACATTTATCGTGCTTCGCTACGTCTCAAGTCCAACGTGATTTTAAATTACAAAATTTCGAACGACCGACTGAGTGCTTTTAACTTGGATTTTTTGTGTTCAAATGGTTTTAAAAAATAAACGGAAACTTGAAATACATTCATAAATAATTCATGAATCGTTTCAGCCCATACAAGTATCCAGTACACCTCTTATATGCGAGTTATCTATCAAGAAATATCGACGATGCCCAAAAATAAACAATCGCCGTCCATGTTGTTTACCACCGGCCGCGGATATCTTGCGGGTCAAAGGTCATCGCATTATGTATACAGTTTGGGATGAAGTACGCGTCTTTAAACATAAGTCCAGTTGTACTAAGTTGAGCTCTCTTCACATACAGATTCGGAGAAGATTTGCTTGGATAAGATGTCTTTTGCAAACCAGCATTTGAAGCATAGTCCGTTATGGTTTTTCTAAAATAACATCCTTGTTTTTGTTATCTATTAATTCGCTTATTTTGTTTAAGTAGGCCTATTACGTGATTGTAGTGTTACCAAAAATATAAAAATATATATACTTTTTTTCCCCAAAATGAACGGAAATCATTTCATGTTTTGTTTTGAATCAAATCTAACCGGAATAAGGATCATTCAACCCTTTACCAAACAACAAATTTTCGACTGTTCCAAATTGAAAGAGTTTGCAGACGACATTTCAAAATGTGATGATATTAGAAATAATCTTCTGTTAGGGCAGAAAACATTGCGGGAAAAGGACAAACTGCTCGTCACAATCAATTGGTCCTTTTCCCACAATGTTTTGCACAGTATCTGCAACAAACTGGTCAAATGTCGTTATTGTTTGGGAAAGGGTTAAAAGTTCAATTTATAAAATTGTGATTGGAGCGATATTTACGCCTAGCGTAAAACGCCTGACGTCGGACCGATAAAACTTGTAGTTGATTTCCTTGAAACTATAACAAACTATTTCCTTCACCTGTGTTGGATCGGTGATGTTCAGTCCTATGAACACCAAACATATACTTACTGCAACTAGTGTTTAAAAAGTTACTCATGAAATATTACGTTGGGTGTTCATCGGGTACATGCTATCAGCGACCTGCATGTGAAAACCGCATAACCAGAGCCTATCTATCACGTATTTACACAGTAGATTTAATGTCAAAGGAATAAAACAACACATTTTGACATAATGAATATTTTACTTAACACCTTCATAACAATACGTCGTTGCACAGGGTTTATAGTGCTTGAAGAAGGGGTGGGGATACATAGTTCAAACTTATTATCATCAATCCTTTACCAGACAACAAGAGGAATCTGTGGGTTTGTTTTGCAGACGACGTTATATACATGTGTCGTAAACCTCGCCTCGGGTAGCGAGTTTTACCGGGTTCGGCTCTGGATCAAAATTGTCTAACTCGGGTTAAACAATTAGTTAGTCAGGATCACACCACTAGCTTTTAAATTAAATGACAATTAAGGTAGCTAGAGCCTAACAAGAAAAATAACAAAATCTTAAAAGGAAATAATAAAGATTTTAATCCCTTAAAGTTACAAAGTCAAGTTATTAAACCAAAATGAAACAAAGTGCTTTTCTCACAATGTTTCAAGTTCGAAAATAAAGCGTTCAATAAAGTTCAATTAAATTATAAAGGATAAATTCACAAAGTCAAAAAGATTAACTCTGTCCAAGCCTATCCATTATCATCAATTCCTCATCAGACACCATGAACAAGGAGGATCTGGGTTATTTTGGCAGACGACGTTATACGCATGCAATATTGGTATATTAGGAGCAAGTGGTGCGCTGTGTTTCAAATGATATCAATTCTACAATTCATTCAAATTACGAACCTATAATGTCAACCTATTTACCAAATGTAGGACCTTTATACATGTACTTCAATCAGGCTTCTGTACCGAAATGAAATGTTGCTCATAAGAAGCGAATTTTCAATTAGTCACATTGATTTCAACTCCTTTTTAATTAAGAACTGTAATATGTTGTTACAACAAATTGTTCCGCCTGTTGATCGCTGAAATTTGGACTTCTAACAGGTGTTCAATGGACGTATTCTTTTGGAAAAACTGCTCTTTTACAGACCGTTTCCCTGTGCATTCATATAACTTCCTACAAATACTACAACGAGTACATGCAGTGCATTCACAAACGGGACAATCCTTTTCAAAACAATAATTTGAACTCTGTATTTCACACTTGTCCATTCGATGCGTTAGCAATTGACTTAAATCTTTCTCTCCACAAGATCTCTCATATAGTCGTCTGTGATTGATTTCATAAGGGATCTTCCATATGGAAACAGAATTCTGTCCTACACGTCCACTACGCCTAACTTCTTGCCAGTACGAAAGTACACTTTTGGAAGCCCTCAATGAACGATCACTTCAATATCGGGTACGTTGACCCCAATTACCTACAGAACACGAATGGAGGAGGCAGGCGAACAGAATTCCTTTATTATCCATTTTTTGTTTGTTTCTCAGTCCTAGAACTGTGAAACATTTCCACGATCCTTCCCCTTGTGGCCTTAATACTGTCTTTGTATACTTGAATCAACAAACACCTTTCAAAGGAGGTCACACTTACCCAATTTGTCACTCGAGGCAAACCATCCAAAACAAAGAAGACCAAAGGTATTTCAATTTGTGTCAGTATGACAATCAAAGACCATCACATTTGATTATTAAGTAAGAGAGAACAAATTTTGCCGAAAATAAGAAAATTAACGTCGAAACAAGTTTCACGGCATAATTGACCAAGTGCCATCGGCGTAATAGAGCAAAATTGACAGGTTAGTCTGATCAGAGACATAGATGTTATGATTGTAATCTATGTCTCTGGTCTGATAAAAATATTATCTCCATTTAAGTTTTTATTGAAATATAATACTATCATAATATATCAAGTTAGCTTACAAAAGATTAATATGAGGGGCAACTTCCCGTATATCATTTCGCAAGTTTCAGCCAATGCGTTGAACTAAGTCTGCAAGAAGCGCAATTTAACTTTCCATGTATTTGGTTTCAATTAGGAAAAATGACGGCCTCAACTTTGTCTGGACTTCCCATTTTTAAAACAAGATAGTTAACAACCGTCCAATTCCATAAATAAATCCATCGTTACAAAAAAAGTAACAAAAACATAAATAATCAGATGATGAAAATAATGAGGGAATTATTTTAGTCGAAGTACAGTATCAAGTGCTCACAAATATTGTACTCCTGTCAATCGCGTACAACGTTACTAACAGTGATCGTGTGGAAAATGAGTGTTGACCTGTTTATCAGATCGTGTAACAAAACCCAGAGCGAGACTTAGCATCCGGATGTTTCGGACTTTTACCTCAACGTTTGAAAGCACGTTTTATGTGTGTGATTTAAATCAAAGTTTTGGATATTTATACAAAAGTGACACTTTTGAGACTTCACCCATCGACAGATAAAATGTTGATCTCCAAATCGGTATGTTTGATTTCATAATCCATTGCATATTTATGGAATGATAGGTGGTCAAACATGCGCAGAAAACCTGTGCGCAAAAATCTAACGTAAAAATCACGGTTGACTCTGGACTCGAAGGCGTCAGTCAAAATAGCAATAGCCTTCGAGACCAGTTATCTGGACTAGAAAACAGCCTGGGAAACTTTTCTATTTGTTTGTTAAATTTGTCTTACAACGATCGTGAAGGAAGGTAGATTTTAAGCTTATGAATTCAAAGTCACTCTCGATGATATTTTTCCTTTCTTTTACTATTGGCGTGCTTAACACGTCCGCTATTCTTCTAACTTTCCTAACATTTCATTGTGTCTTTTCAATCTTTTTCAATGCACTGTTATGTAAGGGACGATACTCTGAAAAGAGATTGTCAAATAAGCCTGGTGGAGCCTGGCCCGTTCGTATAGGCCTTTTCAGAAACTGTTATCTTTTCTTGAATACTCTTAATCGGAGATATGAAATTTTCGGTAGCTTCCGGTTTAAGACTTCCGGGTATTGAATAGTCCGAATGATCCAGACGTAGATATTTCACTCTCCGTCTGGATGCATTCGATGTAAAAGCGCGTCAAAGCGGATATCGATTTTTCGAGGTAGTGCATGTTGGGAAATCTGTAGAAAGGGGCCTATTATTTCTAGTGGACGATTCTATGGGAAAATAGGCTCTCAATTTGATATTTTCTTGATTATAGAAATCGGCATTATGGGTCTAATCTGAATTATAAAGCTAGCAACTATTTCAAAGTATATTATTTGCAGGTTGGGCGAGCGCGAATGGAAAACAGAGATATAGATAACACCTATGTCTTTTAAACAAATGATTCCTAAAGCAAAAAGAAGCTATATAAACACCTTCGGGGCATGTTATAAAGGGGGAGTATCGAATAGTACATCTTTCGGGTTCTTGGTCTAAATATCAAACGCCTAGTTTTATTACACCAGACGGGAGCGACGCGCGTCACACACAGATACTCCAGCCACCGCCGTACATCACACAACACGTGCCTTACCCTTTATCTTGTTAATAGCAGCATAGTTTTGACCTCAAGGTATACGCATTTGACATAGATTTTTATTTGTTAAGTATATTAACATAATCAAATTTACAGATATAAGAGCAAGTTTCTTCTGAATATCATTTATGTTTGCAGCGAAATGGTAATCGTCAAATCTTTTTTGCCCATACAATATCGATTACTTTCTTGATATAGTAAAAGTTTGTATTTTACCTAATCGAATAGTTTGTGTGTTTTATTGCAGTTTGAATTTTAGAATGGTAATGACCTTGACTGGGGAACAGAAGGGTAACTAAATGTTGAAATCTTAACAAAACTGATTACCTTTGGATTCAATATTTTTGAAAATTAAAATGGTAGGCCTACAGGAAAGGGTATTGCCCAATGCTTTCATGCATGGAATGAGTCGGACAGACCGATTTTGATTATCACTAGATTGGTAAATGGGCTATAGTTTTAATGACGCACATATAACAAGAGGTGACTATCTTTTTACCAACACAAATAACCACAAAGGATTGATTTCGAAATAAGTGTGGCGAAGCAAATCCCTTCAACACCAACGACATTGTTTAAACCCTTTCCAAAACACCAAATTCCGACTGTCCCAAATTGAAAGAGTTCGTAGACGACATTTTAAAAAGTGATGAAAGTGAAAAACAATCTTCTAATTGGGCAGAAAAAATTGCGGGAAAATGAGAAATTGCTTATCATGAGCAATTTCTCCTTTTCCCACAATGTTTTCCAGAGTCGTATGCAACAAAGTGGTCAAGTATCGTTATTGTTTGGGAAAGGGTTAATCAGTTTTATCAGGGAGGCGTTGATGTTGTTTCATTTTTAGCATCGTGATATAGAGTTGACAAACAGTCCGAATGAATGTTAAGTTTTAATATATATAGGATACAGATGACCCTATTTTATGGAAGAGATATTTTATCAAAATTGAAACTAAAGTGTCTTTTCCTTCGACAATGGATTTCATCAAATGACTCTGCTTTGGTTTAAAACGAATTCATTTTTTCCCGTCAATCATATGTCTACAAATGTTAGTGTTTTTTTTTTCCTGTAAATTACCGGAAATGGAAGCAATAAGCAATCTTATTGGTCAATCCTACCTTCATTCCGATTGGTGCCTATATTTTTTCTCGTCGCCGATTGGACCCCTCACACACAGAGGGGGAGTACTGACGCGTTTTTATCGCAGGGCGCCTCCAAGCTGTCACGCAGTTTCAGCTTGGATCATCCGAGTTAGGTATTAAATGATAACAGCTGACATTGAGAAACATAGATAAACTGCTGCGGGTATTTTAGCAATGCCGTCGAAAGTCGTGTTTGTAAAAACTACATTGAAAGATTGTTGAGGAGGGGAAATATCAAAGCATATCCTTACTTTGTGTTTACTCATTAGCGGACAATTTACCCCGTTTCCCGAGATAAAACGCTGTATACCAACGCGGTTACAACGTTGCGATTCATTTTTAGTGAGAAGAGTCGATCCTCTGCTAAAACATTAATTTAAGTATATGATAATGTATACGATGTTAAGTATACGATGATGTAGATCTGTGTGATTATTGCCTTAACTTATGATAACATTATTTAAAATCCATTTTGCAATCCAACATTTTCAAATGATATTGTACCATGTAAATACAAACACAATGAACAGATGATATGATGCAAGATGATCAAACCTACTTAATAAATGTTCCACTTATTTATGGGACATTCCATCAAATTATGTCCAGTAAGAGTGACAAATAAAAGCTAACTTATAAGAGATTATGGAATTGATTTTATTCATGTTTAATGATCGGACTTCAACAATAATTACACCTACCGAGTCAACATTAGATTCCTCTGATTTAAAACATGTCCGTACCATTCACTCTACTTAGAATTACTGTTTCCAAGACCCTTCAAGCAGAACGATTTACCCTAATCTGACTTTGCAACGCCAATCAAAATATGATTCCGTCATTATATAGCAACCAATGGCATGCCTCGAAGCCATAAAACACGCAACTATGTGTCAACGAAACATGGTGTGATGCGCGCCTGTGTATTTCGGCAAGCTTCAAAAGATATACTGTATATCTTTCACGTCGAGGGTTTTATTGCTTTTTTTTATTGGTCAACTGCATAACGTAGAAAATAACATATACGATCTTTTTTATACCCTCTATATTCGACCAAATACGCATCAAACCTTTATGAGTTAATTCCCTATGTTACTGACTGTCAGGTCGTTTTGTTATGTACAAGGTTTATTCCCATTTTGTCTAAAGTTTATTTTACCAATTTTCACACCATTTCAGACAGTTCCATCTCACCTACACGTGAAAATTGGGTTGTTTTTGACACAAATTGAGTAGAAAATCAATCCAACCTATAATCACTTTTTCTATGGAGGGTTGGTGGGAAAGAAAAATATGTATAAAGTGTAGATCCATATGCTTCTAACAAATTATAAAGATCCAGAATTATCTAAATCTTTTGAAGATATTTTAATCAATTAAAAATAAAATGAAAGTATTTCTTTAAACTGTAGATCTTTTGGCAATTAAATCTGTAGACAACGTGGGAATTGAAACATTTATGGGATGTAGACTAAATGGGAAGTCCTTATGTAGAAAATTCATTTGCCTATGTTTCATATTTGTTGAACCCGTATGTCTTGATGTGCCGACATGTATGTTTAGTTTGTTCTGTTTTACCCAATTAGTTATGACTTTATGGTTCATGCGATGTAATACAGAATAACATTATGTAAAATGAGGCGAAAAACGAAAAAAAAAAAACCTTTGGACCACCCCTGGTCTTTGAAGTAAACTTTTAAACAGACTTAAGAGTCAGATTCGGCAAGAAGGGTTTATTTGAAACATTTCACTTACTTTGTTGAGGACTTTTTGCCTTGTAGTTATATTGATAAATAGTTCAAAGATTTGCTAGAAAATATTGTTTCTCTTACTTTGAACTTTAATTAATTGCGTAGAAATCGTTTGATTAAATGTCTCTTATAATTGTTGTTTAACAGAACAGTTTGAGTTTGTTTTGTAATTATATAACATTAAAATGATAATCTACACATTTGTAATCTCTTTTCAATTCAATGGATTGTTGCCAGTTTTCCGTCTTAATTACATTCGAAGGGTCAATTAACACACTTTGGCTATTACAAGGATTAAGAGTCTTGATGCAAATTAACACCAATCTGCCACGTTTGCACCATATGTTCTAGTCACACCCTTTATTGTTTAGCCGGGAGTGGGACTGTTTTCATAGCCCTTAATATTTGGATACGATATATCATCAAAGGTAGGCTGACAGAGAACCTCATATTACAACTAATTCTCTATTTTAGGTCCTTTATTTATACGACAAATTTCAATTTTAAGAAAAGAGAATATATACTTATTGGAGAAACATAACCTCTGCACATCATTGAAAAAGTGCTGATGTTTGTTTTATCTTATTTAAAATCCGTAAATCGAATTTAATGCAAATTTGTAATAACATTCTAGAAATATGTGTTCCATTCATTCTTTCCTTCCATCAACCAGCCGATTAACACATTTTTGATCTGTCAAAGCATTTAATTCAGACAAAACATATACTTATTTGCCTTTTTTTTTTCACACGGAATGTCATGTTTTTACTGAAATGCGGTGCGCTATTCGGGTCTCATTAAATTCAATTTAATCTAATTTCCTTTTATAACGAAGCTTGGCAACAGCCAACAACAAATCATTCTGTTGATGTTTTCGTATGTAAATCTTTAATTTTGGTACATGAAGCTTATAAATTTCAAAATCCGATCGATAGCGTTTGCCCACATTCTTCTTTCAAAAGTAATACCCGGAAGTGGAGGTATTCCGAATGTGGCCCGATTTTTCAAAGGGAGACAAACCACGTTTCTGAAAAGGCCTATACCGCGAACTAGGGCCAGGTGTCAGAGAAAGTTTACCGAACACAATAGTGTTCGGTTATGCC
Source organism: Cerastoderma edule (assembly GCA_947846245.1). Classification (NCBI taxonomy): domain Eukaryota; kingdom Metazoa; phylum Mollusca; class Bivalvia; order Cardiida; family Cardiidae; genus Cerastoderma; species Cerastoderma edule. The sequence goes on from OX401414.1 coordinate 6,553,413, forward strand.
GAGGTATTCCGAATGAAACAACATCGACTGCGCATGCGCGTCGATTAAGAGTCTGCAAGCTTATTCATCAGAAAATGCACCTATTAGACACCCTACTTAGCGTTGGATCCTTTTGAGATGAAGCCGTGATTCCGGATTTTATTGTATTTTATAGCGTTGTGTTTTGTAATGGAACACAAATGCAGTACATCGCGCAAATCACCCAAACAGGGTTGTGTTTGTGACGCAAGTATTGAAAAGTCAAGCTCTTTGCGTCGTGTTTTACCATATAACAAATCCGGAGTATATCAAAGTAAACTTTATGGTAGAATTTCTGTAATAGATGGTTTTGCTTAAATTGTTATATAAAGGTATTTAATATTGACAAGATGGTTACAGAATTAAGGGAGGCGTGTCAATCTTCCAAAGTTAGAGTTAAACGTGGTTTTAAGACGAGATATGACGAGACAAGAATATATCTGGAAAATCGTTTGATAAGCAATGTATGTTAGAATAGTATATATTCTAATATCAAATTCTTGAGATCTTAATGTGTCCGAAGCATTTCATTCTTTAATCATGCGTTCCCCCTCTTCTTGATGACTTCGCCAACTACAGGTTCTTATGTTAAATCAGACTTTAAAACAACACTAAATAAGCTTATAGCGATAATGTTTGATACTAATTATAATTAATTTTGTAGGCTTCATATGATTTTGTCAAAACGGAAAATAAAGGTGTTTAATTTGTCGAGAAACTTGGCTTTTGATTATTATTGGAAAAGAAAAATCACGTTCTTTTTTCCTTGTTTGTTATCTAACTTATGACTGCATAAAGGGAATAAATACAGATGCCGTTTCGTTGATATACCAAAACTCTTGACGGTGGGATTCTTATCTTCATTGCCTGTTAATTGAATACGTGATTGTTTAACCAGAGATAAGTGAAACCGGTATACGGACATTTGCCCCCCCCCGGACATTTGCCCCCCCGGACATTTGCCCCCTTTTTGGTATAGGGCGGACATTTGCCCCCTCGCTCTAATGAACAGGGCGGACATTTGCCCCCTCACTTTTTTTTAACTTGAAATTGAAATACTATTATAACTTGTCAATTTGGCTTAATTATGTCGATTGCACTTGGTCAATTATGATCATCCACCAGTGAGAAGGCGGTATACGTTCATAAGATGATTCGACGTTAATTTGGCTATTTTAAGTTAAATTGGTTCTCTTGTTTTTTTTGGTTTGTCTTGATTAACAAATCGGATAAGTGTGATTTTCTTTGATCGGTAATAAGATTAAAGAAGATTGAAGATGTAGGTAATACCTTAATTGATTTAAACTTTAATTAAGTAATTATTATCAACCCCTAATTAGCCAAACTATAAAGTCCATAAAAGAATTCCTTTGCGCCATCGGAGGCCACATCCGTCTGCGATAAACATATTCATATTTGACCATTTTGAAAAATAAAAGTAAATGTTTATATTCAATACACTTGTTGCTTTCTTATGTATAAGACCCTTACCATAATACAAATAATATTGGAAAATATTCCCCTACCGATCATTTTATCATTTCGATTTTTTTACTGTCCCATTCAAACATTTCATATTCCGATGGTGGATAAACATGATTGACCAAGTGCAAAGGTGTTAATATGGGATATACCCTTCCTCGCGCGTCATCCCTTCCTCGCGCGTCATCAATTGTTATACACCCATTACCCTTTCACGGTTGGATGAGCAAAATTGGCCAGGTGCAATCGGAGTAATAGAGGCAAATTGACATGATAGTCTGATGAAAATGGTATTTCCATTTAAATATATATTTTAATACAACGGAACACAATTTGGTCAAGCAAGTTAAAAAAAAGTGAGGGGGCAAATGTCCGCCCTGTTCATTAGAGCGAGGGGGCAAATGTCCGCCCTATACCAAAAAGGGGGCAAATGTCCGGGGGGGGGCAAATGTCCGGGGGGCAAATGTCTGGGATTCAGTGAAACCCTTTACCCTTTCTTTTTACGTGTCGTTGAATCTGATTAAAAAGAAGATGTTATGGGAAAGATAGAAGAAAATCCCATTTTTTTTCACATTTTTGTGGTCTTTCTTTCTTCAAAGTCGCCTATTAACACTTCACACGACTCAAATTTAAGCATCGAGGAAATAAGATAATATGTAATATTGATTGGTGGAGATATATGTTTCCAATTTGTTTTCATTAAATTTGTTTTGTGTGTGATCTAAAACTCATTTGAATATATAAACAACATTTTTGGTAGAATTCATTCAGAGAGAACTACTAAAGTAAAAAGTTTGATTCTTTTACAAAAGATATTAATTTTATCTGATATTTTGAATCCCAATATCTAAATCCAACAATAAATTAATAGAAATAGGAGGAAATGAACAAAATCCATTGAAGTGCAATTAATTTATAAAAATGGAGTATTGTATGAAAATTGTAAAAGGTAAAGGCTACCCTGAATAAGGGATGGAAAAGGATAAAAATGATAAGGGTAAAAAAGGGTAAATGCACAATTCAAACGCCATCATTTCAAAATAGACGAGTGGCAATCCGTTAGCCAATCAGAAGCGACAATTCATTCTCTGACACCTGGCCCTAATGCGGGTTAGCATGGGCCAGAGACTCCAGGCTATTGTCAAATATATAATGAGTTACCGTTCCTCAGTTATTACTCAGTGTCTCGGTCAAAAGCTGGCTTACTCGGCTTGAAATACACCCAGAAAAAAATGATGTAATGGACTGGTTCCATTCCTGACAGCGATTTTCTTCTACATTTACCGCAAGGCTGGATATCAAACATGGAAATGACGTTTACAACACTAAACCGAAGCTAGCGGCCACTTTCCCGCGACCACTTTTTCTAGCGACCGGAACTTGAGACCGGATATCATCTGTTACGCGCATGCGCACTTTCTCTCGACAAAATTTGCCCTCACGTGAATCACATTCTTCTCATCACAGGAACAAAAATGGTAAATAAACGGTTAATTAATTAAGTTTAAGCAATTCCTTGTTTACATAATTTCATGTGAATGCATAAATTATCATTCCCTGGCCAAACACACGGATGGCACTTGATGGTAACAACACTTGGTCATGTAATTTGAAGTGTAACTAGTTTTCGTGCTTCCCGGTCAATTCGTACCCAAACCAATTCGTACCGACATTTCGGTCAGTTCGTACTCATACTAATTTTAAGGAAGCCAATTCGTAACCATTCTTTAATTTAATACGAAATATAGTACATAGTGAATGAAAAATGCTTACATATTTCTTTAAACTTTGAGCCTTTAGGTATGGATGCTGAACTTAGGTATACATAGGCAGTTTTTGCAAATAGGCGACCATATGAATGAATTTCCGAATAAAACTTAATCAAAGAATTAACAAAACAACAACATACTAAAAGAGCTTCTCTTCTCGCTTATGAAAATGGGTTTAAGCCAATCACAACCTGACGGGTTAACGAAATTTATCAATAAAATAATACATAACAGTTTGTTATAATTTGTTATAATTTTGTTTGACCCCCTTTTGTTGTAACTGTCTTATGATAAGCCTTTTAATTAAGGACACCAATTAATGGAACAACTACTAGTGACAATTGACGCTGCATGCCCTGCAACCATTCTTCTGGTTGCACTGTTAAAAGAATCCATTAAAAATGATGAGAATCCATATCAGTCAATTAGAAATACTGTAGTTGTGAATAGCAAGAGAAAAGAACTGAATAGCTGCATAATTATTCGTAAATGGGATATCAACTGAAGGAAACATATTCAACTCAAAAACAAAACATGAACAACGTAAAAAGTACATGCACGTTTTTTAGACAAAATAAATTCTTGGTTGTCCTTTATATCGTCAAAGGTCTTTTATTCATTTATGCAGCAATAATATATGAAACTTGTAGTAAGATATATGAGCTTATAATACTGAACTATAGGATGGTTACAAATTGACTTCTTCAAAATTAGAATGAGTACGAATTGACCAAAATGTGGGTATGAAATAGCCCAATATGGGTGGTTACAAATTGGTTTCAGTTGAATTGACCTGCTTCCTTTTTCGTGGAAAAAAAATTGGAGTTGGCTTTACCTGGATAATTACAAAGATGCTACGCATCGATGTACCTTGCAAAGGAGACTAGTGTTTTACTTATCAAAACACTTAAGACAAAATAACACCCTTAATTACGAACAGTATCGTCTTTTGGTTGTATTTTGTAATGTTTTTTATATTGAACTACCAACAAGAAATTGGCAGAGGCACAGAATGTCAGAACATGATTTTACGGTGGTCTGAAATGAAATTTGCTTGTTGGGACTGTCTGACTGGCACTTTTCAGAATGACTGGAAGCATATAAAATCATTTTCCAAAATATCTATGAATAAGTTTTTTTGTGCATCTTTTTATTTCAGAAAGAAGTTATTATTCACTGACCTATATCCTTCTCAGACATTAAATTGAATAATTGAGTGTGCTGTCTTATGGACAGCTGTTGTTATATAAATTTAAGTTACATAGAATATTAATGTCAAACAAATTCATTTGAACAAAATATTTCCAAAGAATCCACTACAAAAGCCAATATTTATTGGATAGTGTTGTCCTTTACTTTGTAATGAAAAATTAATAAACTTATTTCGATATTAGTAACAACCGACAAGTGACGATCTTTGATATTTTAAAGAAACAGTACACCTTTATTGACTCATGTTTGTTTTATATTTCTTCAAAGGAGTTTGGAAACTTTGAGGAAGCCCTTTCCAAAATAAAAGAGTTGGTTGATTCACCATATTTGGTATGCATATTTCTCATTTTAAAACATGTATGAAGATTAATTATTCTTAAATGCTTATGAATAGAAACCAGATGGTATACTTATGGATAATGATTTAAATAACATGTTTACAAGGATGGCGAAACCAGATTTTGATTTACCTGTCTGTAATGCCAAAAATATATTTGCACTTACTAAATCCCTGTTATGGTTATACTGACAGTTTCAATAAAATTCCAATGGTCTGTTAAGGCTTTTGACAAGTTGATGATAGAGACAATATATATTGTAGTGTTCTTGTTTAGAATTGATGTCTTATTTGAAAAAATGACATGTCTGATTGCTGATCTTTTTGGTTAAAAGATATTTTGTTGGAGCTCCTCTCACATCTAAAAACATTAAAAATGTTATTGACTTGGTAAAAATAATATTGTTCTGTGCTAACGAAGTTCATATCTTAATGACATTGTGTTGAGTCTCTGGCTACCATGGTTTGCTTAATCAAACAGAGAATCTTTGTATAACATTTATTTTATATTTAATATCTCTTTTTTCAATATACTTTAGGATAACCACTATAATTGGAGTTGGAAAGAAAACAATTTAAGAGAGGTAAGTTATTAAAGATATACTTGAAAGTTAACAATCGGGTTCATGAACTGTTATGCTTGCATATTCCAAAATGAACCCCTGATTGTTTCTTTTGCTCATTTCTGATGTTTTTTTTTCTTGTACCCTTTTTGTCTCTCTGTTAATTGTGGTACAATTAATCTCTTAAAGATTGAAATATCTTTCATACCTTTCAGGAGATTACATGCATTGAAGGAAATGTAAGTGATAAGTTTGATTTTTAAAGAGTTTGGAAAACAGTTACATTATATTCTCACATGTTTAAATATACCCCAAACTTGCATGATATATCAACAGGAATTTGTCTTAAACCTTTCAATTTTAATTAATTGTTTCAAAGTAAGGGGAAGATCATAGTGTTGTGTTCTTTCTATAACAATAAATTAGACTTCTATTGAATTCCATCACTGACATAAAGATTTTTGTGTTTAATGATGAAATGATAACACATACATGGATAGGTCAACTGTCTGCCATACTTTTGATGAAACCTTAAACTAAGGAAATGCAAATCAAGGCAACAATCTTAAGTTAACTGTTTGAAATCTAAATATTTTGATGAATTTCAGGAGACGAAGCCAGAGGAGGCAAATGTAAGTTTTGAGTTTGATTTTTTCAATGTTAAAGTCACCTTTGATTAAAAGCCTTTAAGATTACTAATTGTGACTGATCTCAATTTCTACTGTAGTCTTTCAGCACAAAATGTTTTTTTGCAGACATTTCTTTGGCTTTCAAATGATTTTTCTTTTGTGAAAAAACACCTCTAAAACTGAAAGTGGGGGTGTTGCTGTCTTAGGACACAAACAATTGTATGTTTGTATTTTTTCCCCTCTTTTTAAAAAGTAAATCTTTTTAATTTTACAGAGTGCTCATAATGAGAGGACCAACCGAATGAAGGTAGGTTTTAAACAATTTTATTGGTTCTTGCAAGCATATAAATCACTGTGTTGAAGAGTCCTTACATATTATATTATCAACCCATGCGTGGATGAGCAATGCTTTCAAATGTCTTTTACAGCTATTGGACTCTTTAATGTAAATTGCTAATTATTGACAATGAAGCCTTGTTAATCCAGACCGGGATACACCAGATGTGTTGCAATCTTAACAAAATTGTCAGGGAACAAAATGATTGGCAGTAATTTGCCCCATTAAGTCTGAAATCTCGTGTTCCGGATTGGAACTTTGATTTCTATGTTTCACCTGTATTTGTGACTTTTTATTCTGGTCG